>JAUBNQ010000006.1:6846174-6884844 GCA_032353495.1 Ctenopoma kingsleyae
TCACAGTAAATATAGAGGCATTTCTGCCGAGGTCGTATCAGCTCAGTCAATTTGACAGTAATGTGTTTGTGAAAATAGTGAAATGAGAGATGCAATAGTTTGAAGAGAAAAATCATGGCCACACTAGTTATGACCCCACAATAACAGCACTATGGATTGGTCTCTGTCCATTAGCTCAGTTAATTTCACATAACACACTGTAGGGACCTTGTCCAACTTGCCACAGCGTTGTCAGAAATTCAGTGAGTGTCCTGATGGTGCATTGTAATTGGCACTCAAAACAAAAGACATGTTTATTCCTGATTAACTCAGCAGGGGGTCTGCCTTATCCTTTAGAGGAAGCATATTTCCTTTGACTTTGCTTTTAACACATTTTTGCAATACATTTCCATCACTAATAATGTCTTGTGTATTTAATACTGGGCAACAGATAAATGAAGGAATAATTGACTTCCCTCAGTGTTTGTGTAGTTTGTGGAATTGAGTGTAACAGTTTATTACAGTATAGAAGGGTCTGAACAGTATGCTAGGTTACAGTAGGGATGGCTTCTGTAGAGGTATGGATGAGATTAGTGTCAGCCTAAGGTAGCCGTAAGCTGTTCTCCCCCCTTTCTTCTCTCTCCTCTACACCACCAAGGTGCTTGCACGGCCTGTTTGAAATGTGTCATCAGCTGTCCTGGCAGGTACGTTGCCATATAAACCTCTGAAGTGACTGACGGCACTTCTTGCCTGGAAAGGTCATCTTAGGAGTGGGTCAAATGTTTCCTGGAGGAGAGAGAGCGCCAAGCCAGACAGTCAGTGATTTGTGTGAGTTTTACGCTGCTGGAGCTGCTTGGCGTCTCTGAATGACCTTGACCAATTCTCCCTAAGTTTAACTTATAAGTGTCTCTCTAGAAAACTGTCAGACCACTGTGTGTCAGATGTGCCACTACTCATTAGTCTTCCTCTGATTGGGGAAATGAAGAAATTAAAAAAGGACTGTCATTAGAGGTCAAGCCATCACAACAACAGCACACAAAACACATCCTCTGTTTTGGTTTAATCCAATTAGACATCCACCGAAGCGTCAGTTGTTTTCAGGCAAGCCTGATTAACTTTGTTGTGAATAGCTGTGCTCGTTTTGTTATTTTTTCCCCCCTTTCTTGTGTTTTCTCAGCAAATTATCAGTCTATTTTATCTACTCTTTAACATGCTTTAAGTAGAATTTTACCTCAGTTATGGTTAAAATGATCATTGCAGTTTAACTTTCTCAATTTAAACAGGATTATCTCTATGGATTTGTTTTAAATTTACACATTCACACTATGCTTGATATATATAGAATACCTGATGGTATCTACCCATGCAGATAGCTTTGGATGTATATGTGTGCCCCTGCTTTGAGATATCTGTCTTTATGATTTCTGCCTCCACACCAGCACAATTGGGGTAAATGGAACTTTGTTTGTGGTGCTCACAGGGCTGAAAATTTACATTTAAAAAATCCAGCAGTAACATCTCTTACCTGAAAGAGTCCCTGTTGCAGATCTCGCTGTGAGCAGCCTTCACTCATCTACCTAGAATCCAGTCCCTAAGGACACAGCCTTTTAAAGATGATAATGCATCCATTTGCAATCAACAAAATGAAAATATTTTATCCCTGCACAGAAAAAGCAGTTACATCATACCAAACATTTAGTCATAGTACCGCTGAACAAACACCTGTCAGATAATATACATTTAAATGCAGAGCTTTAATATGTTACATAATAAAGTTTAATAAATTGTGTAAGCTAAATTCTTGATTAAAAAAAATAGTACTGTATTAAGTGTACAGTCCTGGGTCAAATTTTATTCAGCAGGGTTTTAAAAATGACCTGCCCTGGTCATTGTCACTAGTCTTTCTGTCATTCTGCTTCCCACTGGGGCTGACATGTGGAACAGTCATTTCCCGGCGCACACCTTGAATAGAGCAGATGATATGATGGCTGTGATTTGCACTTCTCAGTCATTCATTTGCACAGCTAAAATAAAAGTGCTGCCATCAATAACTGCTGCTCGTTGCTGCCTGGGAGGCTGCTGTTTAACAGCAAATGGTCAAAAGCAACACACATCGCAGATCAAGTGAGGTCAGGGGGTGTTTTGTGCCATTTGAGTATGAATTAGTTACAGGTATTTTTGTTTGTGATAATGATCCTTGTTAGACTCACCTAGCAAGAAGAAACTGAGCGATTCTTCTTGTGTACCACAGTCCTTCGAGAGATATGATTTAGATGGCAATGACAATGGAAGCCGGAGTCATAATTATTGAGAACAATTTCTTTTATATTACACAAGCTAGATCTTTCTAAAATATCTTCAGGGTCCTTCTGAGTAACAAGGCTCTGTGGTGTTTTTAAAGACACCATTTGGAATTCATGACCAGGACTCCATATGCAGATTTGGAAGGGCTTTGATTAAAGCTCTAACAAGCATTTGATGGTTGGGGATATCACATTTCCTTTTGTTTTAATGCACTCTGTTAGGCTCACTCACAGTTAATAAGTCACAATCAATCTACCTGCTGTACGCACTGAGGCTTTGTAAGAGCTTAACAGGACCCCTGAGATATAGAATAATTTCTCTTCTGAAACAGACTGACAGAGTGAGTGCCTGCATTGATGTTTGCGTCTGTGTGGGATCATAACAATTTCTATTGTATATTTATATGCTTGTGTGTGAGGGTGTAAGAAAAAAAGAGACTTCTAAAGGAAGGCTGACAGTTACTGCCTGACTGGAAGACAGTCGCTGTATGTTGTCTCCTCTCTATCTTTACTAGAAACAGTGGGTGCAGTTGCCTTAAGCTAATATAATAATATTTTGATGACCTCAGAAACATCTCTCCTAGAATACCTTACTCATGGTTTCTACTGGAGTGACTCATTCAATCCCATGGATGAATATGCCATCCATAGTTGTTAGAGCGTCTCTCACAAATATGCACAAATACACAAAACGCAGCAGAGATACATCAAAGGTCATAATGCACATAGGTGTCCTTAGTGTGTCAAAGCTGACAGCTTTAAGTTAAAGGTCGTGTTTCAGTTCCCGTGTGTTAAATGTCTTTACTGAGGCATGAAGTACAGCAAACACTCGCTTGCTGAGTTAAGGCTCAGAATACATCATTGCTATTTTCTTATCAGTGACATATTAAGCTGGCATTTGAGCAGTTCTAAGGTGGATTGAATATTTAGATTTGGTTCTTTTAATTTATTACAATAAAGTTTTCTTGAGGTTTTGTACAGAAAACATATTTAAAGGTTCTCTTTAGATGGTATAAATATATAAGTAAAGTGTATATAATATAAGTATAAGCTATATACTGTATCGATATAGAATATACACCAGAATAAAAAATCTACCTGCCTAATATTGTGTAGGTCCCATTCTGCTTCCATAACAGTTCTTACCTGTTGAGACATGGACTGCACAAGACCTATATCTGGTATCTGGCACCAAAGTGTCAGCAACATATCCTTTACGTCCTCTTTGATTGAGTTGAGAGGTGGGATCAGAGGTCCATAGTGCATCCTGATGCTGTCTCGTCCCCAGTTATAAACCTGCATGATGTAAAACTAAATGTGATTTATCAGACCAGGCCACTTTCTTCCATTACAGCATGATCCAGTTCTGGTGCTCATTTGGCCATTGTAGGCACTTTTGGTGGTGGGTGGGCCAGCATGGGCAATTTGACCTGTCTGCGGCTACATAACCCCATATGCAGCAAGCTGTGATGCACAGTATTCTAACACCTGTAGACCAGCCAGCATTAATCTTTTCAGCAATTTGTGCTACAGTAGCTCTTCCACCACACGTGCTACTCTTTGCTCCCCATGTGCATCACTGAGCCTCGAGCTCCCATGACCCTGTCACTGGTTCACCTTTTGGTAGTTACTGACCACTCCATACATGGGACACCCTACAAGACCTGTAGCTGGAGATGCTTTGAGCCAGTTGTCTAGCCATCACAACTGGCCTTATCAACATTGCTCAGATCCTTATGGTTGCCCATTTTTTGCCTTTTCAACTTCAAGATCCGGCTGTTCACTCTGCCTAATACAGTATATACCACCCCTTGACAGGTGCCATTGTAACAAGATAATCAGTGTTATTCACTTTCTGTGTCAGTGGTTTAACTGTTGTGGCTGATTGACGCATATCAGAGAAGGTTAGTGCTGAAGGGCATAAGCCAAAATATTGTCTTGAATGGCACAGGTGCACCCACATATATAAAGTTTATGTGGGATTCATAAGCAATTTTTTTTTAGAGTTTTAGAATCAATTAGAAGCACAATCTTTATTTCAGCCCACGCAAGTAAATGCTTGTACTGGCTTAATACTGGTTAAATCTTAAACAGCTAGTACCAGGCTAATGGCAACGTACACATCAATTTGCTTTAGATTTTTGTGCTTTCCTGTGACATGTGGCTAGGAATTGGGGGGAACTGGAAGTTGAACTATCAACTGAGCCTCTCTCGTACAACTTCATAATAGCTTTAAACAGTCCACTCAGCAGGAACTGAACATGGACATTGACATTTTGGATGCACTAATGCATTGACCACACCAGATCTTCAGGACATTTAACAGTTCTCTCTCTGCTCCTCTCTTCATATCCTCATGCACAAAACAGTTAAAGCGATGCTAAGGGTACAGTACTTGTTCTTTCCAGTAGTTTTTTCCTGTTCATTTTTGGCAAACGAATATCACAAAAGCACTGCATTTTTTATTGGAATAGCGAAAAGCTTGTGACTGCAACAAACAGTATATAGTATTATGTGATAGGGTGGAATCAAGGCTGTTATTTTTTTAGATTAAGTTTGATAGGGACAGGACAGTGGGAAAGTTACTAAGCAAAGCATTTTATCTTTAGGCATTTATACCCCTAGTTGTAAATTTTATTCTTACTTGCTGTTTTCTACAGTTATGTAAATGCCTTTAATAAGCCAAATAAAAAATAGAGACATTGGTTTGCTGGGGGGGTGGCATGGTGGTCAGGTACCTCTTTGTGTGGAGTTTGCATGTTCTCCCCATGTCTGCGTGGGTTCTCTCCAGGAACTCCGGCTTCCTCCCACCATCCAAAGACATGCATGTCAAGTTAATTGACATTAACTTGTCCGTAGGTGTGAATGTGAGTGTGCATGGTTGTTTGTGTCTGTGTGTCAGCCCTACGATGGATTGGCGACCTGTCCAGGGTGCACCCCGCCTCTCGCCCGATGACAGCTGGGATAGGCTCCAGCACCCCCCGCGACCCTTACGAGGACAAGCGGTTAGGAAAATGGATGGATGGATGGTCTTCTGGGCTGTAAATGATACTACCATGAAACTTAACCATTAATAGAATACTTGTCTTTACCCAACACCTCCCAGTGTGACCACAAGTACACTTTGCACCTCTGGTCGCTAAAACACCAAACATCGCCCATCTATGGTTTTACACCATACACACCTTTGCACCACTGAGTCTCACACATTTGCTTTACCCTGTTAATAACTTTACACCTTCAGATCCAACATGATGTGTGTTACCAGTGGGTGCACTCTCTTTTATTAAAAAAAAAAAAAGTTGGAAAAGAAGTGGTAGTTTTCAATTCATTCACACTGTTGGCAGCACTTCGCCAAATTAAGGGTTTCTAACCTTTCAGACACAAATCTGTTTGTAGATAAAGTTTAAGCTTGTTGATGTTTTTTTGTTCAAAAGGCTCTTCACTTCAAAAGGCAGCATATTTCTACTGTCAGAAGTTCAAGTCTGATCCTTCACTCAAAACACAAAGCAGCCAAATGCAACATTGAACAGGCTTTTTCCAGTCCTATCTGAAAGAGATTAGAGGAACATGCATTTCCTTCTTTGAGCTCACATTTCAAACTCTTCTCGTCATTACTTAACCGCTGGTGGAGCAGTTGTTAGAGAAAAATGAGACTCCGGGCTGCATACTGTACGCACTCCCAGTCAGCTTGGACATCTTGGCCCTGGTTTATGTAGGGACCTCAAATTAAATAGCTAAATAGCCCAGTAATGGGATCACTGGGATCATTTCTAATAATCATCTTCTTGTCGTCCTTCTCTTTCAGGTCTTTGGCTGTCTCTTTCAGCATGTTACTGCTCCACATTTCCCAATAGCATCAACAGAGAATAAAGTCTGTTAGGGAAGAGATATTCGGGAGACCGAATGTAGTTCAGTTTGTTCAGTGGTATGTCTTTAGAGAGCTCCCAAATAGCAGACAGATTTTTTTTTCTTTTAAGATGAAATGTGCATGTGTGTCTGGGTTATTGAAAGAGAGACAAAGAGAGAGTTGATGTCACAGCAAGTCTGTGGAAGGTTTCTTTGATTTTCAGGAAGGTTCGATGACAATTTGACAGGGGCTGAGAGGACATGGAAGGAAATCCTTTGATGCTGACTGTCAACAAAAGGCTTCTACTACATACAAATAGCTGTTTATCCTCTCCTCCTTTTGCCTCTGCTCTCCTCATCTTTCTCAGTGCTTATCAGATTTTTTTTTTAGTAATGTGTACTGTACCGCTAGGTGACTGGATGACTTTCTCTTAAATATTTTTCTTACTCTGTCTAAGCAACAGTGAACCACAGGATATAATAAGCTAAGTTTTTCCGCCACCACAGGAATGCCACAATGAGTGATGAAACAATGGTTTGTTGGGTGTTTGTAAGCTAGAAATGATGGGTAAAGGTACAAAGGTGAGTCCACCACCTGCAGCAACCGGTAGCACTATCTCCTTGCAACACAAAGCAGCTTTGCAGGCTGTGTTCTCAGTTGCGACAGGTGGAATATGGCCTAATAAAAGAGAGAGAGATTCACAAATTTCTCCCAATTCCTGCAGATAAGAGCGTATTGTTTCAGCAACTCATGAGCTTTTTGTTAGAAAAATGTGAGAATTTAGATTGGCTAAAAGAAACAAGAAATCTTTTTCCTCCACCTTCTCTTTTTTTCTTTGTATTTGAGGCCCATTCTCAGTCCTCGTTTATAAAGACAAGGCAGGGCAACAAAATTAATTCTGAAGATTAATTAAAAATAGTTGATGGAGGTTTAGACAGTGTGTATGTGTGCATGGGGTGTTGGGAAGCATGATACCCTTTTGGTTTTGTTTGGCAGAGAGCCAATGCAAAGTCTTTTTTGTTATTAGTTGTACAAAGACAAAAAAGTATATACGTAATTGCTTATTCTTTGAGTGGCTAATTAAAAATCTGAAATGGCTCTCATATCTTTGTGTTCTTTGTATCCAGCAGTGGTGCTTCAACCCATGCCAAGCACTGTTCCTTTATCTGTATGGTGTAACTGGAAATTATCTTAATGCATATTCTTCTTACATTGATGCACACCACCTTAGTCATAAATGTTCATTTGCTATAGGAGATCAATAAGGGATGTAATTATTATTATTATTTTTATTTTCATATGTACATCTCTTTTTGAGGACAGAGTGTCATGGCAGAGGCCGCACTTGCAGTGCCTTCTAAGCCTTGACTTCCCTTCTGAGTTATGCTTGTGTTCATAGGATTAGGGTTATTATGCTCAGTTGTTTACTGGATAAATTATTGTCTGTTTTAAATGGGGCCACAGTTTGTTGCTTCGTCCACAGCATCTGCTACTCTTTTGCAATTGGATTTATTTCTCCACAGGTGTACACATTTCTGAGAACAACATTAATGAGAATACATTAATGTCAATACAAAATGGCCAAATAGAGACTTGGCAACTCTCCTCAGATTAGCTAATACTAGATGGGTGGGATCAAAAACACCAATTTCTCAAAGAAGCAGGTATTGTGAAATGCAACAAATATCATTTAAGTACACAACATTATGCCAATATTAAGTAAAATAGATAAAAATAATATAGCAATACAGTATACATACATTTAATTTATTCTCTGGTCTGTTTCCTTCTTTGACAATTTGGTGTAATATCCTTCATGCAGTGTCTGCATGAGGCTGTATTATTTGTAATGGAGGACAGAATCAGTAATACTGACAGATTATATCACTTACTTTCAGTGAGCTGAACAATTAGGGGTAGTGATGGGATTTGTGTGAGTATCTGTCTTTTTAAGAATTCTCTCAACTCCTCAAATGCCCTGTCGGATTGCAGTGTGATCACATTGGGCCATGCAGAAATGGCTGAATTGGAATCTTATCTTCTTCCATCTTTCCCATTACAGACAGATTGAAAGCCCTGAAGCAACGCTCTAGCTCAGTCCCCAGTCAAGACTGCTTTTTAGACTGCAATTTGACAGCTTCTAAAAGTGTCACATTTTGTTGTTAAGATGCACTGCCAAGCACTTGAGCCATACATACTGTGGCATCAGCACCAGTTTGGTTGTGAAGCTTCACTGACTGTCTCTTCACTCCTGGGCATCACCCCTGGAACTGTTTGTCTCCTAGTGCGACATTATGAACTTGAAGAGCCTGATATGTAGCACTATGCACAAAGCCACTGTTCTCAGCTTTCCATTGCTTACCCAATTATTGGTATCTCATAGATAGTAAGGAAATTAAATGGCAGGTTGACAAATGGTATGTGTTAAATTCCCTTCATTGCTACTAATATATGCAAACAGCAGGTTCTTTCTTATATTTGTTTGTTAGTAATTTAAATTAAAATTTTATGCTTACTTAATCCACAATTAACTAATTACTTGTTTTGATAGCTTATTTTGAAGTGAAATTATAACATAACATATTAGTATGTTTGTGATCCCTTGGTATTAATATCACCATGCCACCTTTAGACCAATTGAAGATGTTCGGATGGATGTACTCTCTGTCCTCAAGATATTTCCTGAAGTAACTTATGGATCCTTCAAATCAGTTGTTGTTACTGTTCTGGGAGCTCTTGAGATGACATTTGTCTTGAGATAAAATAACAAAGACGAGGCTACAATAAAAATGCTGCAAGAAGGTCAAATGTTTTTATATGTCTGTCTGCCGCTATTGTCTTGGGCAGTACAGATGACCATCTCTCTGCTCTAGTCAGTTTTTCAGTTGGGCATATGGGCCAAAACTGCATCTCAGACACACTCAGGGGGGGCAGCACTTCACTGACACAGGAAGTGTGGGGGGGACCCCTGCTGTCCACCATCTGGGCAAATGGCAGGTCTTTATGCAACTGTGGTAGCCACCGAAGAAAGAGGGCACAGGGGCATAGCAGGTGACTTCGAAGACAGACAGGGGGGGGCCTTTGCAGACACAGGTCATTCTTTCTCTGTAAAAGACCCACTCAGTAACACCTGTGCTCCCTCTCCCCTCTGCCCCACTTCAGATGTTCTGTCAGAAAGCCCGTGCTCAGCAGAACTACAGGCTCCAAACAAAAGACTTTGCAGGCTCGGCAGAGTGTATGCAGGTGAATAACAATAACCACTTGTTCAGTTATTCATTTATTCATATGCGTGTTCATATTTAGCCTTCACCATGAGGGTGATGAACAGCGTTGGCCGAGGCTGCGCAACACTGACGGAGGGAAGCACTGCCTCAGTTTATCTCCGCTACTGTGGACGTAGTTACTGGGCAAGAAAGTGACAGGGCAACATATCAGGGCATCTTTGTCGGTTTATTGTTCCGTGGGTATGTATGTTAAAAGCACAGCACTCCTAATGAGCAGAAATCAGATATGTCTCAGCTGGAGCAATAGAGAGAGCAAAAGAAAAGTCAGTTACAGCTGTGTGGCAAGGCCTTTATGTTCAAATAGTATATTAGTTATCGAGGGCCCATACTGCCACTCACATGGCATGCAGGAGTTATCAACAAAAAAGACACTCCCAAATTCACTCCCTAGAGCAGGTCCATACCCATCCTCTGTAGAGCATTATGTGAACATGTTCAACCCTGCGCTAAAATCTCTCCTCACAGCTATGGTCTCAGTGCACCCAATCCTTTCATCCTCACATCTCTCAATCCAGGTAAGGCTTGGGTGGAGACCAGTGCTCTGTAGAAATGGAGAGGCCTTTAGCTGTGCAATCGATTTCTGTAAAGGAGAATATACAGTATGGATGACCATGCCAAGTGAAAATGTAAATGGACCGAGCTCTGAAACGATCAGGCAACCTCAGTGTGCATGGATCAGGGAGTATGTAAGCACGAGATAGCATTTACCCCTGGTTTTAACTAAAGCACTCAGACATTCTCCTCTCTGCAGCCCTGTAATTCCCTCTGAGTGCTCAGTGTGAAAGTGAAGCACTGTTATCAGCCTCTACCAAATGCATTAGACCTCCTGTGACCGTAGAAACAGACCACCTTGTTGTAGATCATTCCTTCTACACAGAATAAAGGTGATGAAGAAGTTGTAAATTAGGATTGTATAGTTTCATGCCCCTTAATGATTACTGCACCCCTGGGCTGCACAATCACTCCCTCTCTTCAATTTTGAATTAAATACGATATATGCCTGTCAGTGAATAAAGAATAAATTGATGGTATTACCTGATGTGACCCGTGGTAATAATGTATGGTGATGACACAGCAGACTTCAGACCACTTTGCACTTTTTCTGCATGGCATGTGGGCATTGAGCAAGGTTGCATTTTTGAGAGTGAAAAGAGCTAAACGAACTGGTGTGTTACTGGATTGTAATTTTACTCTTTGAGGCCAACTATTTTCTTATCGAGGATTTTTTAGTGTGAAAACTTTTCCTTTTTTTGATGTATGTGTTAGTGTCAAATGCAGTAGTATTTCTAGAAACACTTCGCAATTGTTTGTTTTAATACAGATTAATCCCTTTAAGCAGAAAATAAATGTTGGAATATTTTAATAATCTATTAATAATTTTAGTTATTTTTTAAAAGAGATGCAATGATTGATTGTAGAAATATTGATATTAATGAATGCACAACTGTGGGTTTAGACACCACTTGTCTGTTAACGCAAAACTATCTGTCTTCCTCTGTGACACGTTCTTTGCTTGCTATTTCCCTGCCTTTGTCTTCTTTTTTAATTCACACTTTGAAGTCCTTCAGTGCTCCAGCTGTAAATTAGCTATCATATCATTAGATGATAAACATGTTAACATTGGCCCAGCTCCTCCTGGAGTAACATTCTTGGCATCTATCTTGGCAAGCAATGTTACTTTTTTTTGTATTTGTAGGGGAACTTTGTATTATACAGTTTCAATAAGGCTGTGGTCCTGTAGAGATAAGATGACAGTGGGGTGGTTTCTCTCCTCCCTATTCAAAACATGTCTTCAAAAGCAAATAAACTCCCCCAGCAGCTGTTTGGATTGGTTGAACTGTATTGACAATCTGTTAAAGTGCAGAAAAAGGGCTTATTTTCCCTTTTGTAGAATTTGACAGTGATAAAACTGGATTGCAGCAATAATGGCTGTCATGGATCAACACCTAGAAACATTTTACTCTGCTGATGTGGACATGAATGGGATCCAAAGTCATGTCTCCCTCTGGCTGACTGCCAGGACCTTCACAGGAGCTTTAATAAATGGTTTGTACCAGCAGACGGTCCTTGGCCTGTGCGTGTCTCTGTGTATGTGTGTGTATGTGCATGTGTCATTGTGTGTGTGTTTATATGCCATAGGGATTTTAATAAGGACTAAGTGTGCAAGCAACCCTCCAGAGAGGAGAAAGACCAATAACCTACAGTAGTGCATGGTTCTACTAAAAGGGTTGAAGGAACACTGAAGGGGAGGAAGCAAAGGTGTACTAGCTATTTATTCGTAGCACTGGGGTGCATATGAATTATTCAGTGTGACATTCATTCATAATTAACTTTTTAAATAGATAAATAAATAGACACAAGTGTAGCAGGGGAATGTTTTTGTTACATGACACATAAATGTGGCTTCAAGTCATATTCAATGACAATAGCACAGTAGCATTTAATGAGGGTAATACCATGCTAAACTAATGCATGTAGTATCTCTACAATGAGAGTGCAGGATATGTGATGCTGCTCAGCAGGAGGAAGATGGAGAAATGAGTTCAGTAGGTGGGCTGACTCAGGCTTCGGGGTTGGTGATCGGGCAAGCACGAGTGGGTAGCAGGTCTGAGATCTTGAATGGAAGGATAGACTGGGATTTAGTTAGGATCTGCTGGTCTTAGAGAGAGGACACAACCCTCAGCAGGTGCCTGAGTCTGCAGAGCATGTAGTCCATATTCTGGACACACGTCTGATTTGGGTTTAAAATATTGTGGTGAGCAATGAGCCAAAATAAGTTTTCAGTGAATACATTTCAAAATATAGACATGTCTCATATAATCTGTGTGCAAGGTTTCATCTGTAGAATGATATCTTTTTATCATCTCATGCCTGACAGTGTGTGTTATTCTTCATTTTCATCACTGTCATCTTGAATCATAGAGCAGATCTCTGAAGGTGTCACTAGTTGCCAGTTGTTTCATTGTTTTCCATTATACCCAGGACAAAACAATTGTCAAGTATCACTTATTCATCTCTGAGTTTATTCACTATAACATAAGACAGGCTAACTTTGGTGTCACCAACAATGAGTCTGATGCACACTGCTTTTCAGTCCGTTTCCAAAGTGAACAACCTGTCACAGCATGCTATGAATTGATTCTCTGTTAAAAGGGTTTGAATATAATTAACGCTACTGTTTGCTACTCAGCAATCCAAGTGGATCTTGCCGTCATACTGTGAGTTGCATCTCAAATTTGTCTCCCTGAACACTATTAACACTATTTAACTTGGGGGCATTCATTTAATTTGCTATAATTGCTTTAGATCCCCTCTGTCTATGTTCAGCAAGTAGTCTGTAGCTTTATGGGGGTGTTAATCTGTCGGCATGCTTATTACTACACAGTTTTTCTTGGCTATTGTGTCCATCAAGTTCATGGTAACTGTTGGTATAATATTATACCATTAATATAAACACTTTTGGCATAGGTAGTAAATTAAAATAATAATAAGCTTCACGTATCTGCACTTATATTGATAATAAATCATTATGTCCTTCAGAAATGTCAAGTACTGAAGGAATTCCTTGTTATATTTCAATGCTAGTTGCATATCCCACGGGTCTTTAAAGCAGCAGAAAGAAATTTAACAAACACCACTATGTGCTGTATATATTTGAGTAAAACTCTCCATTGTATTTACTGTTACTGTTTAATGCATTTGATATAATGCATATTATTGAATAACAACATTATAAAAGAACAGCAGAACAGCCGTCAAGGTCCTATCAGGGAAATCAGTTAACATGTTGGAGATGTGAGGATGGTGGGGGCTGCTGGGCAGGTGTTGGGACTCCTTAGGGAGCTGGAGGTCACATTACCATACAAAAGCCACTCTGCTGGGTAACCTTTCCAGGCGCTACTCCCTAGCCAGGGGGTCTGCGGTCACACACTGGCACTGCCACAAGTGCCTCACCACTAATCCACATATACACACTCAGGCACATGTGTACAAAAGTCTCTCATATTCCGCCCCTGAACACCCCCTATGTTCTCTATGACAGAAACATTGCTTGTATAGTGACATGAAATATTTGCACTCCGAGAACATAAATCACAGGGGACAGCTCTAAAGCAAAACAAATACTATGATATGGTCCATTGCCATCATAATGCACACTAAAGGGAAAGGCATTCATGTGGAATTTAGATCCAAAGCCTAACATTTTATCTTCGCCAGCAGTCTTTCGCACAAATCAGCTCCTTTTTTTCCCCCTCCCTAAATCCCTACAAAAGCAATGCTGTTGTCATTTAAGCTCCACTCTATTTACAACTTGGATATGCCTTAGATGCGAGACACAAGAGTGAGGTATGTGAGCACTGTAGTGGATATGGGTAGCACACGGGAGACAAGACGGAGACATTGACTTTGCCTGGAAGCATGCGGCGCTTCTCCTGGTAGAGAGGAGGAATAACTGGAGCGAGAAAGAAAAATTGAGACTGGAGAGAGGCGCTTGCTGAGCAGCTGCCGAGTTAAGGCTGAGAGTATGGGTGGTCATATTGATAGACAGCAGCATCAACAGGGATTTAGGTGACTATTAGAAATGATGCAGGGTTAATGTTGGAGGGTTTTTTATTCATTTATTTATTTATTTTTGGAGAAGGAAGAGAGGATAATATCCAGTGCATGGTGGAGACAGGGAGTCATGGAGAAGCCGCGTGTCTTTTCCATCGTGGCTGATTTTGAGTGACAGGTTATAAGGGTGGAAAAATGTGTGCTGTGTTCTGTGCGTGCGTGTGTGCGCGGGTGTATGTGCTACCCCACAGGTAACACATGCGCACCATGCAATTATACTCATTACACGTCAGGCTGTGGATCTGCATGATATGCTAGTAGACACTAGAAAAATATCTGGATTGTTGACAGCATAGTGGCACAGTAGCTGTGACAGTCAACTACATTGTTTATGCTGCAATTACCAAGACTGAATTCAATCAGTCAGGCCAATACACTTTTTTATTGCAATTATGCAAAAGACCTTACAGCTCACTGTGTGGTGCGACGTGATGTGCAGTAGCTTATATTGATTACTTTATTTGTAAAATTAAGTCTTTAAGAAGTCTCTGTCACTCAGCTCTCCCTCCTGTATCACATACAAGTACTGCACCCTCATGAAAATAATAACTCTTAATATAATTGATGTAATATGCCACATGCAACAATAAGGTATAACATCTAATCACGTTAAGTAGTCATTGCCAAACTGTAATTAAACTGTTTGAGACAAGTGATTACCAACTCTGATAGAGAATGTGAATACATAATAAGGGTCTTATGAAAAGGAAAAAAAAAATACCCCATAGCTCTAATAGCAAGGCATTTCTTTTTCTTTTTTTTTTTTACTAATATTGATTGTCTTTTATGTGTGTTATCATCACATTGACCACAGTGTGCTGGGAAAGTGCACAAATATGCCAAAATGAAGCCCTACTTCCCTTTGTTATGCTCCAATACACATTGTAATGTTAACAGCGGGGCCCTGCAGTCTGACTGAGCTAATGGTGTACCATCCTATCAGGCCATGCGCCCAACCAGAACATGCAGAGAGATTGTTTGCATCAAGCCTGTTGGCAAATTAGCCAACGTGCATTAAGCTGTGGCATTATGCTAAAGCTGTCTAAATACTACTACATGCTTAGTGACCAGTAAATGATTGCTGAAGTCCACCCCACCTTTCATCCCTCAAGTCTGTTGGCTGTGCCCTCATGCCGACATGATAGAATTAGCCATGACAGACTCTGGTACAACATCATTCAGATGGAGGAGGCTCAAGAGAGTAAATGTGTGGTTACAACCTGAAACGTTGTGTTTATTTTTTCACTGTAAATGCGTTTGATTCCTGTACTTAATGATGTCCTTTTAGTAAGCTGTCATTTAGGTGGAAAATTCACTGAATAGTTGTCAGGTTTTAAATATTAATATTTATAGAGTGGCAGCTGGAACATTTAATGGTAGTCAATAGATCACAGCAGGGGGAGGTATTTTTCACAGCGTGATCTGTGATCTGACAGACATTTTTCTTTCACTCTCCTAATTAATTTCGTCAGACACCTACAGAGACTCGCGACACTGTCGGTCTGCTCGCTGACCAAAGCTCCTGTTCTTTTGTCTACACTGCCCTAGCTTCTACCAGAGACACACCACTTCACACCTGTAGGTTGTCATTTCCTTTCACCTTAATGAAAGTGTTTGTGCAGCTGATGGACATGCTGCTTCCACCTCTGACCCCTGCTGTATGTACAACCTCTCCATAGGGTTACTGTGGTCTCGGTGAGGGTGGGCATAGACCTATGAAATTGTTCATTTCCCAAAATACTTCCCTCTGCCCTCTCAGTCACTCCAGTGTGGAAGATCTGGCAGAGTAGTTAGTGAGGGTTAGATGCATTTGCAGAAGAAACTCTGGCTCCCTTTCATGCTTCAGTGAAAGCACACAGTGTGTGGCAGATAGAGAAATGCAGCGGAGCTCTTAAGTAAGTAAACGTTCAAGCTTTACAATAAGACTAGGGTTTTTCCTTAACCAATACAAGTAAGTATGATGTTATTTTTTGAAGGAATTTAAAAGCTTTATTTGTTGCATTTACTGTATTTCTGTGCTACTGTAATTTATCAGATGGAGGCAAATAGATCAAAAACCAAGGAATGAAATTTACTGAAAGTGATACCGGGGAAGAAAATCTGTCCGTGTTGTAAGTTGTAGACAATATCTTGGGTATCCCCTCATTTGACTCCTTGTTATGAAGTTTCAGTTGGGTGCTGTTTCCTTAACTAATACAGGGTTAGGTCTTGTACATAAAGTAGGATGTAGCTAACGCTTTTTCCTTAATGTTTGTACTGTATATATTTTCATGTTGGTTGCATTTTCTGATTTTTTGTGTTTTTCTCTTCCCCTTAGTTTGTGCTTGCTCTCTCATATGTGCTTTGCAGAAAATAGTTTACTCTGGGATCCAATTAATTTCATCCATGTGTAGTTTGTTGGATTAAACGGCCTACAGGTACATCACGTTCAGTCAGAAGAATAATTGAATTACACCATAAACACAAACTTTGCCCTATTGATTGTTTGTTCCTGTTGTTCTGACACTGTATTTGCATAATGGCCTGTTAGGGAAAGAAAAGTCAGACATGCCCAATTTTACCTGTTGAAAATCTATAGAAAATCTTTTTTCCTTTACATTTTAATTGACTTTTGACATTTTATTTCAATCAGCATGACAGTGTCTGTGTGATGTGTCCACAAAGTGTTTAATGCTACAAAATAAAAAACAATGAAATAATATATTTTCATGGTGATGTAGTTTGAGTACGTGGGTTTATAGAGCTTTTCACTTAACTCAGTTTTGTGTGCTATGTTGCACAGAATGTTAAACCATATGTTTTACCATATGCAAATTTGTTCATTTTTGATATGGAATGAAGTAAATGCATCTTCTGCAGCAAACATATATTAAAAATGTACTGTAACTTTTTTTCATTTTATCAGTAATTGCACACATGCAAATGTTAATCAACCCACTAAGTTAGGAATTATTACCTCCCAATTTCACACAGACAGCTTTTTGTAGGCAGAGAGTCTTTTTTATTGTTTTATTTTTTATTTTGGAATTCTCAGCCACCTTTTCAGAAGACTACGTCAGCTTCTGAGATATTTTTAGGATGTCTTGCACACACAGCATGTTGAGGACTTACCCACTGATTTTCACTGATGTTCTTGTCAGGGCACTGTGAAGGCCAATCTAACAGCTTCTGCTTGTTTTTTTTATGTACTTCATGGTGAAAGTTGAAGTCTGCTTTTGATCATTGTCCTAAAGTCACCCTCCTCTTACTTTCACTTCTTGACTGACTTTATGACAGTAGCATCTACAGTTTGCTGACACTTAGTGGAATTTATTCTTTACTGTGTATGTGCAGTGTTTTCTACCTGTGGCTCCTACAGAATCTCCAACAAATTATATTTCCATCCCCCATTCTCTCTAGATGAAAATGTGTTCTTTTCAACAGATGCTGATCATTCTTTTCCTAAACACACTTTTAGTGATTATGGCTGAAAAGCTCAGTTTTACTGGAATGTAATCTGTCCACAGCACAAGACCTTCTGATGATTCTTCCATGTAGACTTTGTTTGAGCATTAATGCAGCACTTTGGAGCCACACACCACCAGTCCTGTGTTAGCTAAACCTTCCTGCAGCTCTTTTACAGTAATACAGACATTTTCTGTTTGTCTTGTCTGCCCAGCAGACGTACCATTTGATCTCAAAGTTTTCTTAGTCAGCACTGCATCTTATCTTGACTACAGATCACCTTTACTGCTATTTCTTAATGCTATATTAGACTGTGGTCATTTCAAGCATTGTAGAAATCAATTAACTTTATTTTAGATAATTAGTAAATTGCTTATAAGAGACCATAGTCACTCAGTGTTGAGAGAGGGCTGGAAGAGCAAACCTCAACTCTCAAAATGTTGGCATCTGGTGACCTGTCTTACAAGACTTAAAGAAGAGTCTTTGACAGCCCAGAAGGGTGCACAAACTTTTGCACAGACTACAATTATTGTTTGTTTTCTAGATTATTAAGTGGCTAAAATAAAATGTAACAGTGCATTAACATTTAAAGAAAGGTTCATTCTGATATTGCTCACTGCAGGGGACATATTTACTTCTTTTCACTTCAAAAATAAAGTACCTGTGTAATTTACAGGGGTTCACTAACTTTTGCATACATATGTTCAGCAAGAGGAGGTGCCAGTTTTGGTCTATGCTGTTGCCAATGGGGCATGTCTAAGTGTGGGCAGTTGGATTGATTGCTGAGGTGGCCGGCAGTGAGAGAGGGGTTCTACTAGATTAGTCAAGGCTTGTCTGAGCACAGGATTTCCTCGCCTTTTGTTGTAGAACCTGGCTTGTAGAATAACAGATCAAAGCTTCACCTACAGCATTTCACATAGCATCATTTACACATCTGTGAAATCCACAATCATAGAGAAGACTATGAAACCTCTCCTGCATTCATTAATGTAGAACTTTGACCAGAGACAAAGGTTAGGTGGAGGACAGAAATGGTCCCGCTTTTTGAGCAGCATTCACAACCGACTATTTGAGCATTCACAACCGCTCATTAATTCTATTTCTACTTTGAGTATTGGTTATTTGCTTTCTTCTTTTCACTCAGGCAAGCTCTCAATTCATTAACCGATCCTCTATGAATGTATTATTCAATGCTAGATTGGCATTGGTGAGCGCAGTGTGTTTACCATAGCTCATGAAATATGTATCTGTTGAATGGGTGTGTGTGTGTAAGCAGCTGCCTGATGTAGTCATGATGAGGGAGAGGTTTCTGTAGCAGGCACAGCCAGTCACTCAAGGACAATCCTATATATCTGCTTTGGTTGTGTTGATTGTTGTGTTGATTGTCTTATATTAAAGCTGCGGTGTGCCGGGTAGATAACAGGTTTACCTCAGGCTGGGTTTCTGTATCATGGATGACTTTTTTTTTTTTTTCCACTTCTGCATTGCATGTTGAAAGGTTTAAACATATTTTTCTCAGCATAAAAGCTACCTAACCATCTAATTTATGAGCGGAAAGAGGGAAAAATGTAATTGTGTTACACATATTACATACACGTAACAGAAATCAGCAGCCAGCTACAACAAAATGAACAAAATGACCAGACTTGTTAAAGTAAAACTGAGGCCAGGACATCCATAAAGAGCTGTTTGTTAGATGTCAACTCGAGTAATTATAACAGAACTGGCATGGCTGAAGCTGTATTGAGTGGCCTAATGGTGTCTATGGAGAAAGAGCAGAGTAGGGGACGTGTTTTTTTTTTTTTTTTTTTTTTTTTGCTCAGATGAAGTGGCTCACCACAAAGATGAATGATTGCTTTCTCTGCAAACTCCTGGGCTCACGGCTTGATTTAATTGAGTTGAATTAAACCTAAGCCAGGTAGAAATGGAGACAGAGAGAAAATCTATGCTGTCGATCTATAAAAGCCTTTAGGGGTTCGATCTGGATTACGTAGATTATTTTCCTGTCTGGTCACAGTCACACTTCATTCTTATCCTTGGACTCCTGTATTCCTTAGTTACATATTGTTTAGGTGGAGCGTTGATCTTTGGCCCCCTCCGCTGGTGTGTGATCAGAACTTATTGTAAGCGTCACCCCATTTTCATGTTCATTGGCATCTTTGTAATGCATTTAATACAAATTCATTTCTGCTGGTTTATCATGAGGCTAAGATATTACATGAAAAAGTACCTACTAAAAAAATGAAAAGACCTGGCTCCGAAAATACTGTACACGTTGTATTGTTCTGGCAGACTGAAAGAGACACTCCTGTGGAGTTGCGTCTGCCGTACAGTGCATCCACCCTAAATAGAGTTTGCTGACTGTAAAGTAATGTCATTGACGCAGTTACTCAGTATGGTAAATGCATCACTTCCTGTATATGCTGAGAAGCAGTAGTGCTTGACTGCAAGGCCAAGGATGCAACAAACTCAGGAGTGTCTTTAGAGCATACCGTATCTGATGTTGAGACCGAACCAATTACTGATAAGGGTTATCATGAAAACAATAGATAATATGGAATTATTGAGACATAAATGACATTGTTGTATGTATTTGAGTTCAGTTTGATTTATCTGAGCCAGTAACACTGAATACTTTCCTATAAAACCAGCCAGCTTTATACTGGTGATGAATGTAAAGTTGTTTGTTGTTGTCGCGTGTTCCAAGTAGCTCGACAAATCATCCAATAGTGTTGAATGGCAATTAAAAAAAAAAAAAGGCATGCAGTAAATCAGCGATCAGCAGACGATTGGAGGCATACGTTGCTGCCTGCCAACAGACATGTGGCTGGGCTGCCAAATCACCCTTAAAAGAAAGCCTGAGTAAAGGGGCTTATCGCAATGTGTTGGTCTTTCTCAGCTCCAGCACGCCTCACCATATGTACACAGAGGCAGGGGCACGATCTCATACGTCTTTCTTTGTCTGTATTTGTCTTGCTGTCTTTATGGTGCTCTCTGTGCTCTCTCTCTCTCTCTCATTGTTTCTTTGCCGCTTCACCCCTGTGCTTCCTTTCCTTTCCTTTTGCTTTTCTGTTGCGGCCCCATAACATAATTGTCACCTCCTAAGAAATCACCTCATGTTCTTGACAATTTTAAGATGACACATTGACTCTTAAAATGCTATTATTAGCCAGTATTGTTTGATTTTTTCTTTGAGTAAAGCTACTTAGGGGCAGCAGATAAAGCCATGCTGAATATTTATCTGCGACATTTCAATCCTACTTTGTATTGTGACACTAGAGATAATACAAGTAGAAGAGAGTAAGTTAATCCTATCCTGCTATGTTAATTTGAAGTTAAACCTGTAGTATTGGTTGAAAGATGTACTGCGAACTTGTCAGAGACACTTCCTGGCTAACCTCGTGATCAAACAAAACATTCTGACTAAATCTGTCAAATGAGAGTCTTTGTTTTTTTTTATTAAATAATAAAAAATCTTACTGCTGGGTTCACCAGAGGGTTCTGTATGGATTTGGCTCCTAGTCATGTTTGCATCATCTTGAAGCTCTGTAGCGTTAACACTAGAGACTATGTGAGGGACTCTTGAGAGACCTCAGGCCTATTCCAGTCATTACAAAGTGTTTTTTTTGTCATGTTCTGCTTTTATGTATCTTTTGAGTGTTGCTGCTTGTTCACATGTCCTTCATTGTGGCATGTTAAAAAACATGAAAATACATGGGTTTTTTTTTTTTTTGTCTCTCTTGCATATATTCATTTGACAAATATTCATTGGTCTCAGGCAAACTTGCTGTACTGTGGTTTAATATTTTTTGCTGGACCAAGAGGTGTTTATACTTCCTGTATGGGTGGACTGCGTATTTCCACACCAACCGACAAAAGTTGATTTGACAACACAAGAAGAAAGACAAAAGAAATCCTCAAAACATCTCAGCACACCCAACTAATGCTGCAACTGTCGGCAACATGGAAAGGGCACAGGTTATCTTGAGTAACACTGGAGGAATACCTTCTGGCTCTGCACATTTGGTCCAGAAATAGCAAACCCTAGTCACTTGAGCTCTGTCCGTTTGTAAATATACTACATGCATGAGGGTCTGTCAGACTCAGCACCTTTTCCAGCACCTGCCTCTTAAATGTCCTGGTTATGATGATTCTTCAAAAATTCATGTGTGAGCCAAAGTTGTGTGTAACTGTGGGAATGATGAGGCAGTTTGTGCTGTGTTCATCAAATTGCACTCCATGCAATCAAGGAAGAACTTTTCTCTTTGCTTTTTTTTTCCAGTGTTTAATTACTTCAGATATAAAGATCATTTAAACAAGTAATTTTTTTTTTGTACAAATACTAAAAAAAGACATAATACTTAACAGGGATTAAAAAAGGGATTGTGCAGGTGAGAGTTTGAAACCCAAAGGACTTAAAAGATCTTACAAAAAAAAAGGGTAAGAAAAAAACAATAAAATCCAAAATCACATTTTATGAATTAAATTTCCTGAATTTCAAGTTTAGTGAGAGAGAGGAGGAGGAGGATTATGAAATAATCTATCTCGTTATAGACCCCTGAATTTGATGTTGAATTGAAAATTAAATTGATTATTGACAGAGAGTTAAAAAAGACAAACTCTTGTCATAATGTTAGAGTGGAGAACCTGTGGATATTGCTGTATGTCCAGAATTAAAGTTGTGAAAGTAGTCTGAATTCCAGTGAAATCGGCAAACTAAGTGGAATTAGCCACATTCATGAGAGCTGCTAATGAGCCACTTGGCTTTTAGCTTTTAGTCAAAGTAGACTTAAACAAATGTAGATCAGCGTGTAATGAAAAGCGCATTCAATAATGAAAGGGGGTGGAGTAGTGGTTGTACTGTTCGATAAAGAAAACGGGCAGATATCGTCCAAAATGGACATTGGATGCCTACATTCTGTGTGTGAAGTTTGGCACACATGGATAAATAATGATGTTGATGCAACCTGCAGCCGTCCAGATGCAGAAATTATAAATCGAGTTTCACAAACATTCTGCTTCAGCTATCAGCTATGACATGTTAGTGCGTCCAGATCAATAAAAACAAGTCTAAAACCGATAACATGCTACATGTGTGTGATAACACAGAGAATGGTTCTGTTTTGCCTTTTCACCAGAAAGACAGTCATGACAGTTGCACCACAAGTTGGAATCAGAACTGATATATAGATGAATGTGTAATATTAAAATCAGAACTAATCAAATGATATCTGATAAGTGCTAATGCGGATGAGTATGAGTCAAGTCTTTGTAAATGTATGCAAAACCACAATGATCTCTGCCTTTTGAGTTTTTAAGTGTCTGTAGTTTGCATGCATGTGCCTGCACTTGTCTATTTGTTTGTGTGTTTTCCTGTTTTACGTGTGTGCATGCTCCCAGAGGGGAAACAGGCTGTGTGGGGTGTTATCTGCTTCTGCAGAGGGTGACAGCTAATCACCAACCCTGACAAACACTGGGGGAGAGGGGAGGGAAGACAGAGGGAGATGTGACAAACAAGAGAGAAAGCGGAGATGGTGCTGGGCAGGGGGATTGGCATTTGAATTCCACTGAGTAACCACATAGTGCTTTGGATCCTGTCATCACAACCTCTGTATGAGTTTGAACCTGAGCTGGACAACCACGCTGTCTCCCATCTGGCTCACTGACAACAAATAAACCCCCATCAGTATAGGTACACACCAAGATAGGAGGCCACTGAGAAAACATTGCAACAATTCTTGATGAGATGAATAAATCTTTGTGTTTGCAGAGTCTGTCTGCAGCAGCTTTGATCTCCTACCTGCTGCTCGTAAATTCCCAGCCTCATGGAGGATATCTATAGATGGGTTCACTAGCTGTCTTTATTGCTGGAGAAGCCACCTTTCAAGTGGTACCTTCTCACTTGTAAAGACATCAGCACTTACTGTATTCGCTAACCCCGCCATTAATCGTATACAAAGTCTATGCTAAATGCATTTGTAGCCTGTTTGCCTTGCAGATGGGCTGATGCATGCTGAGTTAGTATGAGCTTCTGGTGTCGCCTGTTGACACAGAGATCAGAGGGCTGTGAGAAATGGAGAGATGCTGTCTTGAGATGGTGGCAGGCAGGCGGCACAGAGAGAGAGGGGAAAAAAGAGGAGACAAGGCAAGGCTCCACTCTGGTTTTCAAGAAAGAATTTTTCAGTTGATGCATTCCCCTTAGCTGCTGTCATTTATCAGCACAGGTACCTATTAAATGCCATACAATAGGCACAAAACACTGTAGAATTTTACAAAGCAACTGCGATTGTTAGTATGGTATGTGCTCTGTATGATTTTAGAATATTTAGTTTTGACATTTTAATGGACGTTAATGATGGCTCAGTTTGATTACCAATGGCAGGACTGAAATATCAATCTTTTCTTGGTGGTCCTGTGGCTTCTGACATCCATGTGGCTTCTAGACTCCCCGCTGTAGCCAGTGTGGGTGGCATTATTCGGACCAACTGGCAGCTGTCTGCGTAGCTGTGATGGGTGTCGTGCTGCGGGCCTCCATACAGGGAGACCCTCATCTGCTCACAGTGTCACACCTCTCACCACTTTGCTCTCTCTATCTGACCCTGTCACCAAGGCAGAGAATGACAGATACAGAGAGAGAGAAACCGTGTGAGAGACAGAGAGAGTGGGTGGCGTATCCTTTTAGATGCTGGCATAGCTGAAATCCACGCTAAATAAAATCAAAGATAGCTGTCAGATGCTTTTACCGAGCACACTGCTTGAGAGTACGCAAATGGCACTATCAGTGGAGAAGTCAAAGGTCCACAGCTACTCCAGAATTGAGGTTGTCATTCACGTCTTTAAGCATACAGTCTAAGTGCTAGCAGTCTGTTTAACAGGCATAGCTTACTATCAGCTCTTACAAAGTAAAGAACAGATTGCCATTTAGTTGGCTATAGCTTCTGATTAATCTAGTTTTTCTTGTTATTTCAAACAGGTTGATTTTTTATCTCACTTTTTTTTGTGCTGGGCTTTCTTAGGGGAGAAGTGAACTGTGTTTATGCGTCTTATCCACAGATGGCTCGTGGTGGTCTGGTGTGGGTGACCGCAGAGCATCTGTGTTTGAGTGTGTGTGCATCTATATCTATGTACTTGTGTTGTTTTGGGTGCTAATGACAGTTGGCATTTGGCCACTATCAGTGGATCGTTAATTAGTATTGAGAGGTTTGGGGGAGAAGCACAGATTTCCCTCTATCTCTCAAACAGATGTGTGTTTGATCTGCTAACCCGGCTTTGCACACGGGCCTACGCACGCACACACACATACACACACAAACACACAGTCATCCATAGCAACTCTCTGACATATGGAAATGTCTATAAGCAAGTGCCACTCAGCATGCTAATATTGACAGCAATAGAGCCAGCTCCAGAAAAACATAAGAGAAAAACATGGATCATAGTGAAGTCTGTTGTGAGCTTTTCAGATAAAAGTCATAAAGACATAAATGACAATAACCAACAGTGATATACAAGCAGAGTTTACTGTTGGATGTACTCACATATTTAAGTGAGTACAAGTTAAGTGTGTTTATGCTGGTTTTTTTTTCTTCAGCATAAAATGGGGGAAAAAAAATCACCTAGGATTTCGACTTGTGGGAGTGTCTTAGTAGCAGCGTCACCAGTTCGAGTTCGGCTGAGGACCTTTGCTGCTTGTCAAACCCCTTTACCGTCTCCCATGTTTCCCGTCCACCTCTCTACTAAGACTACCAAATAAGATGCCGTAAAATCTGTCTAAAAAAACAAGAAGTGCAACCATTTTTATTGTTGATTCATCTGCTAGTTTCTTTAGTCATTAATTTTTTTAGTAGTAGATCTATGATCTATATCTGTGAACACTGTGAAAATGCAAGAATTATAATTTAGAATTTTGTCAAAACCTTAAAATCCAAAAGAAAGCAGTAAATTCACATTTTTTTATTCAAAAAAAAACTAACTCATAAAGACTGGAGTAAAATATTATTATAGCTCTCACTAATATCAGTGCCTTTGTCTATTCTGTTAATTGTGGCATAGCTGTACTGATGGAATTGCTCTGTGACCTTTAGTATTTTTATTTCTTCAGCCCTTATATTTGCTAAGTGATGGTATTCTGGCTGATTAGCGAACCCTCATCCCCCTAGACACACACACACGCGCACTATTACAAAACACAATGTATTCACTCCCAGTACCCCACTCCCATTGTTCTGCTTTATAACACTGGGAAAGGAGCATCAGTCAAGTATATTAGCTGGATCCTATTACTGTCACCAGATTGCCTCTCTGAGCCATCTTAAAGAGCCCCCAGACAAAACTTCCTGTCATGTTAATCCAAGCTTTAATAAATAGAGGGATGTGTAACCATATTCAAATAGGGGCTCCCGTATTTATGCTGACAAAGAGAGACAGGCTATCACGAAATGACAGATGAAAGTGTTTTGCATGAAAAGCAGCAAAAAAAAAAAAAGTTTTTATCAGTACTCATTCTCTCCTATTCTGGGAGAAATGTCAAATTATTGAAACGGCCTTTAAAAAAAAAGCTTAAGCCTAATCTAAGTAAAACACTGCAGGTATTAGTGATGGTGGCCATTGTGAGTGAAATGAATGTCATTCAGTTCCAGCTTGCAGCTCATTTTATCCCTCTTGTTCACCTATTGATATCATAGTACACAATACACACCTTGTCTCCTAAGAGAGATTTCTGTTCATCAGACCTGTGAACACTGGAGCATACTGTCATTGAGTGCTTTCACCAATACATGAATACAGAAATTACTCTTATTAATAAGAAATTATTTTCTAGATGGTTATTCAGAGGCATTACTACAACAGCTGTGTCATTTAGTTAAAGCTCAGGCAGCTTCACAGTCGAGTTGAAGCAGGAGCCCCTTTGCATTCCTGAGTGTTCTCATAGCCAACAAAGAGAGCTGAAATCGACCTCTCCAATTCAAGGCCATCTCTTAGATTCACATGTGGAGCAGAGCAAAGACACTATTTCACAGAGAAGGACATGCTCTCTTTCAGACTAGGTTAATTTCCTGCTAGTCATTCCTTGACTCTGAAGAAAAGAAAGCCCAGTTAAGCCGGCATTTCACCGCCGTGTGTCTTTATATTTTACTATGCTCTGCAGAGACTTTTCATTTCAATAATAAGCTGATTGAATCTGAAGATGTTTGTTCGTTCCCACCTCTGTGTGACTCAAATGGTCCATGTGTGCTGAGCCGGCATGGGTCTTCTTGCAGCTTTATTATCGGGTGTCTTCTGAGAGGTGAAGGTTATGATGAAGCTATCAATTTTCAAAAACATGTGACCAACGTAGATTTTACATAACAAGAGTGAATAGCAGTATATTACAAGTAGAGTAATGTAGAGTAGAATAATGTGTGATGTGCATATTTTTAAATGAGAAAACAATATTTTTAAAACAGTATCAGCAGCATTAATATTAGTCGTATAAATATATTGGTAATTAATAATACATACAGTAATAATATAGTAAATTTTGTGGTATGACTATACATTATGTTTTAATATGTAATATATAGTTTCACTGTAATTGGTCTTCCTTTGACCTAGCAGCATGTACAGAATTAAATGAAGACTGATAGATAGATAGATAGATAGATAGATAGATAGATAGATAGATAGATAGATAGATAGATAGATAGATAGATAGATATGGCACCTGTACACGTCAGTCACTAGAAATTACTCTTATGCTTTTCCTTTTTGAGCAGTGGTAATTTTCATCAAAGCCTAGAAGACAGACAGTGAAACTGATTTTCACTGTCAAAATATTTAAATTCCAAATAAGTACATTAAATATTAACACAAAATAACATCAACTAGATTATACATGGCATATGGGAATCATTAAAAATGAATGAACTTATTTTACATTAAAAGGGTAATGTAGCTAATGGAATGTGTGTATCTAACCCCACATTGACTTTTCCAGTGTAATCTTTTTCGTTGTCTGTAACCTCCTCACATGTTCAACAGGCTTACCCTGTTAAACAATCCCCCTCCCAGCCCTCTGTCTCACCCTCTGCAACATGGTTTTATGCGCTCTCCCCACATATTCTGACCCTTTTCTGGCCTCCAGTCATCACTGCTTGCAGATATATTTACATTAACAAGGAAGCAAGAAGTGGCAGGTTGTGTAAAATGGGTTCTGTGCGTGTGTGTGTGTGAACTCAAAGAGAAATCTGATTGGCTTTCCAGCAGAAGAGATATCATTTTAAATAAGTCCTCGATGTTAAACTGTTTGCTCTAGGGCTTAGGGATTGCTCACCTCTCCCAATACTATTTTAGCTTGAAAGCACAATATTTCCCAGCCTGCGCTTTCACATGGGAGAATGAGGGAGGGCCCTGGTGCAGCAGTTTCATGGAGGTGGCTTGCAGGCATACTCCATTCTGACAGAATGAGGAGGCACTCTGCAAGAGTGTGGCGGAGAGGAAAGAGGCCCTATTAATAAAATGACTCCATAATGGGTAGTTCCCTGCAGCTTGGCAAAAGAAGACAGGCGGATTGATGGACGAGGCCAAGGCCTAGTTCCTCAAGCATACTGAGCTCAACTGTGTGGACATGACTCTCTGAGGCCAAACACAAGGCCAGACCCCACATCACACGTTCGTATAGGAAGCAAGAACCTTATAGATGATTTCCCTCTTTGAGTGAAAGGGTCAAAGTGGCAGTTTTAAATGTGTAATACATCACCTAATGTGCTGGCTGTACTGTGTGCTATGTGGAAGGTTCAGGCTTCTTCTCAAATTATACAATATGCTCTGTAACACAGCTGACTGATTTAGTGCACAGAGCCTGAAAGAATCTACCTTAGTTGTAATCTTACCTAAAGTAAGACAACAGCATGGTAATCAAGGCTCCTTAGGTAGTATTACCTAAGTATTACATTTATATAATGCATAAGTGGACAGCAGGCATAAAATAGTATTTACCAGAAATATGGTTTGTATACAAGAAAAGGGTGTGTAAATATGACTCATTTAACTGCTGTTATGTTTTGAGGCTGGCTTGGGCAGCACTAGAGATGTGCTAATAAAATATTGTTTTGCCACAACAGTGTTACGGTCTGCCCTAACAATATAGCAGCCTCCTGAAGGCATCACTCCATCATCCTTTCATTACATTTCTTTGTAACAGTACATTGATTAGAGTGGCCTCAGCATGACTGCCTTTTTAATTGTGTATTTGCGGATCTGAAAGCTGCACCGAGCGCTGTGGCAGAATCTGTACTAACCACTTCAACAATGCTCTGAGGCAATCCTTGACACACAAAGTTCATTGTTAGAATATACATCAGTTTGTATCACCATAGCGACCTCCTTGGATGCTGAGCAGGGGACCTCATAAATATGTAATCCTGACAGATTTGAGGAATTGTCTTCCTCAAGTTTTCCTCTCAAGCCATTTTGTTAATGTCAACATGAAGGAAAGTTACTGGAATAAGTGCTGACATTCAGCCCATGGTGTATATCATTAATAATTACATACACAAGAATTTTTGTCAGATGACTGCTGAAAAACTCTTGAATCTCATTTTCCTGTCTCTATCATTGTTTGGTAATTAAGTATTAAAAAAGATGAATTGTGTATATGAACCTAAGCTTCGTAACATTCCCTCTGTGCTGCTGTACAGTGGGCTTTATATAGTGCAATCATATGCAATATACATAACAAGCTAAAAAGTGTGATTAAATTACTCCCCATATGTGCGATTTTCTGTTATTATTTAATATTTTGTATTGCTGGAGCATCCTCTCTACAGTATCTATACTGTCAGTCCAGAAAATATAGTAAAAAATAGCTTTTTCAATCAGTATGTAAATTGACATTAGGTGGAAAATAATATTTATAAACCAGCTGAAGAATCGGGTAGAGCTAGAAGAAACTATAAAACAGATATATTTACTGTAAGAAAAATAGAGGGAAATGGGGAAGAGCTAGACAGAGCAGACAACAGATAAGTGCCTCTTCACCCTACATCACTGTGCTTTTTCTGGTTGTGTGTGATGCGTATGTGTGTGTTAAGTTTGCACTCCAGCCATGCATTTTTATCAGTTCTGCTGAGGTTTGCCACTCATCCATTATAATAAGGAATATTCCTTTTGGGGGGAAAAAAAAGAGGTTGTGTTCTAGATTAAACAGTGCTGGCTTGGCCTCTGCTGTGGAACTAAAAAAAGTATCTCGTCCATCCAGGCTCACGGTTAAGAACAGTGTCCCTTTTGCCCCCTTGTGTAATTGCAAGAGCTTATAGGGAGTTAAAATTTTGCCCTCTGCTCCTTGTTAAAGCACCACTTGTAAAAGCGCTCAAGCGTGGACGCAGCACATTGCAGCTCAACGTTCTCAGACAATGATATACTAGATTTGCTCTACAAAAGAACAATTGAAATGGTTGTCACAAATTTGTCCATTGTCACAGGGTCGCTATCATTTCTCTGTTAATTGCCATCATTGTAATAGAATATTAGATGCTCTGCACTGTAGAGGGAGTGTTGATGGAGGGGCAATGCGAGCTGAGTTTTCTTCTTGACCGTGACCTTTATCTATCATAATGGTAATGATAATAATAATGTGATACTTCATTGATTCCTGTAAGGATTTTTTACCCCCTTACCTCCTCTACAATAAGGCTGTGTTGCAGGCCCAGCTATAGACCGGTGCCTCTAGAGAAGGCAGAGAGCTTCAGTCTCTTCCTCAGAGACACTTTAAGAAAACGGATGGTTACTAACAAGTGGATTTAGAAAGTCTTTGCTCAATATGTGATGTTTTGTACCGAGCATATCAGGACTCCAATTTCTTTGTGACTCCTGAGGTTTGTGATGTACAAATAGGCAATCATATGTTTCTGAGTAACTTGCTGATGTGTTTTATTATTTACAGCCAAAGTACCTTTTTAAGTATAGTTAAAAATAAATAGAGATGTCTAATAGAGAGTGCCTTCACTACAATAAAATTTAATGAATGCTATGTACGCGTGTGAATGTAACAACCAAAAAAATGAAGCGTTCAAGAGCCTAAACGACCAATCACTGATCGCCATTGTTTCTCCTCTGTAAACTTTTCTTTGTTGTTGTTAAACTTGAATTTAACTTGAATATTTAGGTTTAACTTTATTTTCTAATATGACAGTTTAGCAGTGTGCCTTAATGTGTAAATTCACTCTGTTCAAGATAGTTATATCATTAAGTGTTTTCTTTGATAATCAAGTCTTATTATGTTGTTCATTATATCACAATCACAATATTGTGCCCAATGGTTTTACACCAAATTGTTCTACCCTAATATGATAGTAATGGATACAATAACTGGTAGGACGCAAATTCTGAAACCGATATAGCATGAAGACATTGGATTTTTAAGAGCTACAGAAACAGTGAGTTTTTTTGTTTTTACACCGTGTTACAGCAGTGTCTTCCTCAGAGTCACTCACTGCTGTGTCCACATTATTTGTCACATTTACACAGTCTACTTTTTACTCTCCACATGCCACAGAATGCTGCATTGAAGAGCCCGGCCGTGTAGCGGAGCAGCGCTGCAACACCAGCAGGCTGAGACAAAACACATTAGAGTTTAATTTAGGAAGGATCGTTTTCTGATCGACTTTATTTTATTTTTATTTTTTTTTCCTTTGAAATGTTCCAGAAACATTTTAAAGAAACCAGAAATTTAAAGCTCAAGCTATTTTTCTACTATAGCAAAAAGTAATTTTAAAGCTTTTCAAAAACGGTCTGCTCTTTTAAGCTTTCATTGGGGACGCCATTCAACAACAATCAACAGCACAGACTGTGCCTTCGTGTTGGCTTTGTTAGGTAAACATAAAGTTCACAGTAAGAGTAATGGATGAAGGTTAGAAAGAAACCTCTGTGCACCCAATACAAGTAGCACAAAGCCCCACCAGATGCAAGCACAAAAACAGAGCCCAAAGCCTCAACAAAAGAATGGGCACAACTAGTCCCAGGTCACTATCTCTGACTCAGGTCTCCGTTCTTTTGGCATCAGATATGATCTATATCAGTGTCACCCCCAAATTGCAGGAACACTCCTCTGCTAGCCTTCAGCTGTGAGCTGAATGTAAATGTGCATTTGACACCTATCTAAATCGCTGTCATAATTCATTTCCAGAGCTCTTAAATCTCTCCCTGTCACCTGGCACCTCTGCTGTTTTTCTGTCCAAAAACAGAGCACATTCACTTTTATTGATGCCTTTGTCCTTTGATACATAATTCATCATTCAGGCGCCTTTTTTTTCTTTTCTTTTTTTTTTTTGAATTGTTGTGCGTTTTTCTGAGATTGTTGAAACATATAGATTGTTACAGACAACGAGGTTGCAGCTGGTGTGGAGTTAAGCCTCATGCTATATGACAGGGACAGGACAAGTCTTTGTTTTCCAGGATGTTGCACAGGAGTGAAACAGACCTTCACTGTCATATTGCTCCTGAGCTGACCGACCACATGCATGCATTTCTTTTTCTCCATTACCTGTAAATCTCACACCTTATCTGGTTTTTATCAAACTCTCCCTACTAATTTAGATATTGCACTTAGGAGGTATATATAGCACTGAGGTACAAACAGTGCTACAGGGTTCATGTGGAGTCATCTGATGTATTCCACTTATCTGCACTGCTTTCAAATGTAGTCAGTGTGTTACACCACAAACAATCTTGTACTGATTCTTTGGGATGGGTCAGTGCACCATTTTGATTTCCTGTAACTGTTTTACATCAAATTGTTTAAGTATTTTCTAGCTCAGTTAGTCGTGTCTTTCACCTTCATTATCTGTGTTATTTTATTTATTTAATCCACGCACTTTCTAAGATTTATTAGCATGGATTAATACATTTGTGGCCAAGTTATAATGAATGTATTCAGATAAATTATAAAGATAATTTGAAATAATATTGTGTCTAAAACATATTCACTTATCAACCCACCCACACTGAAAATCTTAAATTGGTATTGCCACTGTTACTACTATTACTGCTGCATCTGCTGTTACTATTGTTGAGACCACTATATGATGACAGCACTGCTTAGCCTACCTTTATTACCCATCTAAACATGGTCTTGGTTTTAGACTTTATTGTTTGTCTTTTTTTTCACCTTGTAGAAGAACAAGCACAGTCTCACAAGCATCATTACACGATAATTTAATGGATTTACCATTTTAGCTAATGCCTGCAGAATCAAATTGCAGAATGGGATTTACAGAATGGGATCAAAACTAAAAAGGATGGCTGTGTTGAATCACTACCATCTGAGTTGTGAATAAAAGTTAAATTGCTGGAAAGCCAACAATTCACATACCTAATATACTCCTGTCAGCCGTTGTTTTTAAGAGGAGGTTATTTGGCTCAGAAGCGTTTTCTGCAGGTTTAGTTAAAGAGCTGCCCAGCCTTCTGCCCCCGACTGTATTCTACCAGCTTTCTCTTTTTAAGTGGTCATGGACTGTTCCAGTGCATTCCACAGTGAAATAGACTTTTGCGCTTTTCTTCATTGTCACAAAAGGCCAGGCACTTCGCTGGAGTTCCCATTCCCCTTTTACATAGTGATAAGACGGCCATTATCCTTTAAACCTTTCTTTTCACCAAGCCAGGAGAAAAGGAAGAGTGAAAGAGAAGGAGGAGAAGGACAGAGAAAGATTTCTTCCCTGAGGTGAGCCCGGCCTCACCTCTGTGTGGCGGGCTTTTTTGTGAGCAGTGAAGAGGTCCTTAACCTTCTATCAGATGGAGGCACACAGTTGTGTTCTGCTTGAATAACTACACTGAAAAGCCCTGAAGCACGAGAGATGGTTCTATAGACTCTGCAAGTGGCAAAGAGAGAGAGCGAGAGAGAGAGATAAAGACTGGGAGTGAAGAGAGAGAGGGGAGACTGTATTGTATGACCTGCTGGAGTGTGACCCTCACATGATGTGCACATTCTTTGTTAAAGTGTCCATCACTGCATCACTGTGAATCTGCGTTCTTTGTTGTATGGCACCCTCTGACAGGATGCTCCTCCTCTAATAATGTCACAACAACACAGTTATATAATACACTTTTTTTGAGAGACCTCGCTTCAGTTTTCCAAATTATGAGTCTTTCTGCTCTCACACTGCAATAGCTCTAGCAAAACTATCAGTGACTGAGTATAAATATTTGAATGTCATGTTGCATGAAGGCCTGATGCTGATTGGCAACTAATGATACCGTGGGATGTTTTTGTAATTCATACCGCTAATATTTTATGTAGTCTCTATCACATGTAAACTTTGATAGAAAACAACACATGTGAGTGTAATTGAGTTTAAATTAGTTTAGTTTAGTTTAGCACAGTGATAAAGATGAGTCCTGGTTCCACATATCTACAAAATGGACACTGGATAACACAGCAAAGACCAAGACTTATTGTCACTGTGAGGATTTATGTAACTAAAGTAAAACAAATTATTTTTTATTATAATAATTTACATAGTTACCTGTCAGTTACCTAAAAAAATGAGCCTATTGCATTTAAGTACAGATCATATATAGTAGTAGTATTTTTGGCGGGCATGTAAGTATCATTTTACATTTTGATGATTTTATCTCAGCACCAAAGCAATCAGAGAGGACTTGACAAATTTGTTAGAAATTAATCTCTGTCATAACAGTTATCTTTGAAAGAGACACCCTCCATTTCTTAGCTGTATAAAAAAGAACTGATTTCTCTGCTGGCCATTTTGTCTACATGTCCTGTGATGCATGTGGCAGTGACTCTGTTGGTTGTTTCAATATTACTGACATTAGATGACAGAAGTCAAATGCTATAAATTTCTGTCTCCCATGTAAATGATCACAGGCTGTCAGCCACGCTTGTCAAATTAAACGTTTACCATAGCTGGTAAACATGCCATTCCATCTTTGCTCTGCAGTGGAGCTTTCACGCTGTCAAATGCAGATATGATATAAACTGTTTGTGGTATTATGAGAACTCCAGCAAAAAAAAAAAAAAAAATACAAACAAATAAAGATTCGAATCAAAGTTTCCTCACATCTCATTATTTCTTGAGATACTAAATGTAACAATAGAGTTACTGCACTACAGAAAAACAGTGCACAAGTTTTATATGTGTTCTTCAGGCTCAGGCTGTTATATCACAAGCCGCTACAAATTCCAGTTATCTTGCTTCCTGTCACTTTAATGTGATTTTCATTAGATCACCTGGCGTGAGACAGAGGTCTGTTACGTCACTGGCGTTATGGATGTGTGTTTTTGAAACTGCTGCGGCAGGTGATCTTTCTTGGCAGCTTTTATACAGTATGTTTTCCCACCATACAGTATTCAGATGGAACATTTTTCAAACAAACAGAAAACGTCATTATTTTTCTTGCTTTTTTGTGTGATTCTCTGCTGTGTCAACAGAGGAAACTGTTTGGGGAAATTAATGACTTTGTAATGGTTGTACCATTACTTCTTGCATTTTACCTTTTTTTTTTTCACTTTCAATTTTTTACTGTTAAACCACACACAGACTTGCCTGCTTTATGTTTTATTCTAGTATGGGCATTAGTAAGCCATGGTTTGGTTTGGTTGTTTATTGACAACAATTGATGGGAGAAATTCATGCCAGTTAAGCCAGACAACACAATTTGCTCTGCTCACTCACACATGGCACTCACCCACTGCAACACATATCCAATGCACTCTTTGTAATAAGGGGCTCTGCTTAACTTAGCCATACCCTGTCCATTGTTTTGCTCTACCAAAGCTGCTGCAATACAGTGTAGAATTTCATAAGCCTCAACTCTACCCCAGCATCCACTTGTAGGATCTGTTTCTCTGTTTTGTGTAGTGTGGTAATACTCCGTACTCAATGCTGTGTTCACACAATAATGTATGACATGAATATATTAAAAGTAGGTACACTACATATATAGGTTACATCCATTTGTGTCTGTTGCCAACTGTATTCGGCAATTTTGGAAATTTTATGGGGAGGTGCAAATAAAGTGCCTCAGTGCCGCATGTGGCCTGTGAGCCGTGCCGTGAGTAACCAAGGCCCTACAAGCTGTGCCAACGTCTTGTGTGCCAAATGTGTGGCAAGAAGGTGGCATGAACGCTGTGCCAGCGCTAGTCTGCCTGGCTGCCAGGCACTTCTTTTTATCCAATCAGACAGTTCGGCTTGAGTGAGGCCCCTATTCTTGTCTCTTCCCATCTTCTCCTGAAGCTTTGTCACCCTCCCATGAAAAACACAGACGCAATCTTGTGTGCACATCTTTTTCCCCCTGCAAAGCCTCAAACCTCCTCAGTACACTGTTACACTTACCTAGACACCATAACCATGGAGCAAACGGTGCAGTGTTCCCTCATTGTTTTTGGCGGCTGCTGCTGCTGCTGCTGCTGCTCATCTACCCCTGTGTCATTTTTATTTTTCTCCCCAGACAAAATCACAGGCTAAATGAACATGCCGCAGTCTGTTTTTTAAGCATTTCTTCAGTTAGAGGAAGAAGAGTGTGTCTGCAGATCTGTTTTTCAGGGATGTGTGAAGAAAAAAAACACTGTCCGTCTGTGTGTGGCTTTATTGGACATGATGAGGGATGATATTATGGTGGCTGCTGCTGGCGCTGCGGCTGGGAGATGAGGAAGGACCCCATTTGTCTCACACTCACTTAGTGTAATGTGTCTATCTGTCACTCTCCCCAAGACTGGACATTGGTGTTCATCAAAATAAACAAATTGTCCACAAAGTCCTCCATTTTTTTCAGTGTTTGTTGTTAATGTACATTTTCTCTCCGATTGTCATTTCTCATTCATAATCCAGACACATCTTAAAATAACAACAAATGTTTCAAGTCCTGCATTGTTAAAATTATAAACTACAAACGGAAAGGAAATGGTAACCTGTCGATAATCACGTGACCACAAAATGGTTATGGTGGACAGAGGAAATAAATAGTAAATAAAAAGTGTAAACATCTCAGAATGTATGTTGTAAGAGTAGCTAAGCTAATGTACTTCTTTTATGTCTTCCAGGTTGATGATGCCATGCTTATGTTTGATAAGACTACTAACAGACATAGAGGTAAGTTCATTGCTTCTGTTCTCTTTTCCCCCATTTTCACTCTGTCTTTCTGAAAGGTGAGAAAACAGTCATTTTATGTCCTTTCCCCATGAGATAACACAGAACAGTTCCATTTCACATGATATTAGGTGTACCATCTGTTCAACAATGGGAGCATGTCAAAGTAATCAATAAGATGGTACGGTGTTTAGAATGTTTGAGCGTTGGATGGTGTGTGTGTGTTTCTGTGATGATGCTGGTGTGAGTGTTTCAGAGAGGTGCTTAAAGGGTGTAAAGATTGTGAAACGGTGGGTGCTGTGCAGTCAGATAACAGCATCAGATAAGGCCCGGGAGAAGCACTGACTTTATCACTCTCTCTCATCGGCTCCTTATCTTAGATGAGGGGACGTTTCTCTCTCAAGCAGAGGACTTTCCAAAGACAGGTTTCCTCCCTGTGCCAGAATGCGGTGTTGTGTTTACACTCAAAGGCTTGACTTAGCCACCACTAAGTAGATACACTGATCAACCACAACATTAATACCACCCTGTGGTTTTAATGTTGTTGTAGGCAGAGGTCAGCATGGGAAAAATCTAATGCTGGCCATGAATAACGTGTCGAAACGCACAGTGAGTCACATCTTGCCGGCTACAGGACTGCGTCACCTCAGACTGGTCAGAGAGTCCGTGCTGACCCCTGTCCACCACAGCATTAAAAACACCAGGGGTTGTTAATGTTGTGGCTGCTCTGTGTATAAGGCTATCACTTGTGCAATGGCTATAAATCCACATATAGGACAGTTAAAAGAACCTTTAGAAGGCGTACTGTCCCTGGCTGTGTATGTGTCTGTGTATGTATCATTGTGTGCATGAGCAGTCGACAGGCACTGACAGGTATTTCCCCAAGAAAAAGGAGCAGACACTCCTCTGTTTGTGACACCAGTCAGCTCACATGTAGGCAGTGCTGGAATCTCAACATCTCACTGAACTGTGCTGAGCACAGTTTTGCCATATAGATGTTTTTTTTGTTTTTGTTTGTTTTTTTTGCAGTGAGTGATTCATCTCTCAACCTGTCTAAATGTTTAAGTGCAGATGGCTTGGATCGAAAGCTGAATGGTTTTGTGCGAACTCTCTCGCTTTTCCTAGTGTATCTGTGTGTGTTTAAGTGTGTGTGCGCTCTAAAAGTGTGTGCACACTGTGCAGACAAACTCTTTGAGTCTGGTAAACAGTTTCTAAGTGTGGAACATGTGAACTATAGTGGAAGTGATCTATGGCTTTGAGGGGATTTTGATCTGTAGTGACACAACCCAGTGTGAGGTCTACTTTGAGACAAAGGCTTTTTTTATCACACTCTCTCTCTTATTTCTTGCGCTTTTCTCTCTCCTGTCTGCTGCACTGCCAGCTCTTTGTGAAAGGGGATGGGCGCCACGCTCAGGGAGTGTGTTAGGCATTTGCCTTTGGGCAGCAAAATGCCCTTCAAATGAAGACAATGATGGAGAAACAGCCTCCGTGGCAATTTTTCTGATGACAGCGGACGTATTTATATTGAGTGTGACACCGAGGCAGGTACAGTCCTTCCTGCAGTTTCAGTTTCTTCCAACTGGCATTTTGATATTTAGTTCCAGTGGGAATTTGAAACAGTAGGTATTTGATGCTTCCATCTTAAAAACCCAAGAGGTCTTTCAGATGAATTGCATAGTATCTTACAAACCCATAAGAAAATTTGAATAATTCATCAGAGCCATTGGTGTGATTGTGTAATATTAATGGCTCAGCTGCCCCGTGACCATGAAGGAAAGGACACTGAATAAATTATCAGTGAAACTGGTGCCTGGACCCACTTTCCCACTCCCAACCGATCCAGCGATGGGCATCTGGTAGTCCACAGACAAATCAATTCCTCACATGTGTTCTTTTTTACCTTACAGATTGATTCATGAAAAAATAATTACTGAATTTTCTTCAGCACTGCAATAGATAAAAATAACACATTCTTTATTTAGCAGTTCAAATGTTAGACAGTGGAGCTCTTCTAAAAACATGGGGCCTGTTCCGTAATCATAGTCTCTAAGATTACAGCTCACTTTGAGCCTCTGCAAGGCACTGTGGGACATAGAATATTTCTAAGAACTAAT
>JAUBNQ010000006.1:6891920-6904542 GCA_032353495.1 Ctenopoma kingsleyae
ATTATTATTCACTTTAATTGCAGGAATTGAGGATCAGATGTGTAGTAATTGGGAATAGATGGAACATAAACAGACAGTCAGATATATATATATATTATATATATATATATTATTATAATAAAGTCTTACCAATAATATTAATATGAAGTGCTTGGTCATTGCCAACATGTTTTTCATACAAGTCAAATAGTTCTACTTTCACAGAACATTCTTCCCATAACCTTCTGTTTTATCTACATTGCCTTGAGCAAACTATAGACGGGCAGCAGTGGGTTTTTTTGGGCAGTCATGGTTTCCTCCTTACAAGTGACCATTGTTCTTCAACATTCTCCTGATGGTGCATTCATGAGCACTGAAATTAGTCACTGCAAGAGAAGCTTTTAGATTTCAAGCTGTGACCTTCCAGACTATTACACACCATTCTTTTGATGTCATCTTTGTTAGTCGACCACTTCTGGAGAGGGTAACAATGGTGCTGAAAGTTCTCCATTTGTACACAGTCTGCCTGACAGTCGACTGGTGGCGTCAGATTCATTAGAAATCATTTTTAACCCTTTCCACCCTGGTGAACATTTTTCTTCTAAGGTCTTCAGAAAGCTCTGAATCTCTATTCGAGCCATGACACACTTCTAAAATCTTTGTGTTGTCAAGATCAGACTTTGATAGTTAAGACCCAGATTTCAGGGCCTCCATGTCTCACATCTGATTGTCATCCTATCCCATTTCAGATTATATTTTAGGTCATGTTTACACAGAAATTGAGAAAACTCTGAATGATTCACTAGTGGTAAAGCACCAGTTATTGGAAATCAGTGTTTAACAGAAATAAGCACAATTGTTTCTACTTCTCCTGCTCCTCCTGCTATGTATGTTTTCTTGAAGGGCATGTCTTTTTGCATCCTACTCCTTGTATTTTTCAGAGTTTAAATATAACTTCAGTACAGCTTAAGCTATAAAGCTGTAAAGTTCCAGTAAAAGATGACAACAGAAGACTTACTATCAAGTCTCAGCACAACTGCTTTGAAGTTGGTGTGTTTTTTTCTGTCCCTCTTAAGTGTAATGGTGGTCAGAGTACAGCAACCCACACAGCTGAAAATCACAATCAGCAGCTGAGCCACACCAATCACTTCTCACAGAAAGATTTCAAGCGGAATTAGATTACATCACTTCCAGTCCAGGCATCTAATCTTAGATTAAAGAAAGAAGAACAATCTTGGTTTTCTTTCTGACATTTTTCTTTTTGTTTGAATCCTTTGTGCTTTGAAGGACAAACGGAGTGTCTGATGTCATTTTAAGTGTTTAACCAACACAACAGTCATCCCCCGTTTCCCACCTCCACTTTATACCGGCATGCTGTTGTGATGTTTGATGTTTATTTGACCAACTTTTACCATGTTGGTCCTACTTGCAGCTGATTGGCCTCCCACAGCCCTGCTGGTTTACCACTTAAACAATTGTAGGAGGCTCTTTTGAAGTGGAAGGGCTTATTATACAGAAGCAGCCAAAACAATCATAGCTCTGCAGGGTACATCCTGACTGGTACAATTGCCAGACAAGATAGACTTGCTTTTGTTTTAAGCATGTATTTGTAAAAAGGAGAAAAAAGAGCAATTTTGTCTGCCGTCACGAACAATGAAGCATCGGTAATAACCGGCAACTCTGAAGGGGCACATGATGTCTGTCCCCATATTCACCAGCAGCCTTCATGCTGCTTCATGTATTTGTAAGAACTAGGAGCTTGACATGTCTGTAAAAAGCGCACAAACACACATATAAACCATTTTATGTGTAATTTCCTCTGATGGACAATAAACATGCATTTGAATATGGCGAGCTTCTTTACATCACAAGTGGCATGCAATGTTTTTATGCTCCCCCATCACCCAGCTGCTGTGATGACCTGTGATGGTCAGCTCTGAGTGTTTTGTGTGTGTGTGCGCGCGCGTGTTTGAGCGAGTGTGCCTCTACGCCGTAATAAGGGTTGCCTAGCCATGCGTAAGTGTCAGGGTGAAGGTGCCTGGCTCATTAGGTTCCATGGCAGGATAATGTATGAACAGCGCTTGCGAATGTTCACACAGGTACAGAGAGTGAGCAAGAGGGAAAGAGGGAAGCAGCCATTGTTCTTTCTCTTCTCTCTCTGTCTCTCTCCACTGCTTCCTCCTCCTTCTCCTCTTTTTCTTGCTGCCAGTTTCTTCTTTGTGTGAGCACGCCTGGGGGATATTTAGGCTCCCTGGTCACATTATGCCCTATTCTTTGATGCAGAGCTGCCACTCCATGGATTTATACCATTTATTCATAAATTAATTTATTTATTGGTTTATTAAATTTAATTCATTGTGTCTTGCATGATGCTTGTTTTGCGGCTCTGTTGCTCGATTGACAGGTTGCCAGTCATGGTAAGATTCCATATCCCATTGGCGTCATGCAGCAGCACGTTGCTAATTGAGTTGAATGCGTAGCTCGTCTCTCCTCAGTGAATCCATCTGTCGCAGTCTTGTCATCATTTTGTTCGCACTTGACAGGTTCCAAGTTGGTCTTTGTGTGTTTAACTGTGCGCTTCAGTGTAGGTGTGCTGCGCGTTGTTATTTATGCAGGGGTGTGAGTGTGTGTGTAGTACAGTCCTATATAAAATGGGTGGCTGCCTGGGGACCCATTCTCTGGATTGTGTGCCTTGCCCCACTGTAGAGTCCCACAGAGAACAAGCCCTCAGCCAGCCACCCTATTTATATGACTCTGTCCACTACAGACATATTTATACACAAATAAAAGGCAAACACCACCTCTCAGTGGATACGCACAGGCATAATGCATAATGATCTGCAATAAATTTGAATTGATATGGTTCAGAGAAGACATCTGACATCACTGGGGCTTATGGGGCTTACATGGCAGCCCAGTAATAGTTTATGAGGGGATAAATGAATACATGTGGAATGATGATATGATTATTAAACCTTGTGCCCAGTTGGCTTTGTTTAGGTTTTGCCCTCATGGAATTGACATTGTAATTGGAGACAGATGGAGCGAAAGCATTACTATGTGTTTGTACTTGTATTTATTTTCGTGTGTGGTCAATGCGTTAATGTAAATGTGTGCTTTTGGTCCAGCCCTATACCAGACTTGCACTGAGGGAAAGTGAACTTAAAAGACAGTGTGTCTGTGTGATGTGTTCTCTCCATCTGCAGATAGATGACATCTACAGTGTATTTTACCACCGCACCTTCATCACTGTCTTTCAACACTGCTGCCAGCCCCTCTCTGCTCCACGCTCTGTTCTCGCAAAGTTGTACGCGTGCGCGAGGAAGACAGAGAGACATAAAGAGAATGCGAGCGCGTGTGTGGAGGAGAAGATGTGCGGTGCCGTGTACATTGATGGCACTTCACACAGCAGCGTGTGTCCTGGCTTTGATACCGCACGAGCGTGCTGTAAGACTAGGGCGAATAAAGACAGTGCGCTGTTTGAAAGAGGAAGTTCACTGTGCTCCTCTGTTAGCAAGCTTTGGGAGGAGATTCTGTCTAGGGGAGAGCCTTGAATATTTTGTAGGCCCCGAGTGTTTCTCCATACCTCCAGAGGCAGCTTCTCTGTCTGCCTGTGTGAGAGCGATGTGTCTCTCGGTGTTTGTGTACTTAGAGCATGTGGGAACTAACTCCTTACGCACTACAAATGAGCAGCTGCCTTATCATCAATCCTGCCTTTCACGCTTATGTGAACTTTATTATAACAGATACTTGCATACACTCAGAGGGTTGCAGGCGTGCATGAACGTGCGCATGCACATGCACATACACCCACACACGCACTCTTTCTTCCAAACTGCCACAGCTGAAGAGCAGTTGCATCAAAGGCAGCTGTCTCTCATCTCACTTTATCTCCGTCATCTTTTCCTCGCTTACTCTTTCCCGCCTCTGTCACTTCACACGTTTTCTCTCTCTCTCTCTCTTTGTTTCCTATCCAATCTCTTTCTCACCTTTTGGCTCTCTCTGCTCTGCCTACCTGCCACAGAGATTCTACTCCAAAGAGAAGTGATGTTTTTTTTTTCTTTTTTTTTTTTGTTTTATATTCATCTCCCATTTCTGGAGAGTTCAGCTTTTTGAAATACCGCCACAAAGGATCCATATCGCCGGTTCTTCTCCGTCCTCCAACCTGAAAAACTCAGTCCCACCCCCCCGCCTCCATCTCCACCCAATCCATCATCTATCCAGCAGCCAGCGTCACTGACTCCTGCTTCATTTCTCATAAATTAGTCTTATCTCTCACACACTTTCTCTTTTGTTTCTTGTTCTTACTCATTCCATTCTCCCCATACCCTCTCCTGCCTTCCATCTCTCTCTGGTCCTCACATTTCATTTTTCTTCCTACAAATGCCACACAGCAGTCCCTTAAGAAATGTCATTTCTGTCTTCTCCTTTTGTTCTGTAATTTCGCCGTGTCCCTCCTTTTCGCTTGGGAATTCATTTATCGTTCGCTGTTCTTCTGTCCCCAGCTCTCTGATCTCTCTGTCTCAGTCTCCCTCTCTATGTCTGTCTCTGTCTTTGTCTTTGATATTCATCTGTTCCATTTTTTTTTTCATTTTTTCTCTCTGTCCTCTCTTTCTTTTTCTCATACTCATTTATTTTATTGCAATGCGTGTAAATAAGTATACACAATCACAATAACACAATTACTGTATAATAGCAAGCATTGCATGTGGATGTGTGGACCCGTTTTTGCAACTTGTCTCTTTCAGTTAAGTTAGATCCAAGCAAAAATAGTGTAAAATTTACAAAGTTTGTTTAGCATGAAGCAGTTGAAGTAGAGTTAGGGTAATGTACAGTTTGGGCCTGTTCACACTGAATTTAATTTATTTTGAACCTCTTGTATTTCAGTGTAACAGCCTGTTGGCAAGTTGAACAAATAAAACATATTTCTCAATCAGTTCTTACAGTTACTAACGTTTGTATACTGCCATGTTATTTATTGTATAAATTATGATATGATATATATCAGTACCAGTAAAATGACTGTGAATGAATGTGGAATTTAGATGGTAGTGGTGAAGAGTGCATCTACAGCCCATTCTTTTAACGTGGCCAGCTAGCACACAAAAAAAGTAATTTAACCCAGAACAATTGTCAGTTATTTTTTCCCTCTGGTATTTGTAAGATAATCCTCATCAGAGACAGATGCTAAGATCTACCTTGGATGGTTTAGGAAAAATTGGTAAGAAGAATTCAGTGCTTCAAATTTGATTCAGATTCTTCTGTGCAGGGAAAACCATCACACGCTGCACACATTCTCCCAAGTGGTTGAGAACCAATTTGTTAGGCCTTTGACAACAGGCGAGCTGGCTAGATGAGAACACACAGGTTTTATTCCAGTGTTAAAATACATTTGTCAGATTTGTGAGGATCGAAATGTGTGTCACATACTGATACAAAAGGGTACCTTGCTCTTTATCTATGAGATGCCATGGGTGTTTGATGCCCAGGGTGAATTGATTTCGAGCTGCATGCTACAGCTAGCTTGATTACAAAAGGTTGCATATTGTAGCTTTAAAAGCCAGCCACAATATAAGGCCTATGTGTCTAACTCTAAATCTGTTTGTGTCAAACCAGAAGTCACTCTTCCCTGGTAGAGCTCTTTAAAGAGTTTCCACTTCCACAGTTCTCTGGCATGCAGGCATGCAGGCACTTGTGTTCCATCAAAATGCTAATAATATCATCTGCAATATCCAGTGCAATATTATTGTAGTGCTAATTGGTGAAAAAAATTGTTGATGGAAGCACCTGCCCACCCCGCTGCTCAGTTATTTTTAATTACAATGGCTGTAATAAAAGGGAACAAATTGTGTAATGATCAATGTTTCTTCAGTGAGGTGACAGTTTTGCTCTTATTTGCAGTAGCACGGGCATGTGTAGCTCATTTAGATGGCAGGGAGATAGTTGTGTTTGAGTTGAACAGCACTAAGTGAATGTGGGCCCTCAGGAGTGGAACTTTTCTCCTCTTGGTTTTATACAGCATGATTTATTCATCGAACCACAGGTCTGTAGAAGTGGTCTTTGGGCAGTTTACATGTGATGTGTGGCCTCAAACTTGCTTGTGGTGTCAAGCAAGAACATTGCTTCATCATACATGAGAAGGGGAGAGGGGAGACTCGGTGGAAAAAAATGCAAATTGTGGAGGATGTGTGAATAGGGCACAAAAAAATAATAATTGCAGAAGATTCGTTGAACCAAGTGGGAGGGAAAATCCCTTATTTCGAAACAATCCCTGCCTTCCAAATTGTCAAATTAACTTTTACTGCAGCAGTGGCTAGTGAGAGGGGGTAATTAAATAGCTTCTTTTTGGGGATTTTTTTGTCCCTGTTATGTGTCAGTTTTTCTGGCTGCCTTCAAAGTGATAATGCTCACCGGCTGTTGCCCCCTGAGGACTGCTCCATCTTATTAACTTGTCTTGGGAGACAGTGCTGCATGCAGTCTGCTTTACTGCCTGCAGGGATGGAGAAGAACCACTAAGTCCTACACAGTCTTCTTCTGCCCCAAACATTCACCTCTCACTGTATTTCTTTGTATTCACATGTGGATTTGGGCGCGTGAGCTCGCATATCAACTGACACAGGGAATAGGTACACAGTAGAGAAACGATCATTAAATATAATCACTTAGTCTTTGTGGCGGCTCATGTCTGCAGTTAGGGGCTGTGTTTGACTACAGTGTTATTAATGTGGAGTTAAAGAGGAAGTTAAGGAAAAGCAAGCTGTGGGTAAGTCTGCATCAGTCCATTTTCTCTCACAGTACAAAATCCAACTCATGATGCTGTAATACCAAGTGCAGATGTGATGCATCTGTCTGCCACATTTAAAATCTGTACACTTCACTGTGTGGACTCATTTTTATGTAATTATGCATGAAGCCAAGGATTACTGTGATGCTAAAAACTGAGTTGGCAGCCTGATGTGACTGAATTATTGTAACTGATAAATTTTATGATGATACTGACAAAAAAACTGTTATGAATGTGAACTAGTCACATTATTCTCAACACCTTTATAAGACCAGTGTCAGTGCAGATACAGATCCTGTTTGTGAGCAAAGTACAACAAGCATCAGGCCAGCATAACAGAACATATTCAGCTCGTCCACTGTTGTCTGTCCACAACGCTGTCATTGAGACTTTATTGATAAGTGTCCACATGAACAAACCTGCACACAAAATAATAAAAGCCAGGAAAAGAGGACTGTAGGGATGAACAAACATCCACAGGCATGGATCCTTGAGTTTAAAGAAACAAGGCAAACCAAGAATTTCAACATGAGGACTAGGGCAGTCAGATTCACTCACTGTTGCAGTGAAATTGTCCTTGGTGCCACTGGAGCTTATCTGACCTGTGAATATTACTGTTTTGCGAGCTCTTGATCAGTCACTTTCTTCACTTAGTGGATGCTTTCATGCTGCACTTTTGCTTTTTGTAAGCTTTTGTCAGGGACATGGTGGTGTATCTGCAGAGAAAAGGATTGGCACAGACAAGCAACATAATGTGTGAACAGACAGCTTTTGAAGACCCCTGAACAAAAATGTTGTATCATCCTCCAAAAAGTCAGATGCGCGTCTGTGTGTATGTGTGTGCTCACACTCAGTGGTAAATAGTCGAGAATCCCCTAATGGGCTATTTTCTTTTGCCTTCACCAGACCCTGTTAATTTTAGCATGAGGGCATTTTCTTTCATTTTTAAATGGTCATCTTTCATTGTGCCACTTCTAATAAAGCACAACATCATGTGGTACCCAGGTTAAAGTAGCATTCTCTTGAGCAGGAGGGAGACAAATGGCAGATGTCTCCAGCACAGCCTGTTAATTCTCTCACGTAAAGTCTGACTGAAATGATACACCGTATGGAAAGAGAACTGTCGCAGAACATTGCATTTAAAGTAGTGAAATGTAAAAGCAAACCTCCTCATTGCTGTTTACTTAATGTTGAGCTGACTTTGTATTTGCTGAGAAAATCAATCTTAAAAAGATTTACCAAATGTAGACAAATTAGGCAGCATAAATTAGCCAGAGTATATTCATTATGCCTATCTCCCCGTGGAATACAGCATACACTGCAGTGTCTTTATTGTTTAACTGCACTATAATAAATGTAATCATGTGTTTTATCTTGAAGTCTCTGGTGGCGATAAACAGCCTCTCAACAATATCATGGTCTATGTCAATGTGCAAGTACATTTAAGTATTAAGAAATGAATGCGTATCTTGAATTTGAACTGAGTTATTCTAATTTATTTTGCTTAACTTAACCTCAGTCAGAGCCTCTTTGAGCCTCTTAGAGCTCATTTTTCAAACTACCTTCTATGCTGCTCATGTTCGGCTCCTGTGTTATTGTCCTGTCTTTCATGCATCAATAGATGGATTATTATACATCCCTATTTGTAATTGGAGGGCAGGTTAGACAAGAGGATAATTAAAATAGTGCGTGTTGCTACTCGATCTATTTTCTACTGTTTTGACATGTGTGGCTCAGTGTGTCTCTGTGCCCTCCTTTGTCCTCCAAGGTAATGTTGTTGACGGCGGCACTTAGAGAGGACAAACACACACACACCAAGACTCCCACATACACATGCATACACATATATCATGGAAGAACTTACAGCTGCATGAATTGAGCAACAGAGCAAAGTAACATTGAATAGTTGATTTGAAAATTGACACATTTTAACATGTGATTAATTGTTAAATACCAGCCAATGTTTAGTTCCAGGCACACAAAGATTTTTTTAATCTAAAATGATTTTGCATCTGGTTGTAGTGCTTGAATCTCCCACTTCATGTATAACCTGTCTAATGAAAGCTGCAGGCAAAACCCACAAAAGGATTATTCTTTGCTCGGGAAAACTCACGGTAACAGTGGGGATAATGTTAGAGCACAAAGGACAATATTGCATGGGCTGACAGGTTGGGTTCCCAGCTGGCAAAGGCTGACCATACTAGGATAGTAGTATTGCCTCCAGCAACAGGAAAATTGGAACGACTGTGGCAAAGTCATGGATACAACAACCAAGGCGTGAGCAGGGAGCCATGTGTTTGTTTCTGTGAGTCTGCAGGCCAGTCCTCATTATGGTGGCTGGTAAAATATTACAGTTCAGCTGACACTGTCTAAGTGAATTGTCCAGAGCAGTTTTGACAGCTATTGGAAGGCATGGCTAGATTATGATGGATGATGACAACAGGGGTGGTGCGTGGAGCATTGATGTGTTTTGGTGCTCATGCAAGAACTAATACGTACACCTAATGTGGGACAGTTTCCATGATGGTGTGCAAACACACACATACGCATACACACAAATGGAGAAGCCTGATGGGTATATTAAAATGGTTTTCAAAATGATATTGCAATTTTTCATACCTACAGAATTCATTCAGGACCCTGTCTTCTCTAGCCTCACAACCCCCTAAAATTTCTATAACACTTAATGGACTCTGTGTGTTTTTTCACATGTGAAACTCATACAAATACATATTCAATTTAGTTGTTTACCATTTCATGTGCTATGGTAATTTTTGTGTTATTCACGCTTTTTGGTTGGGCAAAGTTAACAAAGACAAACAATTAGACTTATTTGCTTTCTTGTTTTTCTGTTAATACAGGTTTATTTTATAAACATGAATACTTCCACTGGCAAGTGAAAAATTAATCCGTAAAAATTTGATTGCAGTCTTTCAAAGCTTTGCTCTCATTTTTTTTCCTTTCGATATTAAAAAAACTAACGTGACAGTATCAAAGATAATATCAAAGCACCCAAAACATGTAGCTTTTTTTATGTGAAAACTGAACATCTGCACAGGACTGCTGACTACCATGTGCTGTTTTATCTTTTCAGAAGGCAGAATGATTTTAACTCATTGAACAAACAGCTTGCACCGTGTACACATTTGTTTGTTTGTGTTTGTTTATGTGTGTGTATCTATAACCTTATCTCATATACCTCTCAGTTTTTTTGTTGCATTATGTTTATCCTATGTTATTAGTTACTTAATAAGTACCTGCAAGAATTATTATGTTAATCCACCTTTTCTTTTTTCTTCTGTTTTCATCTGTGTGCCTGAGGATCCCTTCACAATAAGGGTATTAGATGAGTTGAAAAACTAGACCCAAATGGCATAGAATTATGGATCTCGCTTACTCTTCTTTGGAGCAGATGGGACAAGGAGAACACTTCATCTCCAGGTTCACTGGTCCTTTGGCTTCTTCTGGCGTGGCCAATCCATCTCCCAGTAGTCACTCTAGCTTCTGGGTTCTTGCCCATTCTCCTTCCCTCTTGTCCTCCCTCCAAACACTGATTCATTCACTCATTCCCTCTCTCTCAGTCTCACTCTGTCTTCCTCTCTCTTCCTGTCTCTCATCTCTCTCATCCACTCTCCTTTTCCCAATTTGGCCACCAGGGAGGTGTGTGGCACTGGAGCAAGCATTATTGATAGAGCATCTGTTTAGACATGGTGCAGGATCTGTGGCATGTGGGCGAGCAGCTGGGGGTTCGAGCAGGGGAGACATTATGTCATATTACATATCTTGAGATGTCTTGTTCACTTGTATGCATGCCCATTTCACAAGCACACACTCCCACAGACGCTAAGAAACAAAAACACATGCCACCAACATCCACACCAAGATTATTGTGGTTTTCCATCTTACTTGGAAATGTGAAAAATCCTGGTCCTTTAAAAGGATGGTTTAAATAATTTATGAGATGTGTACTGGTAGAAGTTGTCTAATGTCACTATACTGTGCAGCAGCAGTTACAGAAGTCAGTTTTAGAGGCAATTTCAGACAAGGGAGCCAGAGGCGAATATTGTAGCCTCATGGCTTTATTGGTGCAGCTAGACAGACAGAGTAGCCCTATCCAGATAATCACCACACATCTCTTCTAAATGGCCAAACTTGTCAAAGCTCATGCAGCACACTGCCAATAGATTTTCACCCTTGGCAGATGATAAAACAGAGGATTTTATGGTATTTTACACTGCACAAAGCATGTATTTTTATAATGCCACATGGTGCGTCTTTGTGGCATTGAAGTAGTGACATTTTCATCAATTGCGCACCTTCTTTTTTACTTGCATTAGTGAGTGTGGTACTCTATGTACCCTTGCTTGAATGTAAATAATGTTGGGCTCCATAACCCATATGTAGAACCGGCTCCACGGTAACAGAACATGAAAAACACCGCCAAGAATTGCATAATTTATTCCAAAATGCCACGCATGTTGTTGAATGACATAATATAATATAAATACTACTACCTGTCGATTTATTTGGTCACTCACTTATGATGATGATACACTTAAATAAACTGATGATTGAATGTAAACACCCAGCTGGTTTTATAGCAACTTTTGCTGAAACATCCACATTTAGGCTTCTTATTAGTATTATTATTAGTTTGTGATGTCACATAATCTACAACACAAGTGCACATGTTACATTTTATTAAGGGTCTAACCAACCTGAATAACTGAAAACACCTCTGAGTGTTCAGGACATTTCCTGCATATGTAGTCATCCCAGTACTGGTGCTTTTAATTGATATGGGAAGTTGGACCTCTTGTCAGTCTGGGTGTGCACACGCTGTGAGTGGCATCTTCCCTGATCCATTTAACATACAATAACTGAAAACACCTCTGTGACTTTGGTGAGCTTATCAAACATAGAATACCTCAGCTTTTTCTACATTAATCATTAATTTCCTTTGAGGTGAACCTCCTCTCTATAGACATTGTAAAAGGTGGTGACTACAGCTATAATATGTTACTTTTGCTAACTTACATGCTAGAAATAAATATTGTATACCATATACCAATAAACTGTGTCTACATGAACACAGTATCACTGATAATCGGCCATTTGCCCCTATGTACGGAATATCACAAGTATATAATTTAGCAGATTTCTTTTTTTTACAGCATTGAAAGCCTATTTGGGTTATCTTGTTTCTCAAGGGAACAACTTCATGGCTTAAGTATGTAGATGTGCACACCTGATCTCTGCTTTGAGTGGCAGAGATCAGGTGTGCATGATCATTTCACCAAATTGTAAAGCTGTCATGTTAACTTAGTGAAAAGGTGCAGGTGCAAGTCCAGATGAAGAGCTTCATAATTTTACCTCTTTTCCCTGCAGTTTAGCTTTCTTTCTTTTTATATTGTTTTTAGATTATGTCTTTAGGTATTTATTAGTGCATGATGTGTGTGTGTGAGCGTGTGGAGGTAAATGGTAAAACTTTGTCTGACAGTTCTGTGATGTCACTGCAATTCTGTCCTTGTGTCATTCCTGGGCTATACTAACATTCAGGTCTATTAATTATACTTGAATCCTTATTTTATGTTATAAATGTGCACATAAATTCAAAATGTAAAAACACAGAAAAGTCTAAACATTTTTCCTTGGTTTATCAAAAAGGAGAAGTTGCGATAAAGGCAGATTGAACAGATTTTCTTTTCATACATAATGATATTTTACATCTGGCACTTCTCATTTGAATTCCACTCAAGTTCTGCTGTAGCTAAAAACCTTCTGTGTGTGTGTGTGTGTGTGTGTGTGTGGACAGCAACTAATTTATTTATACATTACATTTTAGGTGAAAAGCAACAA
>JAUBNQ010000006.1:6911484-6937751 GCA_032353495.1 Ctenopoma kingsleyae
ATCGTTATTTGGTTTATTTATTTATCAGTTCTTCATGGACAGTTGTTTAGCACTAGCCTTCTTAAGTAAGAGAGTGTACTACAGAGGTGGAGAGAGCTGCATTTCACAACTACACACTCTGTGTTGCTATTGAGATACCTATTACCATTGACCACAGTACAACTGTGCATGTGCTGACAATGCAAATTTGTATTGACCAACCTCTGTTAAACTTATGGTTTGTAGATAATGTTGTATTTCTGAAGCTTTAATTGATGGCCATGATTACAGCAAGAATAAAATCAATAGCACGATTTACGGGTTACTGTTGTCATATGTAATACTGTTATAAAAGTGTGTGCTCATGTTTGTGTGTTTGTTTGGAGACAGGGTGCATCTTTAACTAGGACAGTAGAAATTGATGGCCGACTCTGATCGCTGACCTAGATAGAGGTACAGACGAACTAGTTCCCTCAGCATATATGGTGAGCCCAATTGCTCCTAGGAAAATACAGAGGAAGCAGGCACATTGTAAGCTGCTATACACAGTTTAATAGAAGCATACCGTAGATCCACTGGTAGCACTTTCTTTTCAGCTTGGTAACAACAGGGTAATCGGGGGTAATATTTCTGTAACACACGTTTAGTTTTTTTTGTAATAATCGTGATACTGAAGTGCAAAATGCCAAACTACCTGTTGTTGCTAAGAACTATAATGATACATCTGGAAATAATATTTCAGGTATATCATTATTATTTAATTTGATAATATCATGAAATTAAGTAGAAACAGACATTTTCCTCCTCTGTTTCATGATTATTAAGGGCCACCGCGGTGCAGTAGGTAGGGCAGCAGTCTACAAATCCCAGGTTTGGTGGTTCGCTTCCCGGTTCTCCACTAATCCCTGGTCACGTGTCATGTTTCTATAAATTTACAGTTATAGCTAATACCTTTCTTTTGTAACTGTCCTATTTTCAGTTCTCAGTTTGCAGAAATCAACATTAATTCAGAAATAAAATTGAATGACCTAAATTTCAAATTTTTTAAAGATGTTCAAACCAGTGGTTCTGAACTGATAAGTACAAACTCACTGTGGCACATTAAAATGATAAAGGCCAAGCATGAAGAAAACAACAATCACACTATAAGACATAATGATCTGATCAGAAGAATTCACGCCATGACAAAATCTAATTACATCAATTTACAATAACACTGGTTCTGTCTAATTGTCTGGCCTGATGCTTTATTTCATTCTGGTATTAAAAATTCCTGGGAGACATTTCTCAGTAATGAGATGTCATTTCAAATGTTGTCTAAACTAATATGTTCCAGCATTTAAAAGCCAAAGAAGCTGGAGCTAAACCAACTAAAACACCAGGTATAGTAGTTGCGGCCCAGTTTTGGGACAGTTCATTCAAACATTTGCTTTTCTTCTATCCTCTTTTCTCTTCTATATGTGCCCTGTGCTGTTTGAGAGTTCATGGCGTTAACTGTATTAAACAGGGGATTAATGCCCGAGGCTCTGGATCTCTAGTAATAGCAGGCGGAAATACTGATCAAAGGCCTCTAACTGTGCTGTGGGTGTTCAGACTGCCTCTGTCTGCTTCTCTGTATTACAAGAAGATAGAGCTTGGAGGCTGGGACATACAGATAGACATGCAGTGCAGGAACCTTTTGTAGACTTTCTCCTGATTGGAGAGATGAAGGCTTGATCATGCATAATTAGAGCAGAACAACCAATTCAGCAGGGGAAATTTTGGAGGAGCAGTTAAAGCTGCAGGTGGGTTGCACCTATGACCTAGCAGGAGAGCAAGCATGAATATATGTGCGTGTGTGTGCGTGTGTGCAGTACATGCACCTATGCACATATTTGTCTGTGCAGTGCATGTCAGAGGCCTCCATTCCCTTCATGCTTTATACTTTATACATGAATTACTCTTCCTCTCCTCTGGGTTGTTCTAGGTTGTGAATGTGGTGATAGTCAGAGCTGCTCAGCAGCAGGGTCCACTCATTAGATGCTGTTTTAATCAGTAATAATGCAGACTCTATTGTCAGAGCATTAGATTTCCATGTTTATGATTCTGTAAGAGGCTGCAGCAACACAGATAACCCAGAACATTTATTCAAACTACCAATACACCCTGCACTCTGGGATATGTGAGCCATTTGATAATACATGTATGATTATTCACTGAATTTGGGGGCAGTCAACTTTACTGCATCAATTTGCAGGTTCCCCCTTTATCTGTTGCTGGCAGAATAAGCTTTTTTTTCCAGGTTGGAGCAACAGAATCAGAGAACCTGGAATGAGTGTGAAATAAAGAGCGAGTATGATGAAGCTGGTAAAAGGCTGTGAAAGTGGGCTCCGTGCCGATTCTGTGGTGTGACGAGATGTGGCCAAGCCCAGTTCTGGCTAATAAGTGTGAGCAAGTACAGCCACGAGGCCTCGGTCAGTAGCCACACAACACCTATTATCAGCCTTCCTATCAGACATCTATGTGTTTCCATTTGCAGGGTATTGTTTAAGTGGGAAGATTCTTCAGTGTGAGCGTGTTGACACCTCTCTCCTTGTCTGTCAGTGCTGACAGGCTTTAATAGCCTGTGGAGGTCAGCCTCTTGCTACGTGTGGATAGTTAGAGGAGAAGAGCTGGGATACATGAGGACAATCTCACTCTGCTGACACTCTGCAGAGGGAGAATGAGAGGCAGGAATTCTTCTGTGGGTGCTATTTTGTGGCCTGTAATTGTCTGTAAGGTCTGTAAAATAGGACAGTAGAGCAAAGAACTGCAGTGGCAGGGCCAGAGGTTCAGACAGTCCACAGGGGACTGACCAAGGAGGCATGTGCTGAGCCAAGGAGACAGAAAAATAGGGATGTTTATGTGTATGGCTACAAGACACATTCCAACGGTAGATTACACTACAGCTCAGCGTCTTTTTGTTCATTTAAACAGATCCAGTCATGGGTGGAACGGCCCTGCTGGAGCTATCTGTGGTGGTGTGACTCGGCCCTGACCTCGGTGGATATAATGTTGCACTGGAAAATGTCCTGTCAGTTGATGGAGGAGCTGCCTCTGGCAGCAGGAAGGAGTGTGGCGACAGCGGCCATGTGTGTTAACCTCTTTCCTTGTCACTTTTCTGTCTTTGTCTCCACCCCCCTTTCCCTTCATCTCCACCCTTTCCTCTTTACCTTTCCGCCCTTGTTCCCCACAGACTCCACTCCCTCTACCTACACTCCTCTGTGACAAATTACTCCTGGCGGTTGATTTGTTGGTTGTCAAAAGTGCTCCTTCTGCTGGCATGAAGGTGGAGTGAGCAAGAGAAGAGCGTGCATCTTCCCCCTCCTGTTCTTGCCTGTTGTCATCACCAGTCCCTTGTCTCGCCCAACCTCACACATGTGCAATGCGCTCTCGCCACAACTCAGTGTTGAGATGTCTCAGTGGAAATTGATATTCTGTCTCATAAGAGCTCATTAGATTAGATGTTGTCTGAGTTTAAGCAACTCGCACATTAGGTTCCCAACCATTCTTTTGACTGTTTAGATATGTTCTAGCTCATGTCAGGAGCAAATAAAGGGCTTGAGGAGAATCTTTTGTTATATATGGAGGAGTGGCTGGAGGAGGAGCAATAAAGAAAAATGGGAGTGAGAGATAAACACTATGACAGGACTATGAATGTCAATGTTTGTGATACGATGGCTAGTGAGCAGCATGGACTGCTAATGACAAAGAAATCTGTATGTTTCTGGCTGATCTGATGAATTAATAAAATAAGCTGCTTATGAGACTAATGTATTATAATACACTTCATGTTGCCACTTCTTTACGGATGAGAATCTCCATGTCTTTTAGCCACTAAATATTTAACAACATGTATACAGTAGGGGTGGATAAAATACATATGATTTTATATTGTGATATCAGCTTAATATGATCAGTATGACACACTGTTTATATACATATATACAGTATAAACTGAGCAAATTGGATTTAACTAACCCAGTAAATTAAATACCTGACAAATAAGGGTACTGTCATAAAGCAGCCATGCTCATTGATTTGCCACATAGACGACTACAGCTCAATATAATGAGATATATTAACAGGATAAACTAATAAAATTGGTACAGCAAAATCTCTGCTGATTGACAAATGTCTTTTGCTTGTATATTCTAGTCTACAGTATATGTTGTTATGCGCACACGTGCAGGATACTCGGGTCTGAGTCTTTAACCTTGAGGTTTGTCCTGTCGCAAAGCTGATCGCATGGATTTGTATTAACTTGTATGAATTGTTCACCCTCTATGTATGTGTATTAGTAGCTTTTCATGTTCAGTAGGTGACAGTTCTTATTTTGTTTGACTTTCCATGATAATAAATTGATACTGTCCGGAGTGTGTGTCAGTCACATAGTTTGTTGTTTGTAGTGACGCTGTTTAAACTCACTCTGAGGTGATTTTATTTCATCGTCATGTGTTTGCCATTTTGAAAAGAAACTCATCTCCTTTCAGTCCCACTGGCTGCTTTATTCACTAACAGTTTCTCTTTTGTGCACTTTCCTCTTTTGCAAAAGTAATAGAATATCAGTTTTCCTTTCAACCCTAGCTATACAGAAGCTAGATTGCTTTGTGCAACACCATCAAAACACAGAGGAGAGCATTGCAATCCACTTGTGCTCAAAAGTCTGAAACCATCTTGTCTCTCTGTCTTTGTATTAAAAGAGGGGTTAAGCTTTTATCCCATAAATATGGCATGAAAATCCCACTGTCAATGACACATTCATTCTAAGACTTGCATTAACATAAAAACGAGGGCTTGTTATACAGTGAGATTTCAATAAAAAGAACACAAAATGCATTTAATGAAATTCAGATGCTGGGCCCCAGCTCCCTGAATCTCATTAAATGAGCTTTGTGCTGTTTTTCCATCTTCTCTTTGTAGAGAAGGTCCTCGAGTGCCCTTAATAATGTGGCAGATTTCATCATATTCCTGATTTAAAGAGGACAATGTCTGTCTTGTTCACTTGTTCTTTTCCATGCCCGAGCCAATCTACACAGATGTACTCGCATAGGTTCTGGATATGGATCAGGATAATATTCCATCTTGTTGTGCATTTTCATTTAGTAACTGAAGTTTTGTTAAGGTTTTCCACTAACTCATTCTCTCCCTTTTTTCTCTCCCCTCCCTTCTTTGTTTCTCTCTGCACAGGATTTGGTTTCATAACTTTTGAGAGTGAAGACATCGTAGAGAAAGTCTGTGAAATTCATTTTCATGAAATCAATAATAAAATGGTAAGTCCACTCTTTTTTTTCAAATCCAGGTGGGCGTTGAAGGATTAATATTTGATTTCTTCTTTTCCTTAGTATTAATGGCAGAGCTGGTGCGTGTGTGTGTGTGTGTTCATGTTCATATGCATGGGCTAACACACACACACACACACACACACACACACACACTCAAACTCACACACACTCTGTGAGTCCCTAGGTTTCAGGGATGGGAAAGCAGTGGTGTGTACTGCCCACAAACCGTGAAATTGTGTGGCTGAGTTCTGCCTGTCAGGCTGAGGGACGAGAGAGTGGTGTCTGTCCCTCTCTTTCTGAATCCCTTACCGCACACACACACACAGGTGGAGATGCCCAGGGATGCAGCAGGGAAGCTACTGGCAGAGGCAGAGTTCATTAGTCAGGGATTAACACCTTCCACAGAGTGCCAGTGATGCTTGTTTTATTTACACCAGTAATATGGTCATGTCTGAGCTCTGCAGAGTTTAGTAGCAGTTTTCTAAGTCATTATGTGACTTATTATAATGAACAGGAACTGACATCAGTGGAACGAGTGTGACATTAGGTTCTCCTTCACCCATTTCTACCTTCTAGGCCTCTTAAGAGATCCTGCAGCGTTTTAGCAGTTCTGTGGATTGTGATTGAATGGACAGAATACTTGTCTTGCTGCCATTCAATCTGGCCCCTTTTGTTAGCGTGCGTCTCCGCTCTCTCCCAACCTCTTCCCAAAACTCACTGACTGACTGGCTGTCTGACTGACAGGACCAATGTAGTAGAACCATGTTCACCAGGGACCAGACCAGGTCACATATGACCCCAGTATACATTTCTCTATGTCTCTACACGGCATCACAGTCGATGCTCAGGACTGCAACCAAAAAAGCTTGAGAGTGTGACAGAAATATGTGTACGGAATATATTCTGTCACAATCAAATGTATCAGATCCTTTGACATGCAGGCATAACACTGTTCACACAAATACCACACACACACACACACACACACACACACACAACATCTAGCTAGAATGCACACCCGAGAGCATCTATTTATGCACACAAAGCAAACAATTGTTGTCAGTGCTTGATTTAAAATAAAATCCAAATCTGCTTTTGCGCGAATTCTTATGTTACAAAAATAGTAAGATATTTGTGTGTCAACAAATCTGATATTATTAAGTCCAACTCACAGACTATTTATAAAAAGGTTTAATTAGATAATAATTGAATTGTAAACAGTAATTCTAAAAAAATTATATATATATATATTATTATATTCTAAAAAAAACAGTAATGCTATAAGGAATGAGAATTTGCTTAATAAATAATCAACATCAATCATTAATTATTATTTTTCTTAAAACAAATTTACAATGGATATTTTCACAGCATTAACAAAATCTAAAAATAAAACCCAAATGTAGATAATTCTGTGTGGTAGGCCATATAAAATCAACTGAATGAGAGTAACTGTGCAGCAGATATAGCACTGAAAACAAACACATTATTGTTGCGTCAACAGAAAATGCTGTATGCAACTACCGACTGGTTTGATTCCCAGTTCCCACAGATTCCTGGCCACATGTTGAAATGTTAATAAGCTACTCTCTTCATTAAAGGCAACTTTTAGAAATAGTACTTTTTTTTAAACATCATCATTTCCTGATGTATCTTGTCACAGACATCAAAGGTGTCTCTGGTGCATCATCTAACAGGAATAATACAGTTGACTTGATAATGTGTCACATTCATGTACAGTGTGAAAAATCAAAATCAATGCAGAGAACAGTGTTGTCACTTTGTAAGGGTCGGGTGCTTCTCGACAAAATCTCCTGTACATTAAATTTCCTGTGATGCCGCTCAGTGCCGCTCACATCTTTTATAAAGTCCTGGCATCTGAGAATCTTGCAAAGAGAAAAAGATGTGGAGTGTGTAAAGAGCATTTTTCAAATACACTTCAAAGGTTTTACCTTTGTTGCACAGAGGAGAGTACTGGTTTTCCAGTGTCTGAAGCAACAGCTCACAAAATAAAAAATGCCTCCTGTCTTCATCCCTATGAAGTACAATACAGAAATAGACCTCATCCATCCTCCCTGCGAGTGTTATCTAAGATGGTTCTTGAATAATTGATGCAGACAGAAATTCCACCCCACTTGGGAGGGCTGTGGATGTACAGGGCACCCCACCTTCTCCTTGCCTATCCTCTCAAGGGCTCTGGCAGTGGAATGGGTCAGTGCCCAGTCAGATGTGAGTGACGGGACCTTTTAGTGGCTTGGTCAATCACCCTGTGTTCATGTGCGACTGAGGCCTCACTCTCAGGAGCGCTTCCTCTCTGTCACTGTGAATTCTGCCTCATATATAATTAAAAATAGGATGCTGCTTAGCAAGAAGCTCTCAACCTGCCCCACCAGCTGTCCTGACTTCTACTGCTCTCACGTCTGTACTACCCTGCTGTAGTAAAGGCAGGATGTGATAAAAGTATGGATTATCCTCCAGGGCTCCCCATGATTGAAACATCCTTTAGCCACAGCGCCTTGTATTAAAACCAGTAAATATTTTGAAGTAAAAATCAATAAGCAGAAGATAGCTTGACAGTTTTCAAATACTTCTAACAGTTTATCACACACTCTGGTTTCCACATATATGAATGTGTATTTCATACCTTGTTGCACAGTAACAATACAGTACAGTAAGACAAGACCTTGGCAGGCTGAGAAAACACTGTGAATTTCAGGAGTCCCTCCATCACTCCCCATCCTGTCATTATGCATGCACAGCTAATTCATAATAATACCTATCAAGTATTGGCTCTGATGAGCGAGCAGTGTGCCATTAAAATGGACTCACATTGGTTTTAGTCAAGTGCTTCAAGGTAATGTTCTTTAATGTGTCATTTTTAATATTCAACACTAGTAAATGAACACAACAGGAGGGAGGTTTTTTCTCTTGGTCGTCAATTTCTCACTGTGTCTTCCTGACATGACCAACCAATTACTGTGCTGAGGAGGAGAATAAGTTCTTACTCTCCCAGTCGCTGAGGAAAAAGACTATTATACAAGGGCATTTATGTTTCTCTTTAATACATAGATACAGATACACAGGGTTTGGAAGAAAAATAATGTAACCTATGCATTTTTGTTTGTTTATTTTTTTGTTCATTAATTTTCTGCAAACAGTTCCATGTGATGCACTTTTTTACACGAGAAAAACATCATTTTCTCTTCTTTTTTTTAATTTTACTATTGGTTTGTAGCCTGCTTAGACTCTTATGACTCTGCTCTAAAATGTTAAAGTCTTGCATTTAGCACGTACGTACTTAATCCAGTGTTTTCCCACTGTCCAGCTTTACAAAGCAATCAGAACCACTACACAAAAGATGCAGATTCTTCAGTAACTAGCATGTTTTAGTAAAAAAACAGGTGCAGTCTATGTTTACCACAGTCACAAAAGATATGGAGGAACATTGCTTCAATTAGCAGAAACAAACCAACCCTTACATTTGCTTGATTAGACAGATCATAATGATGCCATAATGTACTGAAGGATACATGATTTACATACAAATTAAACTCACCTAACAGTTTTGTTACATTGGTACCACATGGGTAAATAACATGAGCCTGTTGTTAAACAGTGCAAAAATCAATTACTCTACAATAGAAACCAGGTTATGGAAAACAAATAGTGAAGGTAAATGTATTATCCCATAATAAAGAAACATAATTTATTATTATTGTTATTGCTACAATTAGATGAATAAAGTGTTTTATAATATGTTAAAGATGCATTATGCTACAATATACTTAGGATTAGGAATACTATAGGCATGTTGTAGAATCTGGAGTTTGAAACCATAATAATTATATAATAATTCAAATTCATGATTTTAAATACAATATGTTTTTAATTTTGTGTTAAAAATTTATGCTGCCTATGCTGTTCCTTATATATTATATATATTGTAGTAGAGTACTGACTGTAAACTGTCCAAAGGCCAATTGATATGTATGATGAATATCACTTTGAGTATAAGTAGATAAATAAAGAATAAAGATTCTAGATTCTGAAAAGAAGAAATAGCATACATTAGCTAACATAGTTACTGTGGGTGAGATCAGGGGTGGTCTGATCTATGGTGGATGAGATAAAACTAAAGTTTAAAGTTTACCACCCTCAGGAGCATCTTGGTAGCCATGTGGTTACAGCAAAGTCTCCAGTTTCAGTCTGGTTGGGGACCTTTGCTACATGTCACACATCTAATATAGAAAAAAAAAAGGTTTACCACCCTCAGACTACATTATTATAGAAATGATATGCATGTGGTGCCTGACTAGGCCTTATCCTGTATGAATCACTCCTGGACACATTTGGTTATAGCTATAGACTAAACTAGATATCACTGTTTTAATGGGGATTTCTTCAGAGAACCTTAAGTATCTGGGTTGTTGAAAATGTCATGAAAAATATTTTTTCAAAGAGTGGAAATCGTTAACACTGTTTGAACATCAAGTGCCTAATAAGGGAGTAGGACTGCCCTTCGGAGGAGTTTCAGTCCCTCATGCAGGGCCGACTTACAAGTTCTGGACTGTAAGTAATTGGATGTTTACCCTTCGCTGAAGAAGGAAAGCTTTGAGGGATGAATGAGATGGAAATCCACTTCGCACTCTGCACTCCAGGATGTCCCATAAAAGCTCAATGGTGTTCAGATCTGCTTATTGAGGAGGTGATGGAAGCCATTTGACATCAACCTGATGATCATGGCCTCACTTTTGAATGTGTCTCTCAGTATGTCTTGGCACAATATCATCTTGGAATATAGGAGCATGACAAGAAAAAAACAGTAGAGGCACCACAGGGTTCACCTGGTCCTTAAAATGACCTTATATTCCTTAGCTTTTATATAACCATGCAGAGATACCATCAGATATAATGACTCCTCTGAGATTGCTGTCCACTGAAGGCATCATTTTGTTTTATCCAAAACTTCTTCCTATTATAATAAGTTTACGATTACTCAATTGTCGCAGTTTATTTTATTGACCTTGGATAGAGATGGTTTCAAATGGCAGGTCTGCCGTAAATGCGCAGGCTATAAAATGTACCATGGAATAACACTGAATTTACCTTAGGCTGCCAAATATGTCAAATATTGTTCAATATCAGTAGACTCAGTTAAGTCCAAATACTTTTATCATGCTTGTAAGCTCATACGCTGCTTAGCTTTTATAAAGTGTTTCCTGCTCTTTCACTGGTCAGAACATCTCTATCTGCTGAATTTCTCTTTTAATAGAAAATCATGTTCACATAAAATATTACTAAGGGTTTTAGCTTCAGGGTTCAAAAATATCAGCCATCCTGTTCCTTAAATAAACCACTTGTTATATGGTTGTGATAAGCTTCCTAAATGAATAATCCCACATAACCATGGCTGACATTGTGCATTCAGAGCCATGACATTTCCTGACTATTCAGTCTATGTGTTTTGACTGTTCAGCTGGGAGTGGGAGCTGGACTAAATGAATCACTCTGTTTCATTTCTCCAGTCTGCCAGTGTGCTGATGGAATCCATTCACTAGTGAAGCTAAAAGTAGCCGTACAGCTCCACCTCTACACACAAACATGGAACACACCCACAACACTCCTCCCTGAAGGACAGTCATTGCCAGTCCACCCCGCCCACACCTTCCCGTTATACCTACAAGGTTAATATGTATGGGAGGTATATTGGAAATGTCACAACTGGAGCGTTTCTCTACTCTGTATCGTATAGTGTGTACAATAAAACAAAGACAGTCATTTGTTTTATTTTTCCATCAGAGAGATGCAAGTGGTGCTTGTGGGGTCCTGCATGAGCATTGACCTCTATGTTTGTATGCATAATTTAAGTACCAAGCCTGGTTATTTGCAGATGAAGAGTAATAAATCCCAAAGAGTCAAACTTGTGATTGTATGATATGATACATGTATGTATCTGTTTTTAGACACGTGATGCTTTGCTGTTTTCATCAGTCTGATAAAGTGATGGCTTACTGTCATTCAGACACAGGTTACTCAGAGGTTAATGTTAATCCCAACTTCAATAAGACACACCCACAACTTTAACAGAGAGGGTTGGTAACCGTGCAATATTTGCAATACGCATATGAACAGTACCTCATGCACTATGCACCATTGAAAGTGATACGTAAATGTTACTAGGTCCAACCAAGTAAGACTGCTGCCATGGTTCCCATTCAGACATGAATGACAGAATGAATACATATTCAGAATCCATCAGATTAATGAAAAGGGGTGCATGTCCAAAAAGAGCTATGTTATGTATCATTCTATTATTATTTATTTATTTTAACCAGAATTCAACTCACAGAATTATCTGGTGCCCTGTCTGGCAGCTTCTGATTTCTTTTTCTCATGTACAGTAACTACTCCAGTGCTCCAAATTTAGTTTTCTTCCCCATTTTTACATGCCAGACCTTTCAGGCATGCCATTCCACAGGCTACTGTATGTCAACATCTGCCTACCTAGAGCACACACCAGCAACATCATTTCCAGATGTTTGTTTGGATTACATTTTACTTGTGACAAACTCTGCTGCAGGTTGCTTGGATGGGATCCAATGCCCACTTTTTTAAACAGTTGTATGTTGAATAATGGATTCTGAATGTTTGCTCTCATCACTCAAACTAACACAGTAAAAGGTTCACAGTTCTAACTCCCAGTATTTCAAGTAACTTATTTAAAATATTTATTAAAACTCTACTGTGCTCTACTGTTTGGTTTTCTGTTTTCCTGATGCTCTGACTTTATCTTGGTTTACAGAGTGACAGAAATCTCAAAGATAAGCTCTCCACTTCAGTATATCCGTGCAGCGGAGGAGGAAATGTTTCAATATATGTTGAAAGCGTGCAGGTTGAGGTAGCCATGCCTTGTCAACACTGTGTGGCAGGAACTGTCAGTTGTCTTGCAAACTGTGTATGTCTGTGTGTTTGAGGTTCTCAGATCTTTCTGGTGCTGTTTTTCCACAGAACAGTGTAACTTTTCTGGCAGTGGAGCCAAGGCAGGTCAATGGAGTGTCCCTTTTCTCAATAACACACAAAAATGCTCAACCACCTCCATTCATCATGTATTAGTGGTGGTGGATCGTCATACTTTTCACCACACAATATTTTGCTGCCTTCATATCATGAGGATTCCTAGACATATATTACTCAAGTGACAATTCAGGATGATACTTGCAGTTAAAATGAGAGCTTGTAAACTCAGTGTTCTTCCACAGTACACGAATCTCTGCTTTCACAGCTGCTGACCCTTTGTAGGGCTTCATTGTCAGGCTTGGAAATGTCTTGCCGTCCTCTTCTTTTTCTTGTTCTTTTACTTGGCTCACTCTTGAAGGCTCCTGCCTCCCTCCCTCAAACACTTCTGTGTGTTTGAAGCAGGTGAACACCCACACACTCACACTACCACAGATCCTCGCTCCTGGCTGGTTTTAAATCCATGACAAGGAGCCCTCTCTCTGAATATCAAAGACCCGCATCTGAGAGCATGTAGGCAAGACTCACACCGGTCTGTCTTACTCCCAGCAGGCTACCTGAGTGTCCAACTCACTGGATGTGGCAGGGGCCACTTGAGGACACTGTCATGTCTGGGGTGTGGGCAGAACTTAACTGTATTGTCACTGAGCTATCTGAACATGTGAAAATCCCAGCAGTGTGCTGAGATTTCTAACAGACTCATTTGTCCCACCCAGTTCCTCCTACTTCCATGCCAGGGGTCATTCTCTGACAATAAGAGCGCCTGTGCTCTCTTCAGCACAATGTCAAACCATACCACGAAAATCAAGGAGCAAGGAGGGCAGAGTAGCTGTGACAGCTACAAAGTGGCTGAGGGAACTGTGTACTTTAGTTTGTCTGCTTCAAATGAAAGGGCTGCTAACAGCAACAGCTTTTCCTCTGTGATAGAAATGTTTTTCATTAGTGTAACTTTTTTACATTTCTACCCACTATATGTAGCTTGTTACACTATTTATTACAGATGTGAAGTTTTATTTCAGTTTGGCAACTCACAGTAGAACGTTGTGTGTACCACTGTGCATATGTGAATGTGTGCATGAGTGGTAGGTGAAATGTAATGTGCATTGCTTGCCTGTCAGAGTTGCAAGCCTATTTGTATGGATGCTGGGCTGTACCTAGGTTGAGGTGTACACAGCACTGGCGCAGTAGCCTGTCTTGTGCAGCAGGCCAGGATGACATGTGAATCGCAGCAGCCGAGAAAGCCCTGCTTAAGTGGAGGCAGTAGGGAGAAGCAGGCGAAAGCCAGGAGGCAAACAGACAAACAGATGGACAGGCTGATGCCAAGCAGGCAGTGGAGCAAATAGATTGTGCAGCATGGTGAACAGACTCAGCCTACCAAAGAACAACCAACAGACACATGACCATGCCAGTCTTGTCAGCCAGTCGTGTTTCTCTATAATTCATCAAGATAGAATAGATACGTGGTAAATAGGACTCTCATCTTCTTCTCATGTAGGTGGAGAAGATGTCAGTCTTGCAAGATGGGAAACGAACAAACCTGTATGTGTGAGAACTGGTGTGAGGAGAAGAAATGCAGGAGAGAGATGAGTGCTGCAGGTGGAATTGGACTGTTGGGCACCAGGGACTTCAGCCCAGCAGACGTGCACAAATACACATACAATGCGAAAACACACACACACACACACACAAAAAAAAACATTTTCAGTTTTAAAACAATTTTTTTTGCCAACAGCAACTAGATTTTAAATGCACTGGCCTGGCAAGACTCGAGTTAAATGACAAAAACAGAGAACAAATAGAGATTTTGTCAAGAGGGTATTGCTTTTGTGATTTTCCGTGTTTAGATAAGACAAAAAAAACTGCCTTTCACAGAGGCACTGGGCATACCGCCCCACAGCGGGACTTGGGTAATGGCATTGGAGAACAGAGCTTCTCCTGCCTTGATGTCCCAGAAACTCTTGGAAAGTATTTAGCTTGTATTTCCCTGAGGCATTGGGCACATGCTCACTGGAGCAATAACCTTTGCTTTAATACAGGAGGAGCATGATGTTTGGATGAGCATGTTTTCCTTAGAGATTTCCTCTAAAATGTGAGGAGCTCAGATTGACTCAGTCTTGTTTTTTCTCTATGGAAAACATCTAGCGCTGTGCAAGTCAAATAGAAAACCACCTTAAAGAGCTGAGACAGCCCTGTCAGATCTGTCTGGTTGTGTACATACACAACCTAATGGTTTGTCTGTGTGTGTGTTTGTGCGTGAACATCTGCATATGTGTGTTTTTGTCTGTCTACATAGGTAGAATGTAAGAAGGCCCAGCCCAAGGAGGTGATGTTCCCACCAGGTACGCGAGGGCGAGCCAGGGGTCTGCCCTACACCATGGATGCCTTCATGCTGGGGATGGGCATGCTGAGTGAGTCGTACACACATCCACTTGCACAATAACACAAACACACATAGAATGAAATCATGCTGAAACAGTCAAAGCAACAGTTTAGGTATGAACATTTTTAAGCATTAAACTCTGTTTTAAGTGACACATTTTTTAATAGGTGGCAAAAGAAAACAAAATGGAAGCTGACATGTTTTGGAAGGGGGCAGAGAAAGTGTCAGACACGTACAACGTTCAGTCATCAATTCCTACCTGCTAAAAAAAATCTACGTATGCAAACTCTCGTCTAGATAGCCCCATTAGGTGGGCGCTGCCCCTAATTAGGCTGCTTCTAGGTGTGCCACCAGTGACCACTGTGGTCTATTTCTGGTTGAGTCTGGTACAGTCAGCCCCTGGGCATATAGGAGCAGACCAGCACATTAGCAGGCTAAATGAAGAGGAAAATTGGTGTAATGTCATATTAAGGATTCATCACTGTGCCCCCCTTAATGGGTAATGAAGGGGACACACATGTCAGGGAGAGATCTCATCTACAGGGACCTCAGCTGCTGGCCCACCCCTCTTCATTACCACCAAGCCCATGCCTGTGGGTCTTTTTATTTAACACTATAGCACGCTCTCCCACCCAGGCTCCCCACCTACTCCCCAACCAACCCTCCCTGTCTGTCTGCCTATTTATCTATATATCTATCTATCCTTGTCAATCACGTCTTTGCATATAATTTGTATGTGCAACCCAACCGAATGGATTTGCCCTGACATAAAAGATTTATTTTTTCCCTCAAATGCAAAGGAGACAGGCAGCTAATTGTAAGAGACTCATTTTGCTGTGCAAGTAGCCACCTCCTGCTCCCTCTCGTAGCAGATGCATGCAGAGCGAGAGTCATGGATTTTTATCAGTAGCAGGTAGCGCTATGTTTAAAACAACGTTGAAGGTTGATAACAAGCAATGATGCTTGTTTTGCATTTTTGCAATCTGTCTGTCTGTCCATCTGCCTATACACAGTTGCATAAACTGTCAGGATTATTGCAGGCTTGACCTTTCCATGACACTGATTATAAAGTTGTTTGTGGTAAAAGTGTTGATAAGACTGGCCGAGAGCTTCTGTCAGCTCTATCTAAGTCGTTCCCTGTTCCATCTTATCTGTTAGAAGTATTTAACAAGCACGGTGAACTTTTCAGAACTTATTACAGACTAATGCGTCTGCGAAGAGGAGAGCACTCTTCCCCCTCCATTGGGAGACGGCAGGCAGGAAAGCAGTGATGTGCTCATGTGAGAATATTAACAGCCAACTTGTTTGGAGACACTCTTATCTAAATGAAATTGGAACAAGGACAGTGAAACATTCCTTTATATAATTTGCATTTGGAAAAAGGGACCCTAGGCTCATTATTTAAGAAAGTGTAAGCTCCTTTTGTGCCAAATCTCATTAAAGCCATCCCTAGCTCCTTTGTTTACTGCCTCTAATCGAAGCATTTATCTTTATTGTGTTGTGCCCGATGTATGTTTGCTGAAATTAATACACATTTGAGCCTGGGTGAGGTATGGGTGTAGCAGATGGATAATTGATTTTAAAGTGAATCAGAACTGTTGAGCCATAAAATAGGTACATTAGCATGCATATTAATAAGGAAAATAAGCGCTCTAAGAGGCCGCCACCAGGCCAGGCACAATGGCAAGCTTCATTTAGTGAAATGGTAGGAAAGGCAGCAGGTTTTCTCCTTCTTTCCTTACATTCACAATATTTGTAGATATGCACTTAAAAAGAATTTAATGAGATGGTAACTTCGCATGTACTATCTTAATCTACTTTCATATTCCTCTCTTTAGTTCTCACCTTTCATGTACACCATTTCTAGCTGCAATTTCTTCATTTCTAGTAGTAATGTATTGTAACGCCTTACGTCAAACTAAGAAAATGGTTTTGGCATTTCAGAAAATGTTAAAATATAAGAGGGGCTACAGTATCTAAGCCAACAATTTCAGTTGGTCGTTTATTCTGTTTAAAAGCAAGACAGTATCAAACACATAATATCCTATATTTTGTGGTCCGTGATAGCTTTTCATTGTATCATATCACAGTTGTTTTCAGGCCAAACAAACAGTGAAGGGTTTTGTGAAAGCTATCCATCTGTAGCTTCCTGGTGATGACTTCTCATCAGCAGCTGATGAGGATTTTTTTTTTTTTTTGGTGTAGCCTCTGTCCTATTTCATCCATACCAGACCCCTCACTGCCTTTCTGGGTTGCATTTCTTTTTGTCTGCAAGAGAGGGAGACAGGGTCTGAAAGAGGCATTTTCCCATTGGGTCAGGAATAAATTGAACTTTTTCATGGACAGCAAACACTGATTAGATATTTATGACCAAGGTCAACCCTTCTGATTCCAGCTGGCACAGGCTCTGACGCATACTGAAGAGACTATCAACACACATGCTCACACTCATACACACAGATACGCATGCATGCACCTAGCCTACGTACAGTCAACCACACAAATATGCATACATCGATTCGAAAATGTTTTGACACCTTCTCTGTGTAGCATACATGTGCATATGCACCATCTGTGGAGGACATTTATAATATAAGTCTGTACATGCTCCAGAGCTTTAATTTTAAACAGTACAGTAAAATTTACTAGTTGGCATTTAGAAATATCTCGTTAGTGTAATTACTGTACTATCAGCTATATTAGTCTGCACCGGCTATTTGAATTTGCACTGAATTTACAGTCTAGACTCTCAGATGGTAATGTAACTGCAGCCACTATATCAGGCCAGTAGTAGTTAACAAGAACTGTGGACATGGAAGCCTCAAAGAGGTTTCTGAGGTCAGTTTCTGAGGTGTAGCTTACACACAATGAGGAAAGAGCTATCAAGGTTGGTTCCTGTGATTCATTCCTGGCCTAAAGGACTTCCTCTTATTAGGTAATTTAGTCCAGGCTTATGGTTGAAAGTGATAATAGCTTGAGGAAAACAGATAAAGACTGAGACATATACCATAATTAGAGGGTTAATTATGTTTATATTACCTTTGATGGTGCTCAAAATCTTACTGACTCACACAAAGGCCCACTTGCTCATCCACCCGCTCTTCTCAAATCTCTTGTTTTGTCTGTATTCCACGTCCTCTCTGACTGCTCCCTCACACCCTGTTTCTCAATATGTTGCCCACAGCTGCTTCTGTCTGAAAAGTGTCCAGCTAATTAACTGGTGGGTCTGTGGTTGTAATAAGAATCATGACAGCAGATGAACAATGCATCTGCTACTCTTAAATTTTTCTAATGACACTGGGTCCTCTTTGGGCTCTCTATCCACCCAGGGACTGTACACCTTCTAAACAACACTTCTCTACCCTTAAGTAGATTTTGGTTTACTAATAATGATTTGTGATTTCATTTTCAGTCCAGTTTTTATAATTGAAACAGTGAAACAGTTGTAACTGCTCAGACCTCCAACAGACTAAGAAAGTGTATGCCTCTGTGTGCAGTCTCAGTGTTTAAACAAATTTACCACATGCTTGTGATTTAGTCCAGGTATATGGATAACAAGTTAGTTAATGGTCAAGCCTTGTTTCAACCAGAAAAACATCAAATGCACAGCAAATGTCTTGCAAATGAGGTGCAGCTATCTTTCTGTTGCCCTTGGCATCTTTCTAACTGACTGCATCTAGGCATATAAACACATGAACCTTTGTGTTGTGCTGAAGATGCACGGAGCATAAACAAACGCCAACGTTATTTCAAGGCTTCTGCTATAAAGTGTTACACTGAGCTATAAAAATGCTGCAGATATGCTTATAGTTGAATAAAAAAATGGATATTAATTAGACAGTTATGAGCCATGAGCAGTGCTGTTTGTATGTCAGCTTTGGTTTTAACTATTTAACGCTTTTTGTCACTCTGTAACAATCTTTTGATTAAGTGCTCTCAGGTTCATGCTAATGTACCTTAAATGTGTCAAAATATAATGACACAGCTTATTGATCCATGTAGGGTAACTTGGTTACTTCAAATGTATCTGTTAACACCCACTAGCTGTGAATGTTAACCAACTGTTAGCACTCACAGTTTAAATCACCAGGTCTGCTTCTCTTGAAAGAAAATTATTTTACAATATGGGGCCTATATTTATAGTTACTTACTACTACTTACTAAAAAAAATTACTGATCTTGATGCAACAGCGCATTTAACAAAGTTGTGTAGCACAAGCAGCAAGAGCAGCATGATTGAGATTAGAGGTTAATGTCATTTATTTGATGTCAAACTCTACACACCAGCTCTTAAAAAGCAAAAATGTTTTTCTGTTATCAATCTACCATTAACATTATGAGCTATAAATACTGTACAAGCCACGTCTTTACGAAACTTGAAGCTTAAAAATAAATACATATTTGATTACTGCAGTTTTTTCCACACGAGACAAGCCAGGGTTATACATAATTCTGTGTGATGTGGTTTATACTTTGCTTGACAAATGAGAGTGATTAAGTATATTCCAGATCTCCAGGAGCTTTAAAAACTGTATGTTGTTTTTTTTCCTCAAAAAGTGGATATATGGTGGCCCGGTGTTTGTCTGTGTGTTTGTGCTACAGTATATTGATATCACATTTGTATATATTTCAAACATGATTACTAGTTCTCTTCTCATCGTTTTTTTCAATCTCTTTCTCTTCTGTCAAAGGTTACCCTAATATTGTGGCAACGTACGGCCGCGGATACACTGGATTCGCACCTAGCTACAGCTACCAGTTCCCTGGTGAGTTAAAGGCTGAATGTTGCAGCTCATTTCAAAACACACTCTCAAGCAGCAGAAATCCCAACACTCACTTCCATGCACACTCACTTATGCTCATCAATATACACATCTCTCACCAAATAATCTTCAGGGTTAGAAGTATGTTACGTGTATAGATTTCTAAACTAGCTTTTGAAAGCTGACATATAGTGAAGTAAATTGCTTACTCCTTTTTATCCCATACTTGAACACTACCATGACCAAATGTCTAAAATGGGGAAAGTTCTTCGTCTTCTGTAGCTCAATGTATGCAAATTCATGTGTGGAGAAGCAGAAAAATAAGCGCTGCTTTCTGTAGGCAGATTTTAAAATGTGAATCTTATAATGGAAAATGAATGAAGTCATTTTCTGCATTAAAAGTGTTGACTCAGAGCACCGGTCACTTTAATGGGAGTCCAAATGGAATGTGTGCAGTCTGGAGGTGAGCAGCTCTACCAGTGTGCGGGAAGGAGCCTCATTTAGGCAGGCATCCTGTCAATTTCATGCTTTATTTAGGGACTTTGCACATACTTTGTTTGCCGTGCCAGACATCATTCCTTCCACTGATAAGACGGAATGGGAAATATCTGACAGCAGCTCAGATCTCTGTAATATCTTTGTGAAATAGATTCAGAAATGGTAAGAGATGCGGACCAGCTGTGACCACCTGCAGATCAGACATATGCTGCTGTAGGTTTATACTTGACCACAACATTACTTTAAAGAAGAAGGAGAATACTACACCTACTCATCAGTGTGAATTTGAGGAACATGCAAATGTGGAAATTGACAAAATTTAGTTTGTGGCATACATTAGTGGGATTTAGAATTAGTCAGGATGAGTGGTCATCAATCCTTTGTACTGTAAAAGCATCATAAAACATTTATGATCTTGGATGTAATGGATGAAAAGAGAGAGAGGAGATTAAAGGGAAAGGAGCTATCAGTATTTTCTCTGTATAACTCTAGTTAAACATGGATTTTTAAAATGTTTACTATTTACAACAAATTAAGGAATATCACCTTCCCCGAGGCAGAATGTATGATCCTGTCCATGTTAAACTCAATTTAAAGAGTTTGATAAAGCTGTATGATTAAAGCAGCCTCCTCTGGGCTTGCTCAACTCTTGACAGGGTAATTGGAATTTTTAATATATGTATCAAACTCCTTGTCCAAATTAAATAACCCCAGGCCAAATATTGACTAGTGTCCTTCCTTACTAAGATGTGGAAAGAATCCTCAATTTAAGATCAAAGGCTTTTTTTTCCCTCACTGTACACAACCTCAGTGAAATACTCCTAAAATAAATGGAGCTGGAACCAGACAGGCTGGATCCAAGAGGCGTAAATTGTGGGCAGCGTTTCAAGGCTTTTTTATACCCAGTAAACCTCAGGAGTCCACTGTTAACAGAAAAAAAGTGGTTAGGCAATTGCTCAATTGTCAAGATAAAACCGTGATAAAACATTGATCAGTGATGAAACACTGAATTAAAGTACAAAAGCTCAATAAGACATACGCAGAAAAAGAGAAACCAAAGCTGACATCCCCACTGCTAAATCAAGTTTAAGTGTAGGAAACAGGATCTAAAATTGATGTGAAATCTATACAGCTTTCAGTGTAGCCAGTTCAGGGACTAACTCAACAACTATTAAACAGAATCTGACACCTTATCACTGTCATCCTTGTTAAAGAATTAATTCCAATATTGATCACAAAATGCGTTTGATATTATATACAGTGTATACTGTATGTCAGAAAATATGCTTCAGTGTTCTGCATTTGTATGCTACAAGTTGCTTGCAAAACTCTTCCATCATAGCACAGACTTCATTACTATTTAATGCACTTAGAGACCTTCACATATTACTGATCATAAATCAGATCATCCTCTATTTGTCAGAAACGTGTCCATGCAAGCAAGCATGTATCAATGCATAGTCTCTCAGACTTTACTCAGACACTGATTGTCTGGCACACACATAGAAGTGTATAGAAAGGTGATTAAAAAAGCTAAAAGATACCCTGTAACTTGAGTGACTTAACAAGTCATGCAACATGTCTGTTGTATTAGCACCAAGAGTTAGGATTTACCCATGATAGTTATAGGAGACATCAGCTTAGAGTGGTAATATAGTCTCTAAAATAGTAACATGTCAGTAAAGAGGAGAAGGAGTCTGCAGGTGCAAACTGCTTGCAACATCAAAAATGTGGAAAAAAAAAAAACATTGCAAATGTATCTGTAGTTAGAAAATGGATCCAGCAGGAAACACTGAATGGAAACGAGGCCACAGGATTCCTTCAACTGGAAAACAAAATAAAAGCTTTTCCATTGAAAATGTCAAGATTGGAAAATCAGCAGTGAGTTCAATAGCATAAAAGCCTCCACAGATTTACTTTTAAAAGATGGAATTGCTACATCTACAAACTTTGTGTTACACTTCTGACACAAATGTATTTTTCCAAGTCCATATAATTCATTTTTGCATATATAGTAATGAATGATTTGATTTCATACATTTGTCTTTATGTTTAGCCTTTTCAGAATGCAGTCATACTGATTACAGAAAGAGGATTGTGGAAGTGTTTGTTAAAGATGCCTTCTCTGATTTTTCTGAGCTCTATTTAATAAGCATTGCTGTAATAACATGTTGTTTACCTCATGGTAGCATTGTTTCACCATTAGGCATAAAGGCGGAACTGAATTTCAAAGATGATGCTGCATACTGCACATGCAATGACAATCAAGAAGACAAGAATGTCTTCTGTCTCAGAATTACAAATGGTAAGGAGGTGTAACAAATGATTAGCAACATCCCCAAAAAGTTCTTTTGTCAGAGCTCTTCTTGTGTTAGTGGCTACTACTACTTGGTTATTTAATTTAAGTTTTCTGAAGCTTTACTTTGATTTGTTTGTTACCGGTGTTAATAAAATCAAATGATCGTAACACAATGATATACAATGACTTATGACAGGGCTCCCTGCCTAATCCCACAGTCACAAGAAATGTCTGAACATTTACTCAGATTGTGCTAACATACATACAGGAGTTTGATAGCAAACAGCAGTTGTCTTTGTGCCAAATGAAAACTGCGGGGGTTGTGATGTATATGTGAAAATGTGACGAGATATGTGAGCCTTGTCATTTTCTGTACGAATATAAACACCCCACTGTTTCAGATTAAGGGCCCTAGACATGTGCTGAGTTGTTATTATTTATCTTCCAATAATAGCAGCCTATCAGACTTGTATTGTTGTGCTGCTGTCATCACATGATTTAAAAAAATAATAATTATGCTAATATTTCCAAAGATGCACACACACACATGCTTTCAGGAAAAGTACCCAAAAAAACATCTGATAACAGCAGATACTCAACTTCATGTTTGGATCAGCCCATTCAGGTCTGCTCTGGTTTTCTAAAGGAACCAAAAACATCTGAGGTTTTTGGTTCCTCCAGGATAACAAATACACACAAACTAGACTTAAATATAATAAAGAATAGACAGAAACTAAACCAAATTAAATGAGGGTTATCATTTATCGTCCATTGTAGTCTGAAATAATAAATAATAATAAAGACTCTTTCTTCTAGTCTCACTTTCCCCTGGCATTTTCCCTAATACTGGCTCATACCTTTAGTAGGCAGCACCTGGCCTTTTGAGAATGACAACTAATGAAAATGATGAATGACAACCTGTAACCATGACACAAACAAACATATTCTAACCTACTGTATGTTTCCTGGTATCTATAGCTGCAGGTAATGTGGAGGTTTATTTGACACACTGATATCTGAGTTTTGCGCTGCCACAACATACAGTGAGAGTGAACTGGAAAATTGCAGTTAAAAAGATATTAGCATAATATCTGTAACCCTGTAATTTTGCGTAATCAACAGATCTCATTTAATCATTTTAATCAGGGAATTTTGCCAATCACCTCCTGGGTACCGGGGTGGACGAATCATCGAGACTAGGTACCACAGCGTTTTTGCAGTTCAGGTGAACTAACTCTTTAGCAGCTGCCATCTTAGTTAGTATCATCAGCTAGATGGAATAATAAATGTGCTGGTGAAGTGAGATGACAACATTGACAGTTATCCTGTATAACGCTGTCAGGTAGGTTTGGAGTGATGTTGGGGTGGTACTTATCTTTGAATATAGGTATCACTTGAGCTGAGCTAAGGTTGGTAGTTAACATGTCAGTCATGTACCTTCAGTATATTTTCAGCTATTGAATTCACAGTCGGATGCATATGAATATAGCAATTATTGCATATACAATAGAACCTATTGCTTGTATGGTGTGACATTGAATTATTTTTAAATTGACAAAGTTGAATTCTTTAATTTTCAATTCAATTCAATTCAGTTTTATTAATATAGCACCAAATCACAACAAAAGTCATCTTGAGGCACTTTACATTGTAAGGTTTAAGACCTTACAGAATATAAGTATATACAGAATAATGTTAATCAAAAATATAACCATGCGTTGCCTCTGTATCACTCTACCCATGAATAAAATAGCTAATAATGTTTTTTACATGGCATCTGGGGCAAGAATGAAAGTATGAAGATGCAGCACATGTCACCAGTACAGAACCTGACTTAAATTATCAGAACCAACATTTATCAGACTACAAAGAGGATAGTAAAATTGAAAGTGTCTTTGAATAAAAATGAGGTACAAAAGGACCTCACTTTGAGTCTATCAGACATTAAAGAGCACACTATTCCACTATTCCCTAGATACTGCAGTTACAAATGGTTGAACAGCACATACTTTCAGATAACTTCAACAGATGAAAATTCTGAAGTTCGGTTGAAATAAAGATCCTTGTCTCATGTTGTGGTAGTATAAATGAGGAAATGATCTGTCCTGTATTTAGCCAGCTCACATTTGTTTTACTGCCCCTGATAAACTTATCTCTGAAATTTCTTTATGTTTTTCTGCAATTTTTTACAGACTAGAGAGAAGCTATATTCATCTCACTCCTTTTATATCTGTTTTGTTTTGTTTTTTGTTTTTTTCATATCATCTGAGTAGAGGTTACAAAATACATCATTATAGGTACTACAATGTTTTTTTTGTTGTTTTTTTTACATTTTGTAAGTACAGGAGATTCCTAACAGATTACATCATATTTTTCTTACTTCCCAAAATGCAGCTTTAAGTGTGGCTACAAACCAAGGAAGCTGAAGCTAACAAGGCATAAGAAGTATTACTGTACATTAGTCTTGTTTCTATGCAACAGTCTAATTAGCATTAGCTCGCTGATAAATTGTTATTGTATTATTCAGCTTGTAGTGCCCAGGGGAATATCCCAAGATGTGCCACATTCAAAACATGAGGTGTCTTGTCTGGAAGACCTAATATGATGAAGGCACTGAAAGCCACATTCAAAGAAGTATCCCATTTTAAACGCAGCCATACTCTACATTGAACTGTTGTCTTATTTGTCTTAGATTACCTTAAGGCAAGACTGTATATTATACTCTGAAAAATTAGTTGTATATTTGTAAGTATTTCATTTAAAAACTGCATTTTTTATTAATAATTTGTATAATATTCAAATTTGTGATGACAATTAAGCAGAGAATTTTTAAATCAGGAAGGGGGCAATAAGTTTTTGCAGTGAATGATTTGTTTGTTTTCTGTGAACAGTAAAATGCTAATGGCTGGACAGAAATTATTTTTGTGAAAGTTAAGCTCGTGCAGTGTAGTTTATGTGCTGTATAGTTCAGTATCTGACAATGGTGGCAGCAGACATAGAAGAAGAAATGTAAAGAGGTTTAATAATGGTAGTATACTCTATTGTGTGTATGATGTATGCATGAATAAGAAGCTTGTCTGTATTAGGAAAATGTAATTAAAAAAGGAAAATGGTGTATGCATGTGTGCATAATGCCTGTGAATAAGCTGAAGAAGTGAACATCAAAAGCAGGGATACGCCCCTCGTACATTCATATTGTACTTTCTTTTGTTAACCAGTCTTGTATCAGTTCCTTCCATTACACGCACATGAATGCACAGTTGAACGCACACAGAAAAGGCGTATTCATACAGAGACTGAGATTCAGAAGCTATGTTTGAAGGGTCTTAACCGGGAGCTTCTTTCCTCTCTGTCGTCCTCTTGTGCGACTCTCTGCCTCCACAGCCGTGCCCTCAGAGCCTCCCCTGGCATAAATGACCATTATGGCTCCATTAGGGCTGCTACTAGGAGGTCATTATGCTACACTGAAAAACCAGGGATGAAGATGTTAGTGGGGTCCCATCAGGGGAGAGACACAGACTGAGTGAGAGAAAGGCATAACACTCAGTCATCCAGCTACTCCAGATGTCATCACAGACAAACAGCAATTTAGGTCCAGTGAGTCAGCCTCTTAAGTAGTAAAAGAACGGAGGGAAAGAATGATTAAGGACAGAAGAGGGCAGCGGTAAGTGCAGCAAGGGTGCAGCGAGGACAGAGGGGTGGGTAATTTTCGGTTACCAGTTATCTTAACACTAAAGAGATAAACTATCCAGGCTATTTCTAAAAAAAAAAAAAAAAGCATCTAGTGTCTCACTCTCAGAACATATTATAATAACTAGTGTTTATATGTATTGGTTTGTTGGTGGATTGGTTTTTCAATCTGTTTGTTCTTCTTGTCTAAAGCGTTGTCTGTGTGGGATGACAGCATGATGTATCCCTCCCTCTGTATCTCCAACAACAGCACGTTTCATCAGACCTAAGTGACAGAAAGCCTTAAATCACCATGGAAATTTCTTTTTTTTGTGAGGATATAACCAGAGTCCGGCAGGACA
>JAUBNQ010000006.1:6939896-6953517 GCA_032353495.1 Ctenopoma kingsleyae
CACACACACACACACACACACACACACACAAACTCTCCCTCTCTTTCTCAGAGCTCCCCAGGCCATGACTCTGGTCCCAGTGACAGCAGTGAATGTTGCTCTGACGTCAGTGTGCAGCACTGTATGTCATGTCCTGTGTACTTCTGTGTGTGCAGTCACAGAGCTAGAGTGCTTCCACATTAACTTTATCCATTAATTACCCTCAGATCTATTTTATGTATGTGCTTTTTCAATGACAGCTATAAGTTACCACTCTGCAGAATAGAATATAGAAACACAGGGTGTATTCAACAGGTGCAGCAGCAGCACTCCACTCCATAGCCCTCACTTAACAGAACTGGTGTTTTTGTTTATTATTGTTTTGTTGCACGGTTTTACTTCTACTTCTTTGTAGATGCAGTGTGAGTGTGAGGGATGAGTGTGCTGGTGGGTCTGCAGGCTCACATACACACATGTCAAGTCACATGTGCCTCCTCGGGTGTGTCAACACCAGTCTCTGCAAAACCAGCTACTGCACTCTGACACAGGCAAAACTGAAAGGCAGACTATTTCCTGAAAGTGGAGGTAGAGGCTCACCTCATTTGCCCAGGTCTTAACTCACCCTAGGACAGCAGGCACATCCTCACACACTGAAGCAGGCAAACAGTCTGCCACAGAGACCTGTAGTCTAGGTTCCTGTGGTGGGGAAGATGAGCTGCTGTAAGAGGCAGAGTGGCAACACTAAAGCTCATTATGTCTTGACTGTTGAGCTGCTGGTCTAGAAATGAAACTTCAGCTGCCCTACCTCGTACATGTCTGCCACCTTTGGACACTGCTGGAGACCAGCAGGAGGACAGAAAAGGAGCATATGTGGACGTAAACAGACGAGTATAATGTGTGTGTCTGCAAGACATGCTCTGTGTCTACTGCCTGTTGTTTTGATGCCACCCACTGTTCGGGAGCTCCAGGGACAGAGTTGGGTACTTACTATGTCTGTTCCCAGCTACCCCCTCCTTTTCCACTATCCTTCCATCCCTCCCTCCCACAGACTGTGGTAATAGTTTTCTAGTTGCTCTCATCCAGTCTCTCACTAGTGCAAAACATATGCAAACATAAACAGTAGTTTCAGAAAGTAAACAGACACCTGAGTTTTTGTACACTACAGTGTTTTAGATTTAAAGGTATAGTCCAGGATTCTAATTGTTTACACATTTTGTCAAATTCAGAAAAATATTCCCGATATTCCTCTAGCTGTCTGTCCAGTGTGCAGACGTTGGAGCTCAGCTCCTCCACACAGAGCAGACAGCAGGAGGAGAGCGAGGGGCCCCAGGGGAGGTGAGACTTTAGTGGTTTGATTGTATGTCATTACACTTGACACATGTACATGTGATAAAAGCAAGTAAAAAGTCAATGAAAATAGTTTATCAAACATATTAAACAAACACGAAGTCTCAGAAGAACAAACATCCTACATGTTCTATTAGTTCCGGGACACCTGCAATTTATATCAAATTAATTAATGAATTTATATATAAAATCTCTCAGTTATTAGATATTACCTCTCTTTTTGTAGTAAGTGGGTCTAGTATGCACAGGAGTACACCATATAGCATTTTCCATAGCACAGCTGGTAAGGCATTCAGTGACAGTATGGTGAGTAGGTCATCCTTGTTTCCAAAATGCAAAAATATTAAAAATAAAACAATATAATTATATTATATTATATTGTTATATATAACAAATAAAAATCTCTCATTTGCATCCCTATTCAGACCCTTAATTCAGTTTTTTGTAAAATCCTCTTTGGTAGCAGTTATTTTTTCAGGTCTTCTTGGTCTCTATAAAGTTTTGTACACTTGGACTGTTTATCCCATTCTTTATGGCAGCTCCTCTCAAACTCTGTCACATTAGATGGTAAGCATATATAAACTGCCATCTTCAGGTCAGAAACTTGTCCCGAAGCATTGTTGTGGCTGCATGCTTTGTGTTCTTCCACCCCTACTGCATGATGCTGCCATCACCATTCTTCACTGTAGCGCTGGTATTAGCCAGGTAGTGAGCAGCGGTTGGTGTTCTCCAGGAAAAGAGTTCAATGTTTGTCTCATCATCAGAGCGGAGAATCTTCTACTCCGAGAGTCCCTTAAAGTGTTGTTTGGCAAACTCAAATCAGGCTGTCATATGTATTTAAGTCTAAGTAACTTTGATCTAGCCACTCTACCATAAAGTCCTGATTGATGGAGTGCTGCTGAGATGGTCATTCTTCTGACAGGTTTTCCCATCTCTGCAGAGGACTTCTGAAGCTCTGTTAGAGTGACTGCTGACTTCGGTTCTTACTCAGACTGACTGGAGAGAAGGCCATTATAGAGGCCAGTTTTCTATTACGTTTTCTATTAATTTTTATCATGGAGGTCAACAGTTACAGCAAACCTGATGCAGTTGACCACGCTGCAGCAAAGGGTCTGAATACTTTCATGAATGAGGGATTTCAGTTGATTTCTAAAAATCTGTCTTTGCTTTGTCATTATTGGTAAATTGAGTAAATCATGCATGCATATAATCATAGTCACAGAACACAGCCTTCTACATACTGCCCCTCTATATGGAAACATTGATTATACCCCAGTAATCAAGTGGAAGCCAATGTAGCAGTGCTATTTCTGGGTCATGACACATTTTACCATACTTACCCTGTTTATCTAGAGCAGTGCTAGATTGTGTAACTGCAGTGCACGGCGCTGCTTAAAATCTAGCAAAATCTTCACTAGGCTTAAAATCATGTTAATGATATAGTGTCCACAAAGCTGCTTCTTCCTGTAATTGTTATTATTACTAACATTAATATGTTTTATTTTCGGTGTAAATTAATTATCAAGTCAATCAAAAGCAAGTTTGACTTAGTGCTGGAAGGACTCTGATCAGTGCAAATCCACAAACACATATTTAACTTGAATGATGAAATGACACTTAATGCATTCACTTTCATTTCATAAAACCTGAAATTACCCTCCTTCATCATTCAGCTGTCCCCTCCACTACCACCCTCAGAACTGGGAGATGGGCATTAAAATGCATACAAAATTAAGGCTGTTTACTTGGACACTAATGAGAGGAGGCTTAAGTAGTCTACTTTAATTAGTATGATTGGCTCCACGGGGACCACACAGGCAGGGCCATAACAACTGATTCACTCAGAGCTCACAGGACCTTTTCATAGTCTTATGAGTGTCAGAACGGATGTCAGAGGAGATTGCACTGCAGAGACATGTTGCCTTTACTGATCCCAGGTTGGAAAGGAGCACTGCAGTTAAATGCACTGAAGCAGACCGTTACATAAGCACCACTGCAAGGTCAGACATCTGTGTCCTCCCTGTCTGTCTCTTTTCTATTTAAATCACCATCATAAATGTGCCTCGGTATTAATGTTGTTCACCAAGAAGCTGTCCCTTTAACAAACCAGTGTCACTGTTTTCACAGCCAAATTAATTTAAATGTTTTTCAGATTCTATTCTGGCAGATTTACTTTACTTCTCCATGCTATAGTGTTTTGCTCTTCGTACATCCTTCTTTACCGCACGTGCATGAGTGCTTAAGAGTTATATCGGGGTTTGAGTTGAGGCAGAATGTGTTTGGATCAGTTCTGCAGCATAGACACATTTTCATTTTTACTGAAGTGCATTGGAAGGAGCACATAGAGGAGGTCAAAAGTGTGGCTACACTTCAATAAAGACCCTAGTTGTCCTCTTTGATGCTATGCTGCCCTGCACTTCAGCTACAAAGAAACAGCATTCTTGTCAGAGAGAACTGAAGTAGAAGACATTGAGCTTTTCCTGAGCTCACTACACTACAACATTACAGCCACTCACATACGGTTTACAGCTGAATGGTGTGTGTGTGTGTGTGTGTTCAGGGGTTGCAGTGTTAGAGGATAGATATTGTCATATAAAGTAAATTAAGTCCTTTCAGCTGCTTCCTGTTCAGGGTCGCCACAGCGGATCACTCCGCATGTTGATTTGGCAAGGATTTTAGTCTGGATGCCCTTCCTGATGCAACCTTCCCCACCGGGCTTCAAACCGGCACTAGGGAAGGATATATTGTCATATGAATTATTTTTATTAATTCTAATTTGTGATTGATACACTTGGGGATAAAGTCTTATAGAGTGCATTGTGGCATACAGATACTGGTAAGCAAATCTGCAATTCATTATGCCAGATTTGACAGACAGTTAACTAAATATGGAGATGTCAATTCAGCTGAAGTGGGCCTAAGGTGAGCACCCTCATCACCGCAAATCTATCCTGCCAAAGTGTCCTTAAGCAAATCATTTGGTCATTACTGGTCTGTAGCTCAAGCCTGTGACCTTCACATGTCTTTATCATAATAACATATTTACCATCTATGGTATTGCTCTTATTATATTCTTATATTTATATTCTCCAGTATATTCACCTCAGAATATACTGTAATTTATACATTTCTATCCAACCTCAGCATTTGTTTTTGTCTCGTAGAGGGACAGAATCTTACTCCTGCAGTGTGGTGGACTTTATGGTTCTCTGTGCTTCTGAAAGGTTACCCAGTAGAAATTTCATCAAATATGTCTCCTTCCTGGCCTCATCATTGTGTTCAAAGGTATAAGAAATGTGTGGAATTACTTCGATAAAGCTGGGCTTTGCTGAACTCTGGGCTCACTCCACTTCTGTAATTGACTTTTTCTCTCCTCAATCAGAAGCCACAAGTCTTAACCGCAAAGGATCAGCGTGCCAAATGGTTTCATTACATACAGAAACCTTTACCTTTGGCAACAAGGAGCTTGTATTTTTAAGGTAAACACTTGAGCACTTTATTCTAGTAAACCATGGCTAGCGTGTGGTATGACAAGAAATAGTAAGGTCAAGTGGTCAGCTGTTGTGGAAATATGATATGAACATAACATGTCAATCCATTGCTCAGAAGCTGTTGATGATGATACTATGATCTCACATCAAAGCTGTTGTGTTTGTAGTCCTCTGACAGAATTTGCCTGTTGAATTTTAGTGTAGTTTTATTTGAAATCTTCAGCCATCTCTACACTTGTTGTTTAGTTTCAAATGTACTGCCTAGCATCCTGTTCTGTGTATGACCTTTTGTAGTGTGTGCACAGAATTCAAACACTGTAAGAAAGCAGGCATAAACACAGCAGGATTCATTCAAATGATTGACAAGAAACATAGCTCTGTTAATCAACTTATGGTTATTCTGATTAGAACCTTAATGTGAGTAAGATAACTCGGTTAAGATGTTTACACGAGAGTTGCTATAATATGCGTATTGCATTAGTCTTGTTATAATTGAATTATTGGTGCGCATGTAAAAGCTCTTTCTCTCTTTCTCTGGCACCTTCCCAAACACCAGTCTCTGTATTTTGTGTGAAGGGGAATCGCTGTGTGTGCTGTAGGTCTCTGCTGATCAGAGGAGAGGTGAGACATGAGCATGTGTGCAACAGTTCATATGAAAGCCACCTGGCACTCTCCAGCTCTGTGATTTATGCCTTTGATAACAACAACCCAGAGATGCTTTCAACAACAAAGTAGCACTGAAGGATGACAACAATGGGACACTTGTCAGTCTGGAGATGAAAAGATGTCTTGCTAGGTGGCTGTCGCTTTGTAACTGATATTTTTTTCCTCTTTTGTTTTCTTTATTTGTCTCTATATGTGTCTATATATTACGAAAGGCTATTGATGAAGCAAAATGTGAAGTGGAGTCAGAAGGTGGCAGTGTGCTTCATTGCCTCTGCTAACAGACGTATTTCCACTGGTTTGTTGTCTTCTTACTGTGACGCTGTGACTGACTGAAAAGCAGGGACCTTCTATATGAATTTCCTCACAATGTTTTTACATCAAATTTGCTCTGATCTTTTTTTTTGTTTGTTTTTTAACATTACACGAACTACTGAGCCAAACAGAATAAGTACGTACAGTAAACCACAACAATTAATAAATGTTCAGCTGTTTTGTCACCACATGACTGCTTCATACTTACATCAGGTCTAAAAAATTGAGCATCAGCTCTTTGATAAATTAAAATTTATAGATTGCAAAGCTGTTGTGTGATGAAACTTCTTTGAATAATTTGTCAACATTCTTACAATTTAAATGGGAAATTGAAAATTTAAGATTTCGAAGACAAAAAGACAGAAATTGTCTTTAAATAAATATATAAAGTCTATGAATAACTGAATAAAGAAATTATGATAGTTTGGTTATGATAAAATAGGCACTTTTTATCTTATACTTAGATACTATGTGATCATACATGCAAAACATAAATTAAGCTAAACTAAATTAATCGCATCACTGCAATTTAAATGAGTGTAATTTCTGCAGGCCTGATACTATACAATTAATTCCATTTAAAATACAGATTTTTAATCAAATATTATTTATTGACATATTTTTCTTGTTCAAAATACCTCACACAGTTTCATGAGAGTGGGTTGGACATCTGTCTTGGCTTTATTTCTCACTCAATTTTTCATTCTCTTTGTCCTTTGTTCTCCTTGTCTAACTCTTCTGCTCTGTTCATCAGTCTCACTCCGTCTGCCTGCCCCCAAAACTGAGAGTAGTTGCAGGCTTAAAGGTTCGTCCACCACCCTCTTTCCAAAAAAAATAAAAGCTTAGTAGTAGTCAACAAGCTAAACCAGATTAATAATATATATAGTAATCATGTCTATGAATATTCTTATTAATACTTTTGTTTGCTTGGCGTAATGTTAACGATAGAATCCTGGTCAGCACGAATTTGCTGTACATTATTCACGCAACATTGTTCATTTATTAATTTATATATGTATTCGGTGTTTACTTTACACCAATTGAAATCTCTGCTGAAAACTGTACTTGTCTGTTAGTTTTTAAAACACATCACAAAACAGAGATATTAAAATGTGAGCATATTTGATCCTTATGGATTCCATAGAGGTACTGTATTGTCCCTTGGCTCCTGTGCACTCCACTCATTTCTGCTATCAGAAGAAATGAGTGGAGTGCTATATGAATGATGGAGCTCATCTGTCAATGACAGGGGGGCTGCTGCTGGCAGTTTTGGGCCAAAGAACAGTACAGATTATATTAACATCAATCAAGCTGTTGTCAGACTAGTAGGACATAAATAGGACCTTATTGATGCATAATGCAACAACTTTTCATTGAGGTTTTCTGAGTAATAGGATCAGCAAGTGAGTCTGTGGCATAGAAAGGCAATATGCCAAAAAAAAAAGAAAAAAAGAAATGTAGCATCAGAAGAAAAAATTTGATGTAGTGTTTTGAGTTTCAAATGTTTGTTTGCACAAGACAGTTTTGTAAAGGAGAGAACAAAGCTTTTGACTGAGTTCATGCAGGAACAAACAAAAACCCCAAGAAACCTGGATGCATAAATTCCACTGTGCTGTTTGATTACTAGTGACACTGCCCCGACTGTGTCTCCCCTTCTGCTTCAGTTCAGTCAAATTCACAGAGACAAAATACAGGTAGGAAAAGAACCAGTGTCCACTGAATGACAGTGCCACGTTACTCCTATAAAGTGCCGCTAAAATGAAAATAGAGCTTTATGTGCTCTGGGTGCACACTGTGCCCTTACATGACGGAGCTGATAAACATTCAGATAGTGATGGATATCACCATACATACATGTGGTAATGTCTGAATAGGACATAATAATAATGTCATGTAAAAGGTTTACATTTGCAATTGTTCTAACATAACACAAAATGCAGTGTTACTTGTGAAATATGTAAATTAGAGACAGTCCTCATCTTTCTTTAAATATAATCAGTCTTAGTTTCTGCATGCACTCCTGAAGAAGGCTGACTTTCTCTTCTGTGGGCTTGAGGAGGAAAAGCTGAGGACAGTTCCCCGGAGTCCGGACACCAAGGCCCCCGGGCCTCCACAGCTCATAAACAGATGTGTCCTTGTCCCCAGCCAAGCGCAGCCACTCAAGTGGCAAAGCAGGGGCCCAATAATTGTGAAGAATTGAAAGCTAAATATTGGCTTTATCTCCTCAGTAATAAAAGGGCCATGAAATTGATTTAATGCTGCAGCGCTTCTCTTGGGTGGCTTCTTACAGCGTGAGCACAAAACAATGAGCAGCAGCCATCTATTAATTAACCTACCTAATCCTGCAAAGTTAATCTCTCACCACAACTTTGCCCGCAACTAACTTCCAAGCCAGTGGGTCTATTGGGGGTGTCATGACAATGGCAGGGAGGGGAAGATAGATTCAGACCTTAGGAAAGGAGAGAGAGGGGAGAGGAGAGGTGGAGAGTGCTGCATGAAACACTATTTTGCACAGCAGCCATTTGGACTGTAAGTGGAAATGCAGGGGTGCATGGCCATCATTAGTGTAGTATCAGAGTTGATTTGTGTTTTTGTGAAAAGAGGTGGAGAATATTATTTTGAACTGTTGGAATCAGTTCCTGGTGTGCTGCCACTGCAGTAGCATAAATGCGGATGATTGTTTGCTTTTTGTTATCTTTTTTTGTGTGTTTTTTTTTTCTGCCGTCCCCACTCAGCCTTATTCTCTCTTGAGCTGTTAAATAGTTGGGGGGAAAAGTGGTATTTCTTTCTCTTCTTCACCTGCCTGCCAGTCGCAGCATGACTGCACCTCACACCCGACATCCATGGTCGTATTGTGTCGACAGAGTTGTGAATTACCTCCTTCTCAGCCTCCTGATGAAAAGCTATGTGTTTTTCTCTTTGGATCTAGCTCATCTGACCCTGCCCTCTCACCCCCCCCTCCTTCTGGCCCCCCTCCATTCCTCCCGCCCTTTTATCATTCTTTTGTGTGAGCCCCTCTTCATGCAGTAGCAGTACGAGGCTAGCTCGGAAAAAAATAGGTCACCTGCTGGTGCTCTTCCTACCTCCACAACATTCAAAAAATAATCCTCTAAGGTGTCTTGTGCCATTTTGTAATGTCTAAACCACAGGCTCCAGAATATGGCCAAAACATAGAAGAAATACACACACATTCAGCTAAAAAACTAAGAAAAACTCCAGTTGAAGGAATTTGCTAGTGAGGAAAGCATTTCCTGTGGAGATAATTTTAGGAGGCTGATTAGGCATAGACAGTGTTGAGCCCAGAGTGAGGAATCTCATCACCACTGCTAATGACATGCCATTCCTGTGCTGGAAGAAGAGCCCAAGCCCTGGGCACGGACTAGCCTCTCTCTCGGCTATCTCTAGCTACTGTGTTCATTAAGGCCAACAATGTAATTACAATCCACAGATACTGCGCTTGGCTTAATTCTAGGCTGATTATTAAGTGGATATTTGTTGTAACAATCAGATCTTTAAAAAGCAGTTTTATATTTGCATCATATTAAGATGTTTTATTTACTATTGAGCCATAAACTGACAATTTGCGATGATTTACTGTGTACTGTATATAGACATACCTGTGAAGCCTGAAGTTTAAAAAAAATCCCTGTGTTAGAGGAATGTAAATATTAACGTAGGAAGAAGCTAACAGAAGAGGCTTGTTCAGTGTTCATATAAGCTGATAAATTAAAATCTCTGCTGAGTGACAAATCATCCAACAGATGTCTCTATCTGATTGTGGATGAGTTCTTTTTTCTTTTTTTTTTGTTTCTATTGTATATCTTTCACCTGACTAGCCAAACAAAAAATGTGGAATACATTGCCTCTTGCATTACAGTGGATGACTCTGATTCCATAGAAACTCACAGTAATTGGGAGCACTCCCGAATAAAACGCAAGGATGGTCCCCAGAGGTAGGGCTATTATGCCCCTGTCTCTGCTGCTCAGAAGTGGTTATAATCTTTCATCCAAAGCATGTGACATAAACACCCCTCAGAGCCAAATTCTTTTACTAATATAATCAGGAACTTGATGAATTGCAAACACAACCAAAGTCAGTTTACTCAGAGTATTATACTGTAGGTGAATACAAATGTGCTCCTTTTCAGTCCGACAGAAATCTGTTATTTAAAAAGAAACTGGAAGATATTAATGTGTACTTTAATAGTGCTCAAAGTACATAATCATGGTGTATATTAATACATGTACACTGTTTGTTGTCATTGTCATCTCTTAATAAGTAACTCTGCAAACAATGTGTCATGGATATATAACAAAAAAGGAAACTGATAGTATGAATAGTATATAATAAATCATATTTTATGTGTATTTTGTGCAGCTTTTAATTTTTTTGTTCACATGATTCTTCTATACGTTGAGGGAAATCAAAATTCTCATGTTTGAAAACACATACAAAATCAAATTATTTAATCTGTTTGTTCTGTAGTCAAGCTCATGACATGTACTTTTAAGGTGCTTTTAAACATCTTTGCTTTTTCATCCTAATATTCAGGGGGTTGCTCAGGGCTCTCTTTCTGTTTGTGAGTAGATCAGTGGGTCTGCTGGGTTTTGAATATCACAGTGGGCTCTGTAAGAGTCTTCTGTTAGATGTCGCCCCAACATGAGCCCTCCTTCTCTGACAGCTATAGTTTTATCCTCTAGCTCAGCGCTGGTATCAACACTCCTGTAGCTCTGGGACGTACTCATCCATGCACAAGAAGTGATGTATGTGTGTGTATGTGTGTGTATGTGCCTGCAGGCTTCCCAGCTACAGCATACGGACCGGTGGCGGCAGCGGCAGTAGCAGCAGCGCGTGGCTCAGGTAGGGGGGCCCGTGGAAGAGGCGGCTACTTGGCGTACCCACAGAGCACAGGGCCAGGTAAACGCTCTGTCCATGTTCTGTGTGGCTGCTGCTCTCTCCAACTTCTCCTGCTCTGCTTCTTCCCATAGACATAGTACTTCGAGCCCCCATGCACACACTTAGCAACATTTTTAGTTTAGACTGACACCTGATACACACATAAAATAGAGATTTTATCCAAGATCTGTAAATATAAACAAATGGTTCTTTATTAATTTGCATTAAGACATAATGTGCACTTTTAGCTCCAAACATATGACCCATTTATCAACATATCCCAGCTCTTCTGCATCCAAACTGCCTCATACTGCTCAACCAATAGGACCACTCCTACACAATGGTACATGTTCTATAAAATGGGTCCTTAAAAAAGATCTCCTAGGATCAAAGCAAAATTAGATTAATTCTAATGAGAATTTGATTAATTCATTCTAATGTAGCATTGTATAGACGGAAGAGCGTCTTCTTACTCACGCTTCTGGAACAAAACTTACATCTAATGGAGGCTCTGTCTTCTCACAAACCTGTACTTTTGACAGTTGATTAAAAAGATATGGTTATGCATGCTCTGCCCTATAGATAAATAAGATGCACAACTACTACTAAAAGTTAAAGCAATTTAAAGACCTTTTCTTGAAATATGCTAGCATTAGACCATTTGGTTAATAGTATGATTTAAAAAAATGTGCATAGATTGTCTTTGACAACTAGAACAGAATAAAATAGTAAGTAACAGAAAGCTATTGGTAGTCAAGCAATTTACACTAAAGTCAGTCATGTTTTTGTTTTCTACCACTATTCTTTTCCCATTTTGGATGCTTCTCTAATGACTGATGATGTCATGTCATTGCTATAGAGAGTTAAGCTTATCATGTTGATGCATTCATATGCTACAATATATGACTAAAGAGAAGTCAGTGCCTATTTATTAGTATATGTGATGTATGTACACTTTACTCACATACTGTCCGAGCGATTCGTACTAAAAGCAGGATGCAAGTTTCTGTCTGTCTTAAACGCAGCATTGATTTACTTGTCGGCTTCATTTAGACATCCTGCGTTTTCTCCCCTTACAACTGTAGATCATTGAATAGCTGTCAATAAAAGCTCCCCTGACTGAACAAACAGCCTCCAGGCTTTAGGGAAGTGTGGCTTTCCTAATCAGACATACTATTAAACGCTTGTTGGAGAAAATCTGTTTTAATTATAACTCAGATGTTGTCAGGTCTGTGCAGTCGCTCACAGATATAAAGTCCAAAATGATGTTGTGTACTGTGATAGCTAAAATGGACACACGGACAGCTCCAGTACAAGTGACTACTGTGTATACATACAACCTGCATGTGCACACACATACAGACAAACAAATTAACCCACGTGCCCTCATTTGAATTTAATTCAAATCAACATAGGGTACACTGGGAGCCAATCAGATGCTCTTTCTTTCACATCGAGCTATTTGATTATCCATTTTCAAAACAAACAATTTTCCCCAACAATTGCAATGAACATCACTAAGAAGCAGGGATGTTGATTTGGGGTTAGCAGCAGCCAGGAAGCAAGAGACGTGACGGCAACTGTCATATACAGTTTAATTCTGACAGCTGCAAAAGGAAGTGAGACAAGTAAATGATTATGAACAGAGGGTGATGGGAGGGGAGAAGATGGAGGGTTAGAGTGGTAAACAGTGACATCATGGGCCTGTTTTAGAGTACTTAAACGCCCATGAGGCAGTTTTAAGAAAATAACACTCAGTGAAATCTCCAAGCCTCCTCAGTATATGGCAGCATCTGTCTGCAGAGTAAGAATATTATTATCATAATGGCAACAAAATATGAAATGTGATTTTATTTAACTCTTAAAATGTCTGTAGGTTGTTACCTGAATCGCCTGTGTCCTGTTACACTTCTTAACTGTTCTAGCTCCACATTATGATGATATAACAAGTGCAGCTCTTAGTTCTGTGATTTGTGGCTTCTGCACAAAGTCGAAAAGGTCTACACATGATTTAGTGACTATATATTTAAGTTGATGCTAACATGCTACATGGATTAAAACTGCACATTCAGTGGTCTCCTGTCTCTGTACAGGCACAGTCAGAACACAGTCAGGACATTTTAAGATTGTTAAGGATCTTGCTGCACTCTCCCACTTTAAATCATAGCACACTGATGTATCATGTAAGAGTGGATTCTTTGTGCTTTGACTCCACCTGCAGTTCCCATAGAGCACCATATTGTATCATTTGTCTACTAGGAGGGAGTCAGGGGTGGTGGCCTGCCAACTAAATTGGCACTCAGAACCATACAGTAATTAAAAAAACATAATTTAACATATTTCAGATAAAATGTTCCATTTTCATACCTGAACACCTTCAGTAGTTTGTTAACAAACATCTTTTTGTGTGGATATTACCTTTGAGTGTGGTGTAACGCTTGTTTGTGGGTTGTGAGCAACGGACACAGAAAGTGTCGTGACAATGTGGAAGACATTTTCCATCTCTGACAGAGGGCACTTTCACCCTACTCCTGATGCTCAACAGACGAAATGACAGCATGCTGACTTCCCTCTGTATGACAGACCACAGCTGACGACAAGGTGTATTTTAGACTTCTCACTGTGGCCTGCCACTTGCAGCAAACAATACCCTAGATTCAGCTGTAGTTATGTACTGTAACCAGAAAAGCCATTGTAAACTCTTCACCATCTTTCAAACTTCGTTTAATGGAAGATACAGTATATATCCTTACTCTAACAATCTGCTGCAAACTACTTATTTAGAAAGAGAAAATGAAATATGGTTACTACTCGATGGGGCAAGGCAACATGTTTTATTTAGTAAATGTAAAGCATTGTAAGGTGCTTTTTGTCAAGTTGGGTCTTCTGTGTGTATTTGAAGATGGGGAGATTTCTTGCTCCCTTGCTC
>JAUBNQ010000006.1:6958062-6990365 GCA_032353495.1 Ctenopoma kingsleyae
TTACTTCTTCACATAGGGCCAGGCAACTTTTTTTATCGTTACTAAATGAAATCATCATTTAAAAACTATCTAACTACTATAAACTATCTTTTATTTTCTCGAGTTATCTTTGTGTTGTTCGATGATCTGAATCATTTAAGAGTGACAAATATGTAAAGAAAATCTGAAAGGGGACAAATACTTTTTCACAGCACTGTAGACATGCAGTATATGTTTTATTATATGTTGTGATGTATTTACCACTCATTAACACCTTGGCTCGTCCTATTATGTGGTATAGTAGTTGTAGTAGATTTGAAGGGTAAGTTACGTAAGTGTTGCCTATATTTTGCATGGGAATGTGTTATTGTCTTGACTCTCACGTTGAAATTAGAGCGTTTTATAAAGCCAGACAGACACTCTGTGGATTCATCCTGATTTTAACCCCAAATTGGTCGCTTCTGACAAATGTTTCAATTGGGCTTCTGTGAGATTGGTTGTCAGAAATTTTGGTCGACTGTCTTGCAGTCTGAGCAGTTCCACAGTCTGATTCCCAATGCTGCTGTCAAACGATACCTTACAAACTGTAGTGAGCTTGTTTAATATTAATGGAGTGCTATTTTACATGTTACACTTAAAACTATAGATATATAACTGAACTTTGCTGCAACAGACATGTCATATTGTCAGCCATCTGTGGCTCCATGTTCTCCTGTTTATCTTTTTACTTTTCTTTTATAATAGAATTATACAAAGCAATACAGCCTGTCTGCCTTTTTGTAAAAATTGTTGCTTGTCTTGTTTGAATAATGTTTATTGTAATTAAGATCATCTTTATTGGTCAGGAATGCTAACAAATATTAGGCATTTGCTTCTAGTCGTTGGTAACTCTCAAGCACATTACAGAACATGTTGAACAGTAAACAAGATAAAGCTATATGAGATTGACAATGTAGCAGTGACAGAAAGAAAACAAAATGCAAGGTGCACGTGTGTGCAGCAGTCCCAGCGTGGCAGTGTGTGTGTACTGGTTGAGAGTTAGTCCAGTATTCCCAAATGTACATAATGTGTAGCGTAGTGTGAGCACGATCAGCTGGATTCAAATCTGTAATGTGAGTTAATCTAATGTACAAAATTAATTCAGCTTGGTTACTCAAAAGTAAAACCATATCTCATATAAATATATCTTCTTTGTCTAAACTTGTGATATATTTGGAAGGGCCTCCTTGTGAATTCCCAATAATATGGTTTGTGCTTTTGTCAAATGTCCCCCCTCCCATTATAATTATTCCATTGATCCAGTTTCCCTCATTAGCAAGGCCAATCAATTTTCAGTGACATTTGTCTAAGTGAAGTAAATGGAATGATTGCTTCTTGAGCTTTGTTCAATGTGTCAGACATTATGTGACATACGTGGGAAGCCTGCCGTATTTGGAGCCTATAATTTGATGAGTGGGCAGACAGCCCACAAGTGGTGAGATCAGAGTACTAAAAAGCATCAGCGGAGAGAAACATGGCTGGTGCTTACATTCCATTTGGCAGAAGTGGACTGTCTCACTCTGAATGGGTAGAGGTGAAGTGGCTTTGAATGGCTATTTGCTCCAGGACCCAAATAAAAAAAAAAATTAAAAAAAACTCTCACACACACAGCAGGGGAAACCCAGCATGGAAAAGCTGGTGTCACCAATCTCGGTCCCTCCTGAGTAGATTAACTCTGTTATCAAAGAGGTGCGAGAAGGAGCTGTTTCTTTTAATTGCACTCTTTATATGAGCAGCTTGTTTCAGATTAAGAGGACAAGCAATAAATGTCAGCACGACTTATTGCTGAATGACATTTTCTAAACTGTTGATAATCCACCATCTGTGTCAAAGAGAGAATCGTTTGAAGGGGCCAATCTCAGACGTGCTTAGAGTACTTAGAGCACTTCAGAATGCCTATCATCAATAAACATGAATGTCTCTGTATCTCATTCACATAAAAACCTTATCATCTGTTGCTATTGGTAGAAAAAAAAAAGCTTTAAATTAATTATTGATTGGTGCACTTTGTGTTTCTTTTCATTTAAATGACAAAAGCTTCCTTCAGGTATTTCAACAAAGCATTGTTGGTTTGAAATGAGAAATGTATTGACCTGTGCTTTAATGATGCTTTAGTTTTATCTCAAGCTTTAATGATTGCAAGAAAACATGGGGGACACTGGTCAGTTATGCAAAATATCAAAGCTGTGGCCCCCACTGTGTTTTATATTTGTATGTATTTCACTGTGTGTTAGTCGATTTGAATCAAGTCGAGGAATGAGATTAAACTCAGGGACGGATAAAACATAACGATGATTGTAAAGCTAGTGTATACATAAAGGTGAACGTATCAAACACAGACCATATGCCAGGGGGCTTGGCCACATGGCAGGAGCTGCTGGGGAGGGAGGGCAGGGAGGGCCACTTAAAGCGGACAAAACACAAGAATGTAACCTAAAAAATGGTGTAACACCACCAAGCTATGCTCAACAATCTGGACATTGACTTTGACAATGAATAAGTTGATTTCCCCAATGATGGAGTCCCCTCCCCTCCCCCTCCCCACCCTATACTGTATCTCCCAGGCCTCCCCGATTATGGGTTTTACTCTGCGCCCAGTGACCAGAGGGGGGGGCCCTGTTCCTTTGCTGACTATGGCTCCCTGGGGCCCCAAGCGGCTCAGATGCTGCACAGTGAGCATGCCACCTCCGCCTGCAACTCCCCCCTCCAGCACCTACACAGCCCGGATCAATTTAAGAACCCAGGTTTGTATATGCGCATCTATCTCACCCACGTTTTGGACTTTTCAGTTTGATTCATTACATTATTTCATGGGGAATAATCTAAAACTTTTTGTTTTTACATTTTCTCTTGCTTTTGTTAATGAAAGTAAAAAAAAAAAAAAACTCCCCCCTTCAAAAAAAAAACTTTAAAAATGTCTTGCTGACAACATAGCATTGCATGTTTCCTCCTCCTCCTTCTTTCTTTCAAGTTTTTATGTAGATTTTCTGTTTCTTCATGAAGTTCATGATGTCCCAGCTCCTGCTTGCATATAAGGGGCAGACGCATACAGTACAGAATGAAATCCTTCATTTGCATGTGAACGAAATAACTTCTGATGATATCGGAGAGTACACTGACCTCAGAGCTCTGGTTTACGTGAATTTTGAACAGCAACAGAGTGAGAGTGAGTGTATTTTTTTTTTATTGTTGAGTCTTTTAAGTATTCTAAGAGTAAGCATGATTGGTTAGTAGAAATCAGTAGAAATGCTGTACGATGCTCAACACCTAATCGACAAACTTTTTGCATAATTCAACCATTACTGTACAAAACAAGCACATTTTCGTCTTCTTTGCTTCTTCTCATGCTCTCTTATCTACCTTATGTAATCATAACTTTCAAAAGCCAGGGATGAGATTCCACTGGCAACATATACTCCACATTGACATTTCAGTAACTACATATAGTGCATTAAAATATAAATTCATGCTATTTCTTTGACAGAAGAAAGTAGTCTTCACAATTAACAGGCTTTTTTAATTTAGTGTAAATTAAAAAAAGCTTTTTTACTCTGGATATTATGTGATTATGTTTGCACTGACATGTACAAATAATGTTTCTAATTAAAGGATATATAGTGTAACTGAGAGTTCATGGAATTAGGTGAATGTGCCTTGTTATTGATAATGGACTACAATAAGGTCTACATGTCAGTAGCCTAAAAGATCATTTGTCCTCAAAGCTTTACCTGGCAGGAAATAAATGTGACACTCGTCTACTTCACAAAAGCTGAAAACAAAAGGTGTCGTCCTATGACCCTTTTGAACAGATAAATTAAGTGTCTAAGTGTGGGGCCAACTTTCCCTCTAATGGTTAAAGTGTTGGTCAACTGCCCCAGGCAAATGTTGACATTTCCTACAGACTCTCTATATGGACTTCAGCACACGCTGTATAAATACAACAACTACAGGACATGATTTTCTGAATTTCTGAATCAGGCCTGATGTACTTCACTATAGTCTTTACTTCCTAAAGGTCTGTTAATAAATGTGAAGGGTTTTATTTTATACACAGCTGCATGGCAGGAGAAAATGAGTCATTACTTTGCATCACTGCTAACATACACTCTGCCGCCTTTGTCGATGTTGATTTTTAGGCCTGGTTGTAGCCTGATGATTAATAGTACATTATAGCTGACAGAGGGGTAGAAAGGATTTTGTGCCACAAGTCAGACAACCTATGTTTTTATCAGCAGCTACTCTAAGACCCTGCTGGACTCTGTTGATGCTTGGTTGTTTTTTTGTTTTGAGTTTTGTTTGGTTGCTTGATTCTCAGGAAATGTGATTTATTTTTGTGTATATTAGAGGCCTTATGATGTTAATGAATGGTCATAGATTACCCATATTTCATTTATTGCTTGATTACTGTTTAAATGCTACGGTGAGCCAACCTGCCCCCTGAAAACGTCTTGAATCACAGGAAGGAAGACTGTGCTGTGCAGATTCCCAGACTGAGAACAGGATAATGTCCAGAGGCAGTTTGATGACAAATATCATTGATAATTTTTTTTGTGTGCAATGCCTTCATCTGTACTTCAGTAATACAATGTGATTTAAAGCAAAATTAACTTGGAAAACAGGTGGAGACAACAGACAACAGCAGATGGAGTTCTGTATATAGCAAGACAACAATATTAATTCAGGTTTTTCCATTTCTCTTAGTCAATTCAGTCTTAGCATCAAAGGATTTTTTCCTGTTTTGTCTTTCAGTTGAATGTATGCCACCCGTATGCCACGGGTATCAAAACTAAAACATAAAGACATTTCTTTCTTTTTTTTTCTATACAGTATGTGTATTAAAATTAATACTAACACATTAATCTGTGTTACATAGATTATTCAGAGCAACAGTATGACCCACATTGTTTTACTCCCAAAGCTAAATGCAGAGCCAGTGCAGCTCTTACATTTAAAAAGAAAAAGGCCATTTCACAGGCAGATGGGTGAGCCACACTTTAATAAAAATCACCAGTCGTAGGAAATGAGGATTTCCATTTGAGCTGAAAAAATCCTTAATTATATAATAAGCCAGCCTACTGGGCACTGGGCAGGCGAGATAAGAGCAGTAGCTGCTCACTGTTTAAAGTCCTTAGTTAAACAGCAATGTCAACTCCACTAGTTGTGTGTTTAGTGAGATGGCTCCTGTTTACTAAAGTGTATAACAGATATATTAAGTATGTTTTCATAGGCTTCTAATAGACCTAACATGTCTAATATAGCTTTGGTGGATGGAGCGGTGATACGTTAAATATGATGACAGTGACACGTAGGATTTTTTATCGCTTGTGTGTCTTGAAATTGTACTGTCTTTACTCCACAAAGATTTTTTCTCAGGCGTCATAGGGATCGTGAGCTCATATATGCACAAGATTGAGTATTTTCTGTGGTCAGAACATTTCTCTTTTTAATGCAACTGTACAGTTTTTTTTTTCCACAGTCTGTCTGTGGATAAGGGTGAAATGGAGGGGTATATGAAGCTGATAGCTGAAGAGATTGCTGTTAAGAGATCACTGCATTTTTTTTTCTCCATGACTGTTTTTTTTTGTTCCGTATTGCCAGTGTTATTGGCCTTTGGTAGGCATCTGGATTTTCAAAAGACATTTTATTAGTCTGTATTGCTCTTTCTCACAGGGCAAAGGTGGTAAGTCATATACAGTATTTCTTTTTTATCCCCTCCAGAGTTTGGACCTGCAAATGAACTCGAGTCAAGCTTTCATATTTCCTCCTTATGTCTTCTTCTCTTGTCTTACATACCTCTTTTGCTTTATGCCTGAAGTTGCTCCAGCAGACTGAAAAGCTGAAAGTGTTGAGAATATTTTTAGTAGGTTCCTCCTGGTATCTGTAAATCAGTAGGTCGCACAGGAAAGCAAAAGTCTCGGTTCAATCTGCTCAAGTGCAATTTAAAATCCTTAATTCAATAATCCAATGTTACTGTTGTTATTCAACAGCCAGTGTTGTTTTACTCCTTCACATTATGCATGGCAACATTTACACTGCAACCTTACTAGTTTCTTAGCATGGTGGAAGTATTTCTAGCAATGTGCTTGTTTTGTGTTGTGCATGATTATAAAAAGTGAATGTTACTCCTATGCATATCGCATACAGCATGTAGATTATATTTAAAGTAGCATACTGGATTCACCCTCAATTTTGTTTGCTTAAAATGATATTAAACTAAAATACTGCACCATTTTGTCAATCGATGAAATTGAATATGTAGTTAGTGTCTGTAACCCGCAAAATGAACTAAAAGCAAGTCCTTCGAGACAAGCGTATGAATCCAGTGATGTGTTCTTTGATTGAAATTTGCCCATTTGAGTCATTCAAGTTAAGAATTGTACTGATTAGCGTTGGGTCTTTCTGAGCTGCTCCGCTCCCTGCTGTGTTTGTATGCAGGCACCAACCCGTCAAGGCCCGGAGGTTTCCCAGGTGCTAACAGTCCAGGGCCTGTGGCTGACCTGTACGGACCTAGCAGCCAGGATTCAGCTGTGGGCAACTACATCAGCGCTGCTAGCCCCCAGCCTGGCTCTGGGTTTGGCCCCAGCATCACAGTGAGTACTCAAATGTAGACTTTCTGTCATGTCTGACCTTGACCTCAGCTGCCTTATAGACACTAAGCCAATACACACATCCTGTGATTGTGATTATAAAGAGTAGAGCTTTCTAGTTATAGAACATTGTACTCTGCCACTGAGCTAACCACCACCTGCCTTGTAACATGTATCCTAAATGCAAAGAAACTGTTCAGTCTAAGAATTGAATTCATTTCTCTGCAGTGAGCTATGTGCTGTCATTGAGTTCACACTCTCATAAGCATTTTGTACATCAGGGTAAACCCTGTCTTAGCTCTGAATGTTATTTGTGTCAAATGCAAATGTTTATTCCCCTTAGCTGTTGCACAAATCACCTCACTCCAGACCCTGTGTCACCTTTCCAGAACAAATTTCCCTTATTTTTAGAAACCCATCTGTCCCAAAGCTTGAGTTTGCTCCGTCACTAGGACAATGCTTCCAAGCAGATTTTGTCTCTCCTAGTGTCCTTGTCCAGGTGCTGTTGCACTGCTCCTCTTGCTGATTATTTGCCAGTTGTCATGTCTACTCATAAGTGTAAGGCTGGTAGTAGTAGAGGTGACAGTAAGAAATATGTGTTCTCAGTCTGACTGTGTCTACATTTTGTGGATGAGGAGTAACCTGTTATCAATACCTGCTGTTCTACACAGTGTAATTACAAAGAAGACAAAAATGCTCTCAAGCCATTGTTTCCATTCTTTTGTAGTTTGAGTAGGCTCATCTTTTATCTTAACATCAGTAAAAAGTTCAACCAATGAGCTAATGAAGCTCTAGCTGCCATTCAAATATGTTTAGGACCTGGCTGACAATAAAAGAACGAGGCTCAAATTCTCAAAAAGATGATTTGCTCAAGCTATTTGTTTACTTTCCTCACATGTTAGTCTAACTTGGACCTCAATGAATAATTACTCTAAAATCTTGCCATCTGAATTTTATGGCCCCTAGCAAGGTGCAGCAGGGCTAAGCTCTTAGACGCAGTGCCAGGCTTGCTGGTGCATGTTTGGGCTGTTTTACATGGCTGAACTGAGTGACACAGTATAGGTAATGAAAATAACACCTGTTTTCTGAAAGAAGCTAATTAATGCACGGCTTAACTGAGGTGGAATAACGACAAGCCCATTAGTACTGCAAGCAAGCACTGCAAGACTACAGGGTGAAGATACTTTTTCAAAACTTTAGAGTCCACATCATTAACTTGAATTTCCTACTACTGAAAACGGAAAGTCCAAGAAAGATGAATTTGAGGTGTTTGTGGTATTTTTATAGTAATTTGTTTTTTATGGCATGTTATGTCATTTTATTTAGCCATAACTGTGGTTATAGTTATGCTTTTTCTGGAAAAGAAATGTGCACAACATTGTGTGTTTGGGAGAAAGAGGAGCAGGAGATTAATTAAATTGTGCAGTACATGGAATCAGTGGCCCTGCAACGGTTAGGCAAGATGAAGTGAATGTAAGACTTACATAGCAATAGTCATGCATTTTGTGTAGTCCATTGTATCACTGTGAGCAAATAGCTTATGATAAAGAAAATTGCTCATTTTAATTCTAGCAAATATGTGTAATTGATTTATGATATCCAAACAAAAACTGAGTTGAACAGAAAAAAATACATTTTATTGGCTTTCTGCTTCCTAAGCAAAGCTCTTATTAATTGTTTTAGGTCCACTGGCTATCTGCCAGTATCTGTTGGTCTCAGTGTAGGAAGCAAAATATTTGTTGTGAAAGACCAGCCTGGCTCATTTTCAAAGCAGATTTACCAGCAGATAGTTTACAGATGGAAATGAGGCGATTTGTTTCCATTTGTTTGAACAGTTCATAGCTATAGTTTAGTAGCGTGTTGGAGAATGTAAAACAAGTGTTTCAATGGAACTGACTACATATAGAAATGTTTGGCTAAGACAGTTTAAAAAGGCAAATTTGTGAAACCAGTCAGTAAATATATATGAATATCATGTCTTTTGCCCATTTAATTTAGCACAGGTTTTAGACTCCCATAGAATGTCAAATTGTGCTTATGATGCTTCTACGTGCTAAATCACCATTTCAGAATTACCCAGTGAATCAAACTGAGTGCAATAAAGCAGAGAGGTGATGTAGCAGCCCTTTGACTTCCTGCTTTCGGCAATATGATCTCTCTATTCAGAACATTAAAATAGTAAATGATTCAGAACTAAAATGTGCTTTATAATTCATTTCTTTATTGCGGGTGCTGTTGAAGTGAATACACGTAAGATCATCATGTGTCAGAACCTCATGGATGACTTCAGATTCACTGATTTGTCCCTTGCGTTTACGCTCCAGTGATTTAGCCAATATCAAAACAGCCACTGTGAAGAAGCAGTAATGAACTTAACTGTTTTTTTTATGCAAGACAATTACACAGCAATTAGTTGATTGAGGTGATAAAGACAGATAATCATTGATGAAAGTGCTTCTCTTTTCACCGTGTTGTTAAAATCCAAGGTTTTTTGCAGCAAAGCTCACAGTGTCCTGATAACTGAACTCAAACCCGCTCTGATCTTCCTGAGGAGTGATTATGAGCCTCATGCTCTGCATGCTTTCAGATTAAATCAGCTGTGTATGTTAGCATGAATGGGGATTCTGTATGTTATCATTACTACTATCTCCATCATGTTTTTATTTAGATTATTATTCAGTGAGCTCTTGTAACCTGAGTACAATGTATATTCTCACAGACAATAGGATTTGAATTGAATGAGTTTTACTTGGTGTAGTACTTTTATAGTCTGTGTGTGGCTGCACTTTTTCTCCTGCAAGAATATAGTAAGAACCTGTAAAATATACGATCAGCCGCAGCATTGAAACCACATGCCTAATAATATGTAGGTCCCTCTATGCCACCAAAACAGCTCTAACCCATCAGGGCATGGACTCCAAAAGACCTCTGAAGGTGTCATTTGGTATTTGGCACCTAAATGCCACCAGCATATTCTTCAAGTCCCATAAGTTGTTAGGTGGGATGAGAATTCCATAGTGCATCCTGGTGCTTCTCTTTTTAGGTAGACAACACACCCACACGGCCACTGACATGATAGAAAACACATTAGGTTTAAAACACGTGAGAAAACATAATTCATCAGATCAGGTCACCTTGTTCCGTTACTCCATGGTCCAGTTCTGGTGGTCACATGCCCATTGTAGGAGCTTTTGGCAGTGGACATAGGTCAGCATGGGCACTCTGACCAGTCTGCAGCTAAGGAGCTCCTTAGAGAGCAAGGTGTGCTTCGTTCTGACAGCTGTCGATCATTGCCAGCATTAAATTTTTCAGCAACCACACATGCTAGCCTTTGCTCTCCATGCACATGAGGGGGAGTGTTGAGCACCTGTGACCCTGTCACCACTTTACAGTGTCGTTGTCCTTCCTCGGACCGCTTTTAGTACATACTGACCACTGCATACAGGTAACAGCCCACAGGGCCTGCTGTTTTAGAGATGCAGTCATCTAGGAATCACAGTTTAGCCCTTGTCAAAATATTCAGATCTTTATACGTTTCCTATTTTTCCTGCTTCAAACACATCAGCTTTGAGAAATGACAAAATATAGCCCACCATTTGTCAGGTGTCATTTTAATGAGACAATCAGTGTTATTCACTTCTATTGTCAGTGGTTTGTACGTTGTGGCTGATCGGTGAATATGACAATATTCTCCTGCTCTGCTGTTCAACATGATCAATTAAAATCAAAAAGTTATATTATACTCACTTTTCTGTCCTTGAATTGCCTACTGACAAACGCACTAACTGTACACTTTTAGGGCCCGTTGATTGCGACAGCTTTTACAAATGGATACCATTGAACAGGTGGCCGGTTGCCATCTCATCAGAGGTATTGCATTTTATTTACTGTGCATTTCTATCAGTCTCTCTTTCTCTCTAACATGTGTTCATCGCATCATTTGTTGTTTATTCACCTCCCTCAAAATGACAGAGCTGGTAGTACAGTGTATGTGTGACAGAAGGTCTTTCTCAGCACAGATCAAGAGTGTTTTCACACCTCCAGGCTTTAGTCAGTTTGGATTGAACTCGAGTTCGACCAGTCCATAACATACATCATGTAACTGTCCACAACACAGTTATTTTTTGTCACACACACATACAGTACTACCAGTTCTGCAGTTTCTCTTTGTTCATATAAAAAAAATTAATTTCTTCCATCCTAAGACAGTATGTCACATGCCTAAGCTCTGGTTATCCGAGGGCAGAACTCCAATCATACTGTGACTGAAATAAATATAAACACCAAACCTTTTTACTGTAGAAAGTTTTTCCTTATTCCTTCCTTATTGCTAACATTGTCCTTCATATTGTCTGTGCAGTAGAACCACTCTCATCTATAAAACCCATTCAGAATGTCTTGACATTTTTTCAGTGTTTGATGTATGTTGAACTTATGTGTGGACATGTGTTTAATTCTTGTACAATGGGTTATTACCAATTAAGCAGTTTTTGCAGATAAGAATTACAACTATTGTAAGTAGCAGCACATGTATGTAGATGATTACTAAATTAACAAGCGACTTTTAACATTTGAACATAAGTGTACCAAGATGTGAAACAGACTGTTTAAACAGTAATTATGTGTATTTATTCTATGCCCACAGCCACGGTAAGTTTTGACCTGGCATCCAAACTATTTTCTTTGGAAGTCATATTAACAACCACAGATTTCCTAGCAGATTTTAACACAGCATCTATAGTCAGGATCAAGCAAATTGAATGAACGGTTGCTAATGCTTTTGTCGTTTGTTTCTTTTCCCCCTTTATCACCCAGCAGAGTATAGCTGGTGGCCCAGGAAAGACAGGACGAAGTTTCTAATTGGCTTTGTGTGCAGGTGATGCTAATCCAACGTCAAGCACTACAGCATCACCCAGGCAAAAAGCACGAAAGTTGGAACCATATGAAGAAGAAAAGAAAACGTTAGTCATCTCAGAAAAATAACAACTGCTGTACTATAATCCAAACCTCCTATAACTTTACAACCTGGTTTGGTATGATGTTTCACGTCGATTTCATTCACCTATTTCCTTCCTCTGTTAGCTTTGGTTTTGATTAGTTTTTAGAAAATTATTTTAGTTTAACCTTAATTTTCTGTTATTTTATTTTATCTTCTAGTATTTTTGTGTAAATGGATTTTGTTTGAAGTATAGGGAGTGGGGGGAGGGGGTCTCATAGCTAAGATGCTAAGAAGTCATGTCTTCATCTTTGTACCGGATAGTGTAAAGGAGATGTTATGGGATGTTCTATTCAGTCTTTCCGCAAAAAAAGAAGCTCAGAGAAAGACTCAGAGAAAAAAAAATACAATTTTAAGGAAAATTTTAAGAAGGTATCTAAGTAATAAATCTTAGTAGCTGTTTTATTTCTTGTGATGTCTCATTGTTAACCATAATTACCTATTTTTGGGCAATACAAAGAGGACTCCAATATTTTTATGGTCCTTTTTTATAAGTGTTGTTTTTGTTGTTTAGAAATATATATATATGCTATAACAAATTTCATATAACTACATTGTGAATTCAAACTTGAGAAAAAGAAATGTAGCTGTACATATTATTCCAGTCACTGCATATAACCAACTCAGTGAGAGAATAGCATATTTTTGTGATGGTGTGTCAAAAGAACATGTTATAGCGTGTGAATAGAAGAAAAAGCTGTAAACCGTTATTATTCTACTTTTTCTGCTGGAAGACGGTATAATGACCCCAGAGAGACACAGAACAGAACACATTTGCTCTGTAAATACTGAAGCTGAATAATTTTACAAGTGTCATACCAGCAAATTTACAAACGACAAGTTAAGACAACACAGTTTTAAGACATTATAAATAGAAAAAGAGCCTGATTGGTATCTTTTGTCTAACTGTTGAGATATCAGTATCATTTCAAAGAGACAGAGAAAAAAAAAAAAGAGATGATTGAATCCAAAGCACACTGTACTTAGATGTGGAGATCAGAACTTGAACCAGGCATTTTCCAGTTCTCTGTGCATCCTGACACTTTTATACTCTCGAGAGGAACGTATTAGATGTATGTTATTGTTTGTTTCATCCTGCTTGTTCCTGATTCCTTTTTGGGACACGATATCTGGGCTCTGTGCTCGAGCCTTTATGTAATGCTTGTTCTCTGAATCAGTTCTTTTTGAATGAATTAGGAAAGTAAACATTTTGATACCATACCTCAGCCTTTGTGAGTTCTATTGTGGAATCATTGGCAGGTTTAATTTATTTTAGTGGCAAAATAAATGAAAACACTGAAAGGTAATACCGCGAGAAATCATTGCACTGTGAGTAGTAAAGTACAGGCCATTTTTCCTATTTGCACATGTATATGTTGGCTTTTTAAAAACGGCCCTGTGCTTTGGGATAGTATGAAGGATTTTTGGGGTTTATGTATTCTCAACTAGACAAACACTTCAGAGTTTTGAGGTGAGTTAACAGTTTGGGAAATTGTAACAGATAATGTTGCGGTGTACACTTGGATTTCTTTATATCATCTAAAGATATTTATACAGGGTCAAAAGATGACGCTGAATTATTCACAATCTGTCGCTGCACCAGGTTTTACACAGTATGTGTGGTTAGTGATTTTACTCATGACGAACATTTAATAATAATAATATGCTCCAGAGTGCAGTCCGGTTTTCATTGTCATTGATGGAATGAATGGTGTGTCTTCTGAAATACTTTACCTGCTGCAGATGTATTTGTCATTTTCATTTTTATCCACTTCTTGTCTTTTATTTTAAAACAACCAGGTAAAGAAATATGCTGGATACTTCTGAAGTCAGTGATATGGAGGTGTGATCAAGTAATAATTTAAAGAGTAAAGAGGAAAAAAAACCCTTGTAATGTTCAAATGTAAAAGAAAATACAAAGAAATACAAAACTATAAAAAAAGAAAGATGCTTCTTTGCTGATTTCAAGTTTAATCAGAGTTTTATTGATACTTTGTGGTTTATATATTAATAATTGTAATATACTATTAAAATGTACTGTGCATCCATTGCTTTCTCTCTTTCCATTCCCCATCCTCAGAAATCCTACTATCTTTTGTTGATCATTCATGTATTTCATTAGTGTGTAAAGAAATCACAGTTAACTTGTAAACAGAGTGCTGTCTTTGATACCAGTGTAGTGCTCTTTGTTGTTCTCCCTTGCTCTACCTCTCCTTTCTCTCATATTTATCCCCCTCGCGCTCTTTTTCTATCTCCTGTAATTACAAAGTAGATGTTATATAGCACTCATTAATATAATACTTGTAGTGAATAGTGGATTTAGGACCAGTCAAGATAGACCTTTCTCTAAATAATCATGTTATTCTGATATTTGCAGACATTTATTTTGATAGAGGTTCATTGTAATTTATTCCCTGTATGTTTTTATTTTTGGTGTTTGCCACTCTCACATGGTTTCAGCTAACCAAAGCTCTCATGGATGAACAACAGAGAAACAGTTGCTGTAAGATGGAATTGTACACAAGGCATTATTTGGATCCCCACCCTTGAATGTTCTAAAAGGGGTGTGCCATACTACCTTAAATGCTAATGCTAGATATGCAAAACCTTTTTTTTTTTTTTTTGTTATTTTTTTAAAAGAGGGACACAAGCTATAACAATGGGGGGAAAATTTATGTGAAAAATGTTTTATACCATTAAGCATACCAATGATGACCACAGTCAGTTATAGTGCTGCTTAAATAATCTGTTCTAGTTTTTAATTAGTTAGCGTTAAATTAAACGGTTTTTGATCTCTTATTTCTCTCAAAATGCTTATTAACAGTTCTTCAAGAGTCTGGGGACGAGCTTTAGTGTTAATCTGCAAAAATGAATGAGAATTGCTGCAAAAGACTATTAAAAGGAAAATATCTGAATATAAACAGGCAGGATGGGGTGTGTGTCTGGTTAATAGATGGTTGACTTCATGTCCTGATGTCAGCTCAGCACCCCATAGCCGTGATTAATTGTTAAGCAAAAACATTAAAACATGACGTCAAATTAACGTTTCCTCAAAATATTATGTCAAATGATTTGCAGAAATCAGACCTGTTGTATGTACACAAGCAAAACAAACGTATTATAAAGTCAATTCAGTTTTTTGAACTCAGGCTGAATGCAGGCTTAGTAGTAAACATCAGTTCTGTTTGATATGTTCATATTTAATTTAGATCACCCCATGAGGTCTTAAAATCAAATGTTGTTAAATATATATTACACATAATAAATAACATTAGTGTCTCCTCATTTTCCCATCCATTATATAGACTGTTAAATCACATGTAGTATGTGCAATAATGGAAGCTAGACAACTTATTCCAAACTTAATCTATCGAGTTATTTAAAAACAGGCAAAAACAAGTAATTGATTACGTTGGGCATTACAGGAAAATGTACTTAAAATGTAAAAAATAAAGGAAATAATTTCTTCAAAAAAATAACATGTTGCAAGTATTATCACCTCATTTGCACATATTAGTGTCATAAATATGAAATACATTCTGGAAGAAACAATAAATACAATAGTGTTTAAGTCAAGTTTTATTCTGACAGGATAAAAGAAAATGTTCTCTCTCGTACATTTGCTACGTGTCCCTTGAAAGTGTTTATCTACATGTTATTAAATGATAAATTATAAATCAAATCACCCACTGATACTAATACAATTGATCTTAAAAACAAATAACGCTACAACAAATATGAAATATACTGTTTTGTATTTTCCATTGTTGCTGCGCATGGTGGCTCTGAGATTATAATTAACCCCGTTTGACTGAAAATAAAATGTGAAATGGCTCGTTTTCCCTTACACAACATTACAAATCAAAATTGGCTTTCCTCTTGTTTTGTGATGCTGTAGCTTGGACTTTAAGGTAGCATGGCTCTGTTGCTGTAATTTCATTTTATCTCAACCTGACAGCAGTTTACAGCTGATGAATGTTACACATCTTAGTAGACTAGCTTATCCATTTGGGGAGAGGGGAGGGGTCTTGGTTTAAGAAAAAAAAATAATCAAAAAAGTAAAAAAAGTCAACCTGGATGGTGTTGACATTTGTAGTGTACTACCGTATCCATTTAAACTTGAATCTTGAGGCAAGTGCTAGGCAATGGCCAAACAATTTATTCCATTCGTTCTGGGAAAATCCCGCCCTGAAACCACATGCACTTATGAAATTTCTGTCGTCTTGGATTGGAATCTGTCTTATGAATATGAACAGTTGTCTCCCAAAAGCTGGGACATCAGACAAAGACCGTTTCAGGCTGTGCTGCTCCATTTCTAATGAATCAGACTGACTTTGAAGGCTCATCGAATGTTCTTGAGCATTTATACCCAGAAGAGGCTTATTCATAGTGGTGCTAATGGTTTTAAACCAGACAATGTGCCCTTATCTCTGAGAGATACTGGATACTGTCACAGTGACCACAAAGTGACTCTCACTAACGCTACCATTTATAGTGTCGTCTCTCTTGTTTCGGGATAAAACAGAGATGAGTTCATGTTCACAAATCCAGACTGAACTCTTCAAGGTGACAGAAATTGCACAAGTTCAACTGTACTGTTGTGGTTTAGAGTGAATTTCCCCTTCAGTCCAAACCATTTGCCATCTCACCCATGCTCATTAGTAAATATATACATACAATTGCGATATATATGTGTATAGATGAATATATATTTGCAATTTTCACTCATTTGAACAATATTAGACTGGAGACCTCAACTGTATACAGAATATTCCTCACACAGCTACACTCTTGATTCATAATCCTCATTGTTAACTTACGTTCACCACCACGAGAGTTCACCCCTGGCGTGTTGTCGAGTGTGGAGCAGACCGCATGGCCTAGAGGGGAGCCTGAGAGCTCTTCAGATTGCATTGGCAGCAGTGTGAGGCTCTGCTGTACTTCCATGTTTCTGCAGGCTGAGCACAGAGCTCTCTTCACTGCTGTCTGCCCATTCCTAACACTTGCCCCCTTTTTTTTATGTTCACCGACTTTTTATGGCGAGAGACAGACAGACTTGACTGACATCTGAAAGCATCTTTCAGGTTATCATATGGCTTGCTCAAGCCCTGTTGTAAAATATACTAATAATAATAATAATAATAATGGATGGGGGTCTCTCACATATCAAATGTGGAAAGTCTAATTTTATATTTGTATTTTCAAATAATAATATTGACAAAAAATGTCTGTGAAAGGTTTCCATCCTCTACTGTGGTCCAGAAATTGATGTGTCTGTCTGGAAAATAAAGAAAATAAACGAAATTGTTATATTACTTGTTTTCACTGTTTTGTTGTATTTTCATTATGGTAAATTATTAGCTTATCTGATTGTGTGTGAGACTAACATTTATCTCAGCATTTCAGTATCACATGTAATTATGTAGTGAACCATCACATCAAAGAGACATTCACTTTCCATACTGTTTAGCATCTACTGACATCCTGACAGCATACCCGGTCACTCGGAAGTGCAGGAGGGGACTGTTAATGTGTATTTTCTGTTTAGTACAAGCAGGGTTTTTTTCCATTCCACAATTTACTCGACCACACACTCAGCGTGTCAGCGCTGGGATCTTTCGAGGTCACTCTTAAGTCAGCAGGATTAACAGAGTCTGAGTACTAAGATGCACTTGGGGAAAACGGTGAACAAACAAGCGCTGGCGTGTAATTCTGCTGCCCCTCAGTGGTCTCTCACAGCGCTTGAGGAGATACAGCAGCACTTTCAAGGAAAGAAAACAAAAAAAGCACAGAACCTACTTTATTTTTCATCACAAGCATCACTTCAAGAGCATCAATATTAGCTGAGGCTCTGTGTATAAACGGCTTGTGACGAGCAGATGAGCAAACAGGCCTTTTAGAGCGTTCCACCAGTAGACACACAGCTACAAAATATTAAGGTTTAGCTTTGATATGTTTGTCACAGTGTGATTTGTTCTGTTTGAGATGGAGAATAATTAGAAACAAAACTCAGATTCTGAGTCAGAAGCAGAAGAAGGATCCACTGTAAATGTATAATATAAGATTAATTTCTGCTACCTGACCTAAACAAGTGTCCTGACAGATATTTACATCTGATTTCTGATTTGACAAGTGAATTTTTACGTATGGATATAACATACTAGAGTTTCTCTAGCATTCATGAGCTATATCTAATATTGAGTATATAACAATGATTCTCCAGCAGATTCATGATACTGTATCTTTAGTGTATATTTACTGTGATAGATTGATTGTTAAACATAATGTTGGTGTTGCATTGAAATTCAGGGATCAACATTTTCAATGCGGGTCCTCGTCAGGTGACACTAGCAGACCGACAGCTTCATCACTCATTCAGACGAGGTGATCTGTAATTCTGACTGAGATCAATACTACTCCCAGCTCTGTTTGTCAGAGCCAACACACTAGAAGTTCAGCTCGCACTACATTCATTTTTGTATTGTGTTTTCGTGTAATGAATACAATGATAATTCAACTGACAGTCTGGACTATTGTTTCATTTTTACAGAAGCTGCATTTGATTTTTTGCCGTCTCTGGCAGACCAGTGTGAAGAGTTATAAGGTACGTGCACATGTTCACATTTGGCACGTTATGCCATGATGTAGAAACAATTAAAATAAAGCGCGTGCATGCATACATAGAAAGGTTTTGGTTGCTAAGACAGATGGACACTCAAAACAGAAAAATGTAAATGAGAAATATAGTTAAAATGGTCAGAAACTGTCACTGTTTCATATTATTATAAATAATGTACAGCAGGACTGGGGTTATAATCAGCTGGCAAATTCATCAAACAGTTGATCCTCGCGCTGTCTGTGTTTTTAACTTCCAGGCCTAACTGGCTGACCTTTCCAGTCCACCTGCCTTTAATTAAGTGCTAATTAAAAGTGCCATTATGATCAGAGAGCTCGAGACACAGCGGCCCTTAAATAAGACCATTCAGGTCTTTGGTGGAACACTGCAAGACAATCAGTAGTCATTATGAGAGCTAAATGTCAGACCACAACAGAGAAAGGGAAGCTTTTATTAATCTATGAAAAAAAATCTGAGAGAAAAAGTTTGCTTTAAAGTTAAAATATTATAACACTATGAAAATGTATCATCTGTATTAGGAAAATGATCACAAAAAAAAGGTCTTCACAGTGCATTTTGTGCTTCAGTCTACTAATTAAAGTGACAGGTAAAGGTCATTAAACCAACTCCTTTCTCACATCCTTTTATCTTTCTGGACTCTTAGACAATACTTTCCATGGATGAGACTTGAAATTCGGCCAAAAAAGCTCAAACTCAGGACGCAGAGAAACTTTTGACTGGCAGAAGACATACGTGTCAATATGTGTGCATAGGGCTGCATGTCACCAGCTCATTTTACGGCCTCACCTCATACCAGCGGCTGTGTGTAAATTTCCCACGGGCCAGTGCTAACAGGCTGAATGTGACAGCTCCTGGCAAACACAAAACAAGCCACCGTGCGCAGAAATGCCACTGCGAGGCTGCAGCATGGCAACAACCGCTCTGGCCACTGCGGAGGTGTACTGTAGAAGTGGTAGTTCAAGAAGCGGCCTGCTGCCACCTCCGTGCACAGCAGCCTGAAAAGCACAAGGAGAGAGGGCTGAAGAATACCTGGTTTCCATGCATATTCATGCTGAGATGTGCTGCAGGAGACTTCCATCCCCCACCCTCAGCCTGCGAGGACACCTCAGAGCCCCTCAGCATTTATTAACAGTAATTAAGAGTTAGTCGGAGATGCTGGCATGTTTAATTGCCAATTACAGGTAGGTTAGATATAGATGAAAATTGGAGCTATTTATATAATACATCAGCCTAAATAATCAAGCTGTGTTTATACCTTGAAAATGGGAATGGAATGAAAGGTTGGGAAGCATCCAGGACCCTCACATGAGCCTGGCATTGTAGGAATTCAAGTGCAATAATAAGCAATGTTCAATGGATATGCACTTAATTTTATGTGCATCACTAAATTATCTCCCTGCACAGCCATGTAATGGTTGCTCCTCTTTTGAAGCGGAAAATTTTTTTGACAGAGCTGTGTAATAGAGTCAATAGTTGATGGGAAGACTGCTGTGGATGGGGAGATGAGGCACTCAGGTGGCTGTTTCCTCCCAGACTCCAGGCCTAATGTAGCCTTTGGCATGGAAATTGACGTGACATTGATGGGCACTCTCCTGCCGGCACAGAGTCATGCGCCTGCACAGCCTTCCAATTCACTAATAATTGCTGATTAAAAACTAGTTAAGAGTCCATGAAAACTCAAATGTGCATTAACCAAATGACCTTCTGGGAATGGCAAATAGTCTGCAGCCAAGAACGCAGACGGCTTCATATGGGAAACTGGTCCCTGGATTGTTTTTGAGAGAGTGAAGATAAGAAACAAACAGGATCATGCTGTGGGAGGTTATTAAGTTTCTTTCAAGAATGAGTTTTACTGTGTCCTAATCTTCATTTTATTTGTCAGACTTTTTCATTATGTAAGAGAAGTCTGTCAGTCTGGCAAACGCAGCAGAGTTATTATCTCTATCGCAGTGTTCTTTGATTAAATGCAGGCAGGTGACTCTGTTACAGCAAAGAAACAAACTTTATCAATTATTGTAGCAGTAATTTGTGAACTGTGTGTACAATAGCCAACATTATGAAAAGCAGATGAGACCACGAGCTAAGAGACTCAGAAAATTCACATATTTTGTTCATCTTTTCGTTTATATCATCCAGCAGATGAGACATTGCGTTCTTACAAAGGACATCAGTTTTGACCTGTATTACAGAGGATGCAGCTGTCTGTTCATTGTTCACCATTACAGTCTTCATGGATCTGATGCCACAGAATCAATAGCTGCCTTAGAGCAAACTAGTGAGCAACAGACTGTAGATGCAGGTTAGAGTTGGGAGGGAAGTGGTGGTGTTGAGAGGATCATTACCAACAGATTAATGGTTATTTGTCTGGTTGTTGCGAAAGCTGACTTTCCAGCCTCTTCTACATCATTTGAGAAAATATGGCTCCATGTCCAGTGAGATTTCAGGAGGCAAAATAATTAGGATTGGATAGAAATGGAATCAATAAGGGATGATTGTATTAATGTATACTATAGGTAGAAGGATTGTTTATTGCTGAGATGTCAAGAGGCCTGATAAATCTAAATCCATTTTCATAGAGCAGTGCCTGCTTAAAACACTAACAGAACATTTTACAACATCACTACATTTCATATAATCCAAATCTGTGTACAACATCTTCATGCTGATCATTTTTCATCAGAATACATTAATTTCCTTGTCTAACTGGCTCAGAGCTCCACTTGAAAGAAAAACAAGCAGCTAATTAATTTCAGACTGTATTTGTGGAGTTTGGTAAATTTAGAAAGCAAAGTCAGACAAAAATGACCTCAAAGAGGCCTGAGTAGTTCGGGTGATGCCTCTGATGTCAGAGCTATATAACGGCACAGTACAGTCCTGTTGTGATTTAGTGTCATGAAACAGATGCATCTACAAAGCACTGCTCTTATGACGCTAATGTTTTCATGCTTTTCCACCACAGCGAAAAGCTCCGCAAATTGGTTTCACTGCCATTAAAGTCACTGTAAACACAAAGAGAACTGTGAAGAGACACGCATCAGGAGGAACGAAAGCATTTCCATTGGTTAACACTGACGTGCAAAGATCTTTATTGGATAAAAGGGGATTTATGTAAAATCTCAAGTAGTTTGTTGAATTATCTGCTTGTGAGAAATACACCAGGGAGTTCAAAGACAAGGTCAAGCTCAAGGTCTTTATATCTCAGCAGGAGACTGTGATAGGCAGTACAGTAATGCGATAGCATGCATTATATATACTTATGAATTAAGTTATATAAATATGCAATGAGGTATTTTTAAAGCAGAAACACTTACAGCATAGTGACAATACGAAGCGCACAATTTATAATTTTTTAAGTATTTCTTTCCTGCTTTGTGGATGGTAACAGTAGTGAGCAACTCTAAGCCGTAACAGGATGCTTTTGCTTTCTTATGTTTTTTTTTTTTTCTGTATGTGTATGTGTGTCTGTCTGTGTGTATGTGTTTAGACAACACATACTCTTATCAATCTCTGCACAATAACAGAAAACAATTTGCTAATGTTTTGAAAATAGCTTTCCCATCCCCTGCTCCAGCATTGAGAGATGTATGCACAATTTCATAAACACAATCAGTGCGCTGAATGGCGGCACTGATATTCTGGAAAAAAAAAAATCTCATTATTGTTGTTGAGCTATGGAAAAGCAGTCAATGGCCCATATCACACAAAAATGCCCCCCCTCCTCCACCACAGCAGCCCACCAGCACACAACGCTTAATTCCACCTAGCAGCAAACAATATGCAGCAGTTTGCTGAGAGAATATTACTGATGACCAAAAAGAAATCAGCAGCAGGCCAGATGCACTCTCGAGGCAACGCTGGTGCTCTGCCATTCAGATCATGTGGATGCACCGGTGGGCACACTGTCTTATCATTTACTTGTTTTGTATATTTCAAGCTGCAGGATCACCATTGCAGCTGGGCGTTGCCATATCTGATTCCAACTGTGTACGTCTGGATGTCTCTACTGTATGTCATAGTGGCTGATTGTGTATATGGACTACGGTATGTTGGAACTTTGTCTTGCCTTCGTTCATAAGCATGTGTCAAGAAGAGTGAAAACGAGGGTGAGTAACATACACATACAAAAATACCAAGTTAACAAGTGGTCAAAGCAGAAGTGGGAACATACTGCATGTTTTTGAGACCACTGAGCCTAAAGTACATGGACAGCTTTTGTGAAGGATAATGTCAGTCTGATGCATAATCAAAGGATTTCAATGATAACTCACATGAAGGCATGCATGTATCATGCTTTGTAGCTTACAATAAGACTCTTAGAGCACCTCTCTACATTACAGTGCTGTTCACAATCTGCCTCATCTTTGAGGGCTAGTAGAGGGTTTGTGGTTTATGAAATACCACAGGTTTGTCATTATCTTTGGGAGTGTCTCATCACATACTAACGCACAGGTTTTCTTCCCTACGCTAGAGTTCAGAAAGTCAACTGCTTCTTATTTTTTGCATTGGAAAATGTATTGATTGAAAGTCTGATAGCCACAATAACATGGAGTCAGCAGAAATGAATAAGTCAGGGTAGCAGACATCTGTAGCCCCCTCCTCATTTCTGCTTGAGGCAAGAGACGTGTAGTCATCACGTGCTACGTAAGCGAAACAGAGCTGAATTTTCAACTGCCCCTAGTACATTGTGATGTCACATCCTGCAGATCCACTCCTCCTAAATTATTTTGAAACATCCTGCGCTCATAAAGCCTGTGATGGTTCAGGGTTTAAACCTTACGCTGAACATTAGGACTGGGCTTGCAGTTCTTAGTCTGAACCATGATGTACATCCGATCACTTGCAAACTCTGGCAAGTACTTGAGTCTGACATTTGATGATTTAAGGTTTCTGCTGATCATCACAGATCACTTAAATGTCAGCGACTGTCTGGTCCGAGCTGATATATTCATGCAGGAGATGCATACAGATGATAGCGAGCTCCTTCTGTCCCTGTCAAGAATGAACAGCTCATCAGAAATGTGTGAGGGCTTTCAAAACTGCTCTTGACCTGTACAGCTGAGAAATATCATAAATCACATTTCTTTAGTTATGACTTGTCAAACCAAACCAAAAGCAACTGAGGAATAAGATCACGCTTTAGTGAAAGATGCTGCACAAATATAAGGTCTGGTAATAACTGCACAATTACACAGCTTTAGAGAAACTAGCTATTCGGTGACACATTTGGCATAGTGCAGCTCCGTTTTAAAAAATAGTTTAATGGATGAAATCTTTCATCCATATTGTCTAGTGTGTTGTATTGACACCATTTTGAGTTTTTTACCTCATCTTAAACATTTCTTGCACTTCCTTGTCATGTTGCTTTTGAATGAGATTGAAGTCTCGGCTTTGTTAGGCCTCAGTTCTCAGTTTTGGAAACTCTTATATATCTTAGATTAGGTAGATTTTAATCTTGGAACCACGTTTCCCTTTGTAAACCATGTATTATTTGGTTGTCACCATGTATTTTCTTTCTTTTTTCTTGTTTCTAGGGGTCACCTTGTCCTCATCCTTTTTGCAGTAGTCGCAAAGTGAGAATGAGTTCAGCGTCTTGTTCAGAAACACCTCAGCAGAGATGAATTGTTGATAGAAAGATCAAACCTTTTAGTGACCTTCCAGCTCGTGGCACAATCTTTCTGAGCACTAGTGCACTAACCATCAAGCCCCATGTGGGCTCCATGAAGTTCACAGTAATCAAGTTAAAACTGAGGAGGTGGCAGTAAACACTGGTTCAGTTCCATAGACAGAGTGGACAAATGTGTGTATGTACAGTGTGTGTTTATGGTGAAAATATTTCATCTGCTGTGTCAGCTGACTCATCCCAGTAACTAGTGGCTCAAAATAATAATAAGAAAACATGTAACATTAATCAAATAAGTCATCATATAATACGCCAAATTATTTTTGACTTTACTGTTTCTAAGCATCAGTTGTTTGAGATGCACAGGTTAGAGGTTTTAACTGGTGTTAAAATGAATGAAACAACTGATGATGATGATGATGATGATGATATTTGAGAATATTAACACAACAAGGTAAATGTTAGAAAGGGTGAATTAACATTTACATGTTACAGTTGAAGTTAAAATCATTTGTACAGATTTTTCACACACTTCACAAAGATCTAATTGAAATAAATGTAGAAAGTTGTAAAACTTTTTTAAAGACTCTGGAATTTGTGAAACTAGATTGAATCTGAGTCGAGCTGTACACTCCTGCTCATGAAATCACAAGATGATTAAACCAGCACGTCTTTAGTTTTGTAGTGACTCAGTCAATGTGTGCTAATCCTTCATCCACCAGGGGGCGTCTTTAAACAACAATCGACCCCTGTGCTCACGGATGATGGTGATGATGATGATGATGATGATACAGCAGCTCCCCAAGGCCTCCTTGATAAAGCTGAGCTCATTACGGCCACATGGCTCCACTAATTCTTCCCCTGCACCGGCAGAGAGACTGTGAGCGTCACAGAGCAGGAACATTTTCTAACACATGCTGGCAAAAACAGAGACGTTTGACAAGAAACAGGTGTCTGCATGTGACAGAAAACTTGTACTGATTAGTTATTTTCTATTAAAACAGAGATGTATAAGGACCTTTTCTGTCTGGAATGTATTATACTTCAGCCTTCAATACCACAGCATATTATTATGACCCAATGTAAAGTGGACAGAATAACGTCATAGACATATGAGGAAGAATAATATGCTGGACAAAGGCTTCGTAAGTGTGGATGATGTATACTGACCACTTACATTTTCAGCATTTAATGCAGTTCAGCCAATGCTTTTACTGGATAAAATAATAAAACTAAGAATTCACCCTCACTCAAATAGAGAAAAACATAATAAATGTAATATGGTGTTGGTTAATTAAATGTTTTGTTTTGTGATTCAAGACAAACCTCAGAAGAGATTCTGACAATTAAGTGATCAATCACAATCAAATCAATATATATTTGATGGCTAAATCAAATTTGACCTAATCACTGAGATGTTGCTGTGGGTTATTTATGTGATCGCATCACCTAATAAAATCTCAGCACAGATTTTCCTCCATGAGACCGAACAAATGATTTTGTGCCATCTCTCTCTCCACTTTAGATTTCACTGTATTTGTCACAGAGAATCAGAAATAGATTGAATATCTGTCCAGAACTCTTTGTGCATCAAATGATTGAGCTAATTTAAAATTAGAACGTTAGGAACGTGCACTGTTAAAACAAAGTGGTAAAAGTAGACAAGCTCACCCTTTAAACACACAGAATGTCACATGGCTTCTTGTTGATTATGACTAATATCTGAATGTCTGAGCAGAGTGTGGATTGATTTCGAGTCTCCAGTAGCTTGATTTCAAGAGTCACCTCTTGTATTGATTAGAATATTTTAAGTAAATGTATAAATATTCTAATCTGCTATGAGTAAAAGTCCTGTTTTAGAAACCATACTTGTGTAAAAGTACAGAAATATTTTTAAAATGACTGTGGAAGTGGAAGTGCTGTAGATGGTGGTTGTGTGGTGTCAAGTTAATGCATCAATTTCTGCAAATTAACAAATTATTCACTTAAAAAAAAAATCTACACAAAAAAATAATAGTAGCCGACTGAAATATTTTTTCTCCTGGCACTTTGTTTGCAGTCTCTTCATCCCAACTTATTTTGCATACTCTGTACCTCACCTGTAAGTCACCAAATGACTAATGAATCAAATGTGTACATATGAGCAACTGAGGTTTTTTGTTTTATTTGTATCATTGAGAGAAAGATGATTTGACATAAACAAGCCAACATACTGCTAGTTAGCAATAGAAAATTTGAACAGTTTGCTGTGCTACACGCACTTGACACTTGACATTTTCATTCCTAATCGTTAGCAGACAGCGGGGAAGCCAAACAGAACACACCACACACAAAACACTGCATTCTTCATGAAAATTTGACATTTTAATGGAAACTAAAATTGTGAACACTGGAGGTTTTGTTTTCTTTTTTTTTTTATTGACTCTATTACATCATTTGGATTTTGAGGGTTATTATCATGCTTTTTTTTTCTCTTTTAAAAAGAACATTGTAATGTGACACATCTGTTAAACTCAAAACAAAAAATTTAATTATCAGACTGCTCACTTAAAAAGTCAACCTGTAAGACATTTGAGAAAGAGATGCTATTGCCTCTTATTTTTAGGGTGTGTGTGGGAGGGAGGGGGCCAGGCAAGAGGTGTAAAATTGATAAAAGGAGGAGCAGAAAAAAATATGCATCAACAAGTACAACAGCCATTTGAGATGACACAGAAAAACAAAAGAAAAAAGATGACTCAGAACAATGTCACAATGACAATCGCCTCTCTTCATGAATCCTCCAAAGACATGTTGCCTTGTTTATTCCCCATGTGTGCAATCAGAAACACTGCACCTCTTGCATGTCACTGACTAAAACAAACAAAAAACCCCCTCAAAATTAAAACATTTGCAAAACAGGTGATGACAGTTTAAAGGAGGGGCGAATTTTAAGTCGAGCACAAACACCAAGTCCAGCATTTTCCATTACAGATGACTGACAACTGAATGAAGAAGCAGCACTTTCGGTATTTGTTTTATCTTTTGCTTTTTTTTTTTTTTTTTTTAAAGACTTCTCTCTCACACCGTATAATAACACACTCAAAGCGACATTCAGCTGCTACAGTAGTGATTTCTCTTCACTTTAAAAATAAAAACCTCCTCCAGTCCCAGCATGATGTCAGCAAGCTGGTTATGACATAATTAACAATGCCTCCCATCCGAGCGCTTGTCATTCAGTAGCTGAATATGAGTAGTGTACCTTTGGCCAAAGCAGATTCAGAGTTATTAAACTGCACATTAATACCTCACTCCACCTCATAACATGATCAACACTACAAAAAAAATTATGAGGAACTCTGGGATACTGCGTATTTCAATGCTCATAACTGCAACACAACTATATGAAGAAATGCATTAAAGTAACTCGTATAAAATCTGCTGCAAAAACAGTAACTTCAAATATATTACCATTGGTGCTAATGGGGGAAACTAGGTCTACATCAGTCTTAATAACTAAAATCATCTACAACTCATCAAAAGTGAGACAATCTTGATTTTCTGCTTTATTTATTCCTTTTAGTCTCCTCCCATGTGTGCATCTAAGGATAAATTAGGTGAACTCAAAAATAAAAACATTTTTAAAACAAATGTTAAAACATTAATTTTTCTAAATCAGTTCAAATCAATTACGTACTACTTCAGACATTAACTTGACGATGGACTGGCGTGAGTATACACCAGCAAGCTGTCGTCATCTGTCCCCATTCAAACCGATTTTGGCTATAGATCAAACAATTCTGAACACAAGCCATGAAAATTTCAAAACCTACAAAAATAAAAAAACAAACGACAAAAAAAAAAAAAGCTCATTGCTTTCAGCTGCGTCCGTGTTGCTTATTGTTGCTTACGAAATTAGGATTAGCTTTGAGTAAATTTAAAACAGCATTGCAATTGTTAAAAAAAAAAAAGAAAGAAAATGGCACAGGTATATGCTGGAAGCAGATTTTAAACAATCAAACAAGTTGTTTTTTTTCCACATAGGCACCTGAACATGAAACACCGGGTGGAGGGAGGGGATTGGAAATATACGAGGAACTTGCATATAATAGGAAGAACTCATTATGCACACACCTACAAAACAACGAGGCCGAACTCACCACTCACAACCTGCATCAGCATCCTTGAGGTGATTGCACATCCTGAGGGGCTGGAAGTAGGAACTCCACATGATCAGACTTTTCTTTCTCAACACACCAACAGTCACTCAAACCCCTACTCCCCTGAAATCACTGATTAAATATCTACTCGGCTTCAAGAACCTGTTTTTGGTTTGAAGGCTACAATGCTTATAGTTCTATCTTTGTAAATGCATATTCAACATAGCCTTTTTGCAGTTTTAAGTGCTTGAAAAAGAGGAACCTTGGGGTAGGAGGATGGGGGATTATCTGATTTCCCTGTACCAAAACCATCCTCTCACAAAAAAAAAGGTATTAATCATACGTCTACAGTAATATCACATACTATTCATTCTGATCACCCTGTTTTACAATTAGTGTCCACTGACACAGGTTCTGTGACATCAACCATACGATAACTTGATTATGTCACTTTGTCTATGGATTCTGGGCAATCAGAAGAACTTAAATTGTGAGTTTTGTCTAACTTTACGCTAGATAAAATGTAAATTTCCACAAGCACAGAAAAACATAAAATTGAAATGCTAATGGGCAATATCTCCTTAAATAACCTTGATTCCCCATCAACCAGTTGTTCTTATTCAGAGGGCAGCACCTGATGATACGCTCATTAATCACATACTGTACAATGGAAGCAACAACAAAACATCTTGATTACCAGAGAGCGCAACAAAATGTGGAAGTTGAATATCAAGACAACTTGTACAGAAACACGGTTGCAGTTACGACTTTCTCTCTGTGCGCGAGTACAAGCCGCGGTGCTGCCTAATCAGGAAACACTGGAAAAGAAGTGTACTTAAAAACCTAGTCCCAGATTGTAGCTACCCCATAAAGACACCACTGATGTTCAGCAATAATAAAAATCAAGAGGTGCTTCACTATGAAAACATGAGGGAGACAATGAACCATTAAAGACTGCAAAAAGATTACAGTCTAGTAGAAACAGACAGTGTATGTGCTTTTTTTAAAAATGGGGAGAAAAGGAAAATGTACATTTTCACCTTGCATGCCATGTCAGTTTTCCTCAAAAATAATTATTTGGTGTTTAGTCACATCATATTACAAATAATAAAAATCCAATTCAATATTTCCAATTTTGAGAACATTATATGAAGGGTCCATTTGGCAAAAACAATATTTAACACAGTCATGGCTTTATCGACGCTACCTGAGTTACATTTAATAATTCTGTATTTATCAACTTATTTTTTCTGAAAAGTAACAGCCCAGAGCCATTCTTTCAAGGAGTATCTCGTCAGTACATATAGATCTCTCTAGTAATTAAAAGATAAAAGCAATTAGTTTACATAAAGTGCTATTAATCCGCGCATTAACCAAATCATAACTTGTAGAGAAATGAAACCTGGACAGTTTCTTCTTTTATGTTGAATAAACCAATCCTGATTTGGAGACAGTGATGAAAGTGATGTCATAGCTGGCCAGTTAGCAGTTAGTAAATTTGGGCTCCCTAGACTTAAAACTTAAATATATCGTTTGCAAAAAAAAAACAAACAAACAAAAAAACAAAAACTTGTGCAATAAATGGAAAATGCACATTGAACGTCTAAAACAAATGAACTGCAGGCCACACCAGCATTGTTGATAATATTGTAGCTCCATATAACCCATTTAACATGTATGGGTCACATGGCGTTATTGCACACTGGTTTGCAAATAATATCCACAGTAAACCTTAATGGTACAACTTATGTTCACATTTCAACACAGTTTGACAAAGTGGCTAGTCGGGGAACCTAGATTAGTATTGCAACTGCTGCGTTACTGTAGTTTTTGTGTTGCAGTGAACAGTGACCTCGGACTCATCCATTTCCACCAGTAAACATGCAGGTAATACAATGCCATACGACAGCACAGTAAATTAAAAAAAAGCCTAAGTTGTAAAATATAAAACATGTTCTTCTGACAAAAAGTGTATATCTGGACATCCTGAGTCTTGCTGCTGAACAAACAGCACAAAACACAGAAGTAACTGGAAATAATGTCTATTACTTAAATTGTCACTCAGTTTATTCCTAAACTCACACTTCATACATGAGCAGGTATGAGAATCTGAATTTAAGAATAGCCTGCACTGACACTGTAATAATGTGCATGAAATGTATAAAAAGCTTTAAGATTTAACGGAGACCTGATTTTGAAATCTTTAACACACCTACAAACAAAATAATGAAATCAAAGGGTGTGACGTTCCTTCAATTTTGGGCACTTTTGTACCTGTGCTCTGGGGTCATACTGCAGTGCAGATAACACTCATGTAATGAAACAGTATAAAAGGAAAAGCAAGCATTTAATTTATGGGCTTTGATTTCCCATAAAGGATTTAAGACGGGGGTTCTCCCTTCCTGGATGGGGCCTCACCTTTAAGCATTTTCACTCCGAAGATCATTATTCCACAACTTCAAGGCATTCTTTGCAAAGTGTGTTCTCCTTTCTTCCACGGTGAATTCAAGCTTGCACACAGATGTGTATGTATAATGTCTAACATATCTACACTGAACTCATTTGAATGCATGAAGAAAGAAAATGACTGAGGCATCCCATAGTCAGACTGACGGCTGCCACAGTTCAACAGGATAAAGGCTTAGGGAGGTGCAGTCCACGACACCTTCCTTTTGTTGAACTCCCGAAAGTCATCCCTAAAGAGCCATGAGACAAATGACAATCACAGCTCAATGTTGCAAGAGTCCATTCATCTTGTTGGAGAGGCACCGATCAACATCCCTAACATCCCTCCAGAGTGTTTATGTTTGTGTGATGCCACCAAAGAAGTTCGTTATTCCACCCGAGTTTCCAAGGAAAATGTGTCATGCTAAACTATCATTGTTTTCACAGCTGTCACTTTTTCTATCCAAGAGGATTTATGATTTCCAAGGTAGGTAACCGCAGCACCCAGAAGAGAAGAAGGTAAGTACTGTAGACCATCTACCTCACTGATCAGGTCCATCCTTGGTCTCATCATAAACCACAACTCTTTTTGGATCTACAACAGAGAAAGGAAACAGGAAGCAAAATATGTTATTCAAAAAGATGCTGCATGTATCAACTTAATTTTGCCAGTTTTAAAGTCAATTATTTTAGCAAACTTGGGATAAACTTATTTTGTTAAACACAGTAATTCAGGAATAGGGCTGACAACCCTGCTGGTGTTTACATTAAGACAGTTTGCATCCCCATAAATAATAACAATTGACACTTTATTAATCCTCTTGTGGACGTTTTTGCAGACAGGCTGCTGCATTTTAAGAGCAAAGGGTTCTGGATTCAGTGTCTTTTCCAGGGACACTTCAACATGTACCCTGGAATTAGGGGAACCAGGAGCCAAACTACCAACCCTGGGGATCCTAGACGACTGCCCTACCAACTAAAGTGTGGTCGCCCCAGCAGCATGTCACACTCAAGTAACCTTAACAGTGTCTCTATTTGAGATTACCTCACAGAGCTTACATTTCGAGCGTTAAGTAAGAAAACAAATGTGGCTTATGTAGCTTTATATATGTGCTGACATAAGGCCCAACTGCAACTAAATTTTACACGTCCTTCGTGATTTACAGCAAGTAAGTTAAGTTTCAGAGTCTAAGCAAGTTACAGCTACTTATGTCAGTCAGTGGTTGTACATGCATCCTAATAACAGATTAAAAACAATTACAGTTCCAGACTATCATGGGCATGCTGTTTCCAAGCTATGTTACGCGTATTGGTTGTAGATGGTATGTATTATGTGAATGGAAACATACTGTAAATAGCCATCAACCAGGTTTTGATGTTGACTAAAAAAAAGTAAGCCGAGGGTTTGAAATGTTAAAAATACTGCAAGTAATAGATCTCATGACAGGGTGCATTTGTTTTTCTAAAATGACATTCTATTTTGGTCATTACACTTCATCGAAGAAGTAAATCCCACCATTATGAATCATTAATCATATTTTTACTTTTAAATAATAAATAGATAGCAACAGATAGGAGCAACAGATTTACCTTGCTTTTGCAAGATGCAAATGGTTTCCATTTCTGTTGAAGGAAAACAAAATGCATATTATTTCAACATTTGCATTAATTGTTCATGAAAAACAGTTCATAAAAACATGTTCAAACATATCACTTCAAACAGTGATGGTGCTTAAAGTTATAATCCTTAAGATACTGTTCCTTTTTTCTGCAGCAACCGCTTAATGCATTTCTCTGTAGTAGTTTTGTTATTAATGACAGAATGTGTCATTTCCATATTGGATTCAAATAGCTTCCACATGCA
>JAUBNQ010000006.1:6990465-7002860 GCA_032353495.1 Ctenopoma kingsleyae
CATTTCTCTGTAGTAGTTTTGTTATTAATGACAGAATGTGTCATTTCCATATTGGATTCAAATAGCTTCCACATGCATGTGTCACTAGGGTTTGTGCTAATGCACAACTGTTAATCAATAATGTGTCACTTAAATATATTCTGCAACTGAAGAAACAACTAAACAAAAGCTGCCAGTGAGCTTTTAAATGAAGAGCTGATAATACAGATGTTCATGGAGGGTTTGAGTATAATTAGTGTATTATTAAACAAGACCAGCTATTACCATCTGTAAATACAGGCATTACCAGTGAATCTTAAGGATTACAACTTCTAAAGTTTATACAAATTAATAAATAGAGTAGATAATTAAAGTTACCTTTAGTGTGATAAGTGACAGCAGCTTTAACATCAAAGGACCCCCAGCTACACGTTCTGCCAATGTCTTTAGAGTGGGCCTGTTCTTTAGATAAACCAAACAACAAATTGGTTACCTGGCCCTGTGCAGGCTTAGCACCATTACCTTTACCAGGGTCTGCCACAGCAGAACCTGCACCCTTGGCTTCAACTTTTGTCTTTTCCTGGCCACATGGCTGCAGCTTTTTCTCCTCCTCACCAATTACACAAGCAGAACAGGTGTTAGACACAGTACAAGGGGCACAAGTCCTTTTCTCAAGGTCTTGAGCCAAAGTGCCAGGCTCTAAAAATGATGGGCTAACATCAAAACAGGGCTGGGCAGTCTTGGCTGTGACAACCTGATACTCTCTTTCAGGTGTGCCCACAGTAGCGTCCTCTGCAGGCACCTGCACATTTCCTCCTTCTGTCCCCAAGTTGGGCTCATTGATGAAGGAAAGCCCCCACTGATTCTGGAAGATGTCTCCCAAGGCTTTCTGATTTGTCTGAGTAGTCGGTGGATCAGGGTGACGAGCACTAGGGAGCACAGGTTGCATATTTAAAGGGTAAATTAAAAGAGTACACTTCCTAAGCTCATATGCATCTCCATCTACATGACTGGTTGTAGAGCTACAGTTACTTTCCAAAGGACATGCTACATTCTCGCCACTTGGGATAGACGGGGCTGGTGGAATACTACTAGCAGCAGTAGCAAAGAAGGTTCCATTTCCAGGACCATTAGTAAAGCTAGCTGAGGTTTTAGTTTTCATAGCAGACATAGGGACCTGTGATAGTCTGACAGGAGGAGGCAGTGCCTCTCCTCCACCTTGAGCTACTTTGTTGAGGTTCTCTTTAACTTTACTTGCATAACTGATCTTGGAATCAATTTTAGCACTGCTATTGTCCACAGGAAATACTGGAGGGGGCTTGAACAAAGTCCAGGAGTCCTCTTTTGAAGGTGAGGAAAGTTTGGCTTTGTGCCTCTCCTCTGTTTTTTTACCAAACGTGCCAACTACTTTGCCATCAGAGCTTTTCCTCTGCAATTCACCCATTGAAGCCTCGGAAACAACAGCCCGTCTTGTTGTTGATTGAGGGTCTACTTTATGGGTGGCTCTAAAGCCATCAAGTCTTGAAGTCCCTCCCTTCTCAGTCATCTCAAGATTAAAAGCCCCAGGTTCCTGTGTAGTGTTGCCCTGTTGCATGTCTTTCTCCTTTTCTCTTATCACATTATCAGTGTTCTTGATGTTGTTACATCTGGCCTTGCGTTTCTTCGGAGTAGTATATCCACCTTCGGAACCACTGCCATCATTGTCCTTGCTAGAATAGCCATTTATAATTAAGCCATGGTTTACAATGCCATTTTGAAGCAACACAGAATCTTTTTTATCCAAAGGTTGGCCCTCATGATAATTCAAATCCACTGCCTTTTCCTTGTCATTTTTAAGGTCCATATTCTTCTTATGGTCCAATCCTTTGCTGTTCACTTTTGGAACAGTCGTGTACAGTTTTTGTGTTGACTTCGGCTTCACATTGGTGTTACTTATGTGTCTGTTGCCGTTGCTGCTGGGGGGATGTGACATACCAGCAGCATCAGATCGATGTGTATTCTTTTCCCCCTCCTCGTCACTGATGTTTACTTTTATATTGCCTGAAAGGGAAAGCAAAATCAGTTTATACTGAAATGACATTAACACTTGAACTCTTCTATTAAGTACCTGAAGTTGTTAACAGAATTATGGAATTACATCAACTACTTTCAGGCAATATATCAAATATCTGATAACGTATTTATAATTCAGTGCAACATAGGACTCTCAGTTCACAGAAATTGTTACACTATATCCATATTACTCATGTTCAAGTTTATTTATGAATCATTTATTCACACTCACACAGGCATTAAATAATGCTAACTATATATTTTATATATATCATATTTTTGTCCAGCAATTCTTTTCCCAAGAGCTACATACTGGACTGATTGGCTCTCTAAAATATTTTTTATTTGATTCATATAAAAATAGTAAATAGAGCTTACAACAGCATTTATAAATGCGTTTGTACTGGACGTGGACCATAACCATCTTTAAAAAGTGTACAGATGCATAGGAACTGCTGTGTCAACGTGGGGTTTCCCATTCAGTGGTGCTGCCCCTCATATCTGCGGGCACAGCACACACAAGCGTCTGCATGCAGCCAGGCTCCCCTTTGTATATGGAAGCAGTTTGTGTGGCAAGCAAACGTGTTGATGCGGCTGTTGGACGTTACAGTGCGTGTTCAGCTGCAGCAAGACATATCTTAATCATCATCAAGGTGCTGCGTGGCTGCACGTTGACTGGACAACATGCAACAGGCCTGTCAGAGATGGCTAACGTTAGCGTTAGCTAATGCCAACTAACGTTAATCAGCGGTTCGTCTAGCATTGGCATTACCCGAACATGTCAATAGTTGGCTCTGCCATAAGATCGCTATCCAACCCCACCACATAGGAACACATCTACATGTCAGTAGGTGGCTGACTGTCCACTAGCCAGGTAACTATAGCATAAGCTAGCAGAGATATTCTAACATGGCCGACAGGAAATGGCAGCTCAGAACATTCCAGTGGAGCCGGCTCGTTTTCCTAAGCTGGACACAAGCATGCTGAGATGAAAAAGGTAAAACTATGTCTTCTGTTCAACAAGAATAGCCACATGCTGTTAACAGTAAATCGTTTAAAATTTAAGCTGACAAAACAGGGTTTTCTGAAATTATTTATTTGTATTTGCAGAAGAGAAATGGGTGGTGAAACCGGCGCACAAGGTCAATTCCCGATATGTCAAACCACCACTAGCGACAACTGTCACGCAACGTCAGCTAGCCAACTAGCTAACTTACTGGTTAGTTTCTCGTTTCCCGTGCAGCTAATCAGCCAGCTACCCCTTAGCTGTAACATTTCTTAAATGACTCAGGGCAACAGCATATATACCTAATTAACAACTAGCTAGCAGGCTAAATCCTCAATCACGGCAGACTTCAAATTAGTTAGCAAATGCTAGTCGGCTCGTTGACATTAGCTGACTAAGGCTAGCAAACGTTAGCTAACTTTTCCGGATGGCCCAACCTGTTTTCTTCGTCTGCGTTTCCTGATGCTGGCGCTGGAAGTGGCTCTGATCATGTTTTAGACAAGTTGTATTTTGAATAGAGTTCCTGTCCTCTCCGTGGTGATATTCCCTGTCTTGAGCCCGATCTTTGGGCTGTTCCTCCATTGAAGTGTAGAATGTCGGACTTCAACCAGTATGTTAGCTCACTGTGTGAGCAGAGAACAGCCCAATCACTACCAGAGTAAAACGGAAGCTATTTGAAGCCTCTGTAAACGTCAGCAGCAAACGTCTAAAAATGGCACTGTTTTGGGTGGTCACCGACACTAAATTCAGGTCTAGAATTTATGCTGAGACATGCAGGGATTATTCTTGCAACGCTTCTCGTATCGTGGCAGATGGTTAAAGTGACATTTCACAGTAAAATAACGGGCAAGCGGTTTCAAAAAAATCGTTTTAGGGTGGGCAATAACGGGGTGGGGTTCGTGTATGAACTAAAATCATATGACCGGAGGCTGTGCCACGTCTCCAGCCAGTGGACACACTGTGGTGAAGGGTCCTGAGAAGACTAATCCCACTCCCTAAAAGGAAAAACAAGTTATTGACAATTGAAAACGTCTATCATTAAACATTATCAAGCAAGTTGTGTGTATTTTATTCCAAAATGAGCAAAAATGAATACTATAACTTAATCGTATGTGCACACCAATATGCATTTTTAACAATGAATAACAATTGTTTTTGGATTTGAATGTATTTCTGTAGTGTGATATTCTATGTATGTAGTCTATGTTCTATGTATCATGCAAATTCTAAATTACACATATGAAAATAGCCAGGTCTCTGCTCCACTGCAAAATGACCCTCTTCTGTATTCTCATATATAAAATTATAAAATAATAATAATAATAATAATAATAATAATAATAATAATAATAATAAAATTGGGGGGTTTATCTTGAAAACACATTGACCTGTCTTGATAAGTCAAAGAGTTAATAGATTTAGGATTAGAGCAACTAACTCATTGTGTGTTGTAGGGTGACATTTGCACAGCTTGTAAAAGTTTAAAGCATTTCAGACATTGCACATACGCATTTAAAACCTGTATGAGTAAATAATAATGTGAAGAAAATAGATGGTTTGTTTGCCACATCCATGAATATAGTATCAGAAACCATTTTTATAGTTATTCTATAGCCTATGTAAAAGTTGCTACCACTCAACATCAGATCCTCACCCACAAGTGAGTAAAGGAAAGTCTTTTACACTACTGTCAATAAACTGGCCTACAATGGCCAAGTATGGTATAATGCAGCTTTGCTCACGAGACAAGAGAGTCAACAGCTCCTCCTAGTGGCTAGAGATATTCAGTCTTTTGAATTTGTATTGTGCAGCACTAGACTAAAGATGCTGTCATAAAAAACTTGTATAAACATAAAAACATAAACTCAAAGTTTATGTTTCTGTCTCTGGTAAGATTTTGTTAGCCCATTTCATTTCTGTGAGTTTTGTATGTAATGGTGTATTTTGTATTTTTCAAGATCATGATCATTTTTGTCAGACAATATCTTTAATGACATGTAAGTATTCACTTACGATCTTAACGGTCTAAATCGTACAGTTCTTAGTTAAAAGCTGTCAAACAATCAACAATCTTTATTAGTGTGTGAGTTCTGATATCCACAAACTCAGTATCTTATATTCCTTTACAGATGTAGAACAAAATGCCAAACTCATAGTGCTAATATATTCATTCCACCTTTTACTGTATATATATTGTTTATGTGACAGCTACTTTTTAAATAAAATATTAATGACACATTCATTTTATGACAAGATGGATCTCGTCTTTGGGCATGTGCACACAACAATGCTGATCTTCAGTCGTGAACAGCTCAAGAGACAGTTATTGCAGTGGCATTTTGCACATTTACAACGTGAAAGTGGATTGAGGATTAAGAGTTAACATAACTGAGGAATATTAGAGCAAAAACAAATTCAGTGAAAACCACTTTAGTGCTTGTTAGATACTTTTGACCTCTGAGAAACATTAAATTATTGTTGCTGCCAATTAACCATGAAAATTAACGGAAATGCTGCTGTTTTATGAAAGAAAAGTCAAACAAACAAACAATTCTCATTATACACAAAACGTTGCACAATGTAGTATTTCTTTATTTTATACTGACTGAAATGCCAAAAACCTTCAGATATACTTGTTAAAAAAATACAGAGACATTTTTTTCTTAGTGTGCAACTTGATCAGGCTTTTTACAAACACCAAGACAACACCGATAGTGCAGGCCTGAGAAGAACATGGTGTAAATGAAGCAGGTTTTGTTAACTGTTCCCATGCAGCCAAATGACACATTTCTTCTACAGAGTAAATTAATCTGGGGTTGAATTCAGGTTTTTATTATATTTATTTTCTATTGATTTTATTGGACACAATGTAAAACCTCTCATCTAGTAATGCCACATATCATTATTTAATATCTATTGAACAGTGGTGATTGAAATCTCTACATGTCTGCAGTTTAAAAAGAAACTAAATATGATCATTAATGTACTGTATTCCCCACCCCTTAAAGCATAGTTAATGTAAGGAACACAACAAAGTTATTTAAGAGTTATTTGATTCCTGCATGTAGTGATGTTTTTGACTGTAGCTCTGGAAAGTGTTGACCATGGCACCAGTGGAATTAATACACAAAAAAGAAGCTCATAGACCAAGTAAGGATGTGCTGCAGTCCAAATCAATGTGAATCTACAGTAACTGCACATACAGAGATTTTTACAAAAAGTGTGATTGATGTACTGTACTAAAGATGCCAAATGTACAAACATACTGTACACTGACATGTCATGTATAAACCACCAGTGCCAGTAGAAAGTGCATTTCTTTTGAAGTATTAAAAATGTAAAGAAAACCATGGGTTCTTCCTTGTCATGGAATTTCCCTGTGGCACTGGACATGCACTCACAACACATCTTTCACAGCTCAGTCGAGGTCCCTCAGCCTGTAAATGTTTCAGAGAGCTAATTGAAAGATATTCTGTCTCTTTGTGGTCCCCAGTCATTGTCACAGTGTGGCCTGAACGTCTTCATGTCTTAAAACTTTGTAGGTAAGCCAGTACAGAACATTAAATATGAGGAAACTCATGGGAAAAACGGCTCGGGAGATGGTATCAATCCTTTTTGCACGATCCACAAAGCGCCTGCGGATGTCATAGAAACCTAAACCAGGAGGTAAATCAGCAAAGATTGGTGTTGCATCCATTTCAGGTGCACTTCCTGTTGCCAGTGCAAGGCCAAAATTCTGAAAGAGTAAACGCTGCTGTTCCAGCTCCTCCTCCTCCTACAAGAAAAAGACACCACAGAATAAGCACCAGCCTAAATGGTTACTGTTTATGATTTGTTTGACTGAACAAGGTGGGTGTGCATACCCTGGCACAGAAACTGCACTTCTGGGCAGTGTTCCCATGAGGAGCATTGTTTGCTGACATGTTTCCTTTCACCTTACTGTCACCACTTTCCCGCTGATAGAAAAAAAGGCAGCACATGCATTTAATCATCAAACAGTGACACAACCCTGATGCCCTGCATACAGCATGTTTTCAAATCTTGTACATTAACAAGTAATTATAGTCTGTTTCTTACAAAGTGAATACAAATCTGACATAAATGTGACACGATGTTATGACATAATCCCAACAAATGAATAAATACAAAGGATTAAAGCAGATGGTTTGTAAGACTTTATTTTTAACGTTGATTTGACCTGTTTTGTCTCCCTTATTTTTTGTCATCTCAGCTCCGAATTGAGGCAGCAAGATATTGAGAATATTCAGCCAACATGGGAATAAGGTCAGGGTGTAAATTAATTACAGGTCAATGCTGTCTGAATTTCGCAGCTGGAGTGTAACATGCAGCTGAGTTGTGTAGCTTGTGCATAGCTGGGCGCAGGGAATAGCAGGTGACAGCTGCCCAAGGGGCAGAGTGGGTGGGCGGCACTCACTGTTCTTTGCCGCTGTTGCTCTTTGAGCTTCTTCCTATGTCTGAAGAACTCCTTGTGCTGGCGTGAAACAAAATTAACAGCTGCATACTCCAGTAGTGCAGCAAACACGAAAAGAAGACACACTGCCATCCAGATGTCTATGGCTTTCACATAAGACACCTGTAAAATCATGAACAATATGAAAAATCACTCAGTTAACAGTAGTTACCATAAGAAAGATGGTAGTAAATTACAAACTCTGTCAACAGTTACATGCATATCAGATTACTTTGTGTTAACATTATTGACTTTAAGCAGTGGTGGTAGTCAAATAAACTAAGCAAATTATGTCTAAACGGAAATAGTGCTAGAATATCGGCAACAAAATTTACAAAATGACAACAATCCACATGTGGTCTCAGTGACCCTCAAGGTGTTAACAACTTAATAACTCCACATAGGTCAAATACCTGTGACTCCCAACAAGTTGGGCCAGGTTGCCATGGAGTAGCACCTTTGGAGTAAAAGTACACAGTGCAGAATGGTCTTCTTAAGTTACATTTCTATAGACTATTGCTGGATTATTGCCATGTGATGCATTCACATGCACTTATAATTGTCAAAGTGAAGCTACATTAAATAGATAATTGGCTACATTTACCGAATAAGGTTAAGTTTCTGAATTTAGTAATAATGAACCGAAACAATGAAAGTTTCAGAATTCTGCAGCATTTACAGGTAATTGATATTGCTGAACAAGTGACAGAAAAATCACAAATGCTGAAACGTGATGCAACATGGTATGGAATCAGTGACCTCAGTGACATTGACTATGCTGACCAAATACAAGTGCCTTAAAACTGTATTTATGCAAAGTACTTGGCTGACAATGAAAGATTGAGAAGGTTATGAAAACACAGACTCAACATCTGTATGACTTCTGTTCTCTTTTGTTTTGTTTTTTTTCAGCGTTCGTATATTTACCCAAGTACTACTTAGTATTTTACTATATTATCTAAAGTTCAAGTAACTTTTTTTACATTTAAAAGCATACTTATGAAACATGATTAGATTTTAAAACATTTCTGTTGTTTAAACTTTGCCAACAAACTTCACCTTTAAGGGCCACAATGTTGAAATTCTGCTTAGGTATCCTAGCTTAGATATTTGGGGTGGCATGATAGCTTAGTGGGTAAAGCAGTCGTCAATTCTCAGTCCCAGCAAGCTACATGTCCGAGGTGTCCTTGGACAAGACACTGAAACCCTGTAGTAGCACTGACACAGGTCTAGCAACTGTCCAAACAACAATTTCCCCAAGGGGATCAATAAAGTATCAATTATTATTATCATTATTATTATTATTATTATACCAATGCATCAATTATAATAATAATTAGAAAAGTTAAATGTACATTTTAATTTCGATGACCCATTTTTTCTGAATCATCCTAGAACTTTTCTGCATTTCTTCTACTTCTTTTTCATGACCCAAACTGTCTGACCTTTGGCAGAGAGGCCCTGGAGCCAGAGCTCTGTGTTGTCATGGTGAGCACTGTAGTGATGCCCAGTCCCACTCTAGCCGGAGCTGCATCCATGTTAATCCAGAATGACACCCAGGACAGGATGACAGTGAGCAGGCTCGGTATGTACATCTGGATCAGATAGTAGCCCATTTGACGTTCCAGGTAGAACTTGACTTCAATGCAAGTGAATTTACCTAAAAACAGGGGGAGACACAGGTACAAACTGATAGTCTTATTAGAAGTTAATTGATATTATTTATAAACGATGTTGGGTGCAGGCCATCATGTCATGTACCTGTATTGTAGTGCTTGGTGCAGTACCCAAGGCCCTTCTCTTCTTTCAGCACAAACTGGGGAAGCATCAGATCGTCAGCCACCTGCACTGCTCCCACATCCAGCCATTCAAAAATGAGATCATTCATGGTGTAACCAACTAGACGAAAAGCAGAGATAAGGTATTGGTAATTGGTTTACAACAAGATGCTGGTATGTGCATTATTAGCCCTGCCATGAAAGATGAACTCACAGCTTTCAAGCTGCATGGTACACGTCTGGCTGTCCATGGGAAAGTTTTTCAGATCCATTGGACAGGAAAGTGTAAGCGTCAGCCTAGAAAAGAGAGATCGCAACACCATAATAATACTGTTATGGTGTGTAAAATGAACACAATAACCCATGACTACACAAAAAAGTGGATACTCAACTAACCAGTGCCTCTAGCTCCAGCTATCTTCTGCTCAGGTGTCACTCAAAGCTTTTTTGCACACTCACCCCTACATTAAGGGTCACATCAAGCAGCTCTAACTGCACTCCGCCACACACACACACGCACCACAAAGGACTGCCAGATGCAGACAGACAACATGTCGGCCTTTATAAAGAGCTTGGCGTAAATTGGATTGAGAACACGGCACCGCTATCAGTACAAAACAGAAGAGTGCTTTTGCCCATCACAGGACTCAGAGCTCAAGATAAAAACATTCAGTTCCACAGCAGAGATGTTGGCAACAACTTTACTTATATCCAAGAGCTTCTTCCACTCCTATTGGCTTTTTTGTTGACTTTCTAAGACTTGTCTGACTGGCTAATTTAAGTGGAGTTCTTCTCTTGAGAAGATGAGCAATACTGCAGAGAGGAGGAAAGTGAATGATACTGTTGCTGATGGGTTCAGAGTCATCCAGAGCTATTGTGCTAGCTATATGTGAGTAAATGTGGCCATAAATATATAGTTTTTACATATTCTAGTTATGATACTCTTATTTTGTTAGTTCTATCTCTCATTTAGCCTTAGGTTGCCTACCTAAGGCTAAATGCCCCTCGTGAGACTCAGTATCCAGCAGAGCAGCTGATGATTTGGTTTAACACAACCCTTAATAGAGCTTTAACTTCTTATTTCTTACAGTATATTCTAATTATAACTCCTTACCATTACGCTACAGTTCACCACTGCTTCAGTGCCATATTACTGGCCCGATTCTGTTTTAGCCTGCAGCTATAATTTCACATGAACTTGTTCTCAGTGTGGCCTGGACGATACAATTACAATTGAACTGAACTGGAGTGAAACAAACATGTCATTGGACCATATAGTTAGAGTTTAGACTACAGCTTACAGAAGCAGAAGTTCATATTCAGTTGGAAACTTGACAGCCCATGTACGTGAGTAATGTTAGATAGATACATATACTGTTGCATTATTGAGCCTGATTCCCAGTTTACAGTAAAATCTGGATCACCTGATGCTGTAGAGGACATTTCCATTCTGAAATATCCGAAGCAGTTTGTTGTCTGTTGTAACCTCATGGAAGTTTGCTCCCTTTTCATTTGCAAAGAACAGGTCGGGTTTCCAAATGGAGTCCAACATTGAAGGGTCCAGGTCTAGGGAATCATCTGGATACTCTTTGTATGCCAGCCGAGGGTCATTCCACTGCTGCCGCAGAAATACATTGAGGCGATAGTCCTGTTTAAAGGAGATAAGTCATGATAAGAAAATAACTTATTATAGTTATACTTAAATGACTGAAACCAAATCTTTATCTACAAGTTCATGCCATAATATAATAATATACGTAGGAGGCTTGACAAATTCAATAACATTTAAATACACCTATCAAACATTACAGCAATGATGAGAAAGAAATAAGTGAACCCTTTGATTTTACATCCATCCGTAACTGTGTAGAGCTTAACCATAACTGTGTATCAGACGCGCAATGTTCAGGAAGACTTTTGGAGTTCAGCTATATTCATAGGATGTCTGCCAACAATGGCTTTCATTTTATTGTACCCTCATCTCTGTTGTTCTGGGTTCTGAGTGGATGGGAATGGTGGAGTGGAAGGTGGATTTATTTTGTTAGTGTAGTGTAGGATACCTGAATAAACCTGGGAATTGTTTTTTCCTTCAAAGATGGTAAAGTAACTTAGCTCTGAGGCAGCAAAGCAGCACTAAATCATGATGCTCCCTCCACTGGTCTTCATCTCCAAAGGCAACATTTTAGCATCAAAAAATAACCTTCCTTTTAGTTCTCTCTCCATATGCAAAAGCAATTTTTGCACATATTAAACTGAACATAAACATTAGTTTAAGTTCATTTTGACTTATGGTTCATTTGCCTTAGCACTACCGTTATTCCTGCGCCCACTGTACTTATGTGAAATTCCACTTTTACTCCCAGGCAGGCAAAACCCACTTAATTGAAATGGACAAGATTCAATCCTGTTTTAAAACGTATTGGCCCTGCATGCTAGCAGCAGCTGGGGTAATTTCAGCTGGTGTATGGGTTTATAAAATGTGGTAGGTTAAAGTAAGTTTAGACTTGAAGTCCTGCCCCATATCCTGGTTACCTTCTGGATATGGGGAAGGACCTATATCCATAAATCGTGGTAGGTTAAAGTAAGTTTACCTACACAATACTGTTTAATGGGAAACATGTTTTTGCCCCAGTGATGTGTTACAAATGTGATGGAGACCTGAAGTCTTGCCTCATCCTGGTTACCTCCTAGTCTGCAGGGTACCTGAATGTGGGGTGTGACTTCAGATCTCACTGAGAGGCAGATGTGTGCTAATCCCAGATGCCTGTTTTCCTGTCAGTTATTGATGGAGAGCTGAGGTCTTGTCCCACATGATTACCTTCTGTCGTAGAACATGGGGCAGGACCTCAGCTCTCCACATGGTTTTATTCTGGATGCTCCAGTTTTCCTACAATTCTACATTTAATTTTTAATTGTTCATTGATTTTAAATTGAAAATCTGTGTTTATGTTTGCATTCAGCTGGCCACCACCAGCAGAGAACAATGCTCAGATGAAAGGGGAGCTAATTAAACCTGAAAAGAAGCAGTTTGTATAAAATATTTCATATTTTGATTGGCTAAATACATTTTACAGCAGAAAAAGAGAAAATCTTTCATCAATTAATATTT
>JAUBNQ010000006.1:7002960-7031098 GCA_032353495.1 Ctenopoma kingsleyae
TTATTGCCTCTGTGTACAATATGTGATTTTATTCCCCATCCTGAGTGTAAAAACTGTTTAAAACAGACAGGGATACACTGAATAAAATTAAAACAACTTTACTATGAGTTTACTGAGAGTTTTTTCAGTGGGAGATACATTTCAAGACTCATAAGGTTGGGGAAACCTGCAGTCAGCTGAGACTGAGGAGGAGACTCAGATGAGTTGTATCTCAATTTTACTCAATTGGAAAAGATCTGATCAGCTCCCCATACCAAATGTGACCTGGGGGAGACTGGTTTCCAGTACAAATGCACTTTACTATTGGAGGGAGCTGCACCAGATCATGAAGTTAGAGACTGCTGTGATTGTGATTGAGAGGAGACTGAGTATGTCAGGTCTAATCTGTTGGCACATATGGAGGTTTATTAACATAATCTCCCAAAATCAGGGAGGATGAATGTATATATTGTCATTCTGAGAGTCCAAAATGTAGAGTTGCTCTGCTCCATATACACAACAGTGATTTCCTGTCTGCCAACCCGAGATAGGGATTCATCCTCTGTTGCTCTTGATGAGGTTTATTTGATTTTCTCGTTGATGTACAGACTGTAATGCCGATTGAGACAAATTTATGTGACTGACTGAATTTGGTGATTGTACTGTATTTTTGTAATTTGTTCTCAGGTCTCTCTTGAAAAAGTGATCTTGATCTCAACAAGATTTCTTGTTTAAAACTGAACTAATTATTGTTGTGGTCCTTCCTCTTATAGTTTACTTTTTAAAACCCTGATTTCCTTCTTGCCATCCTGTACAGTATGTCAGAAGCTTACTGGTGCAAAAGTCTGTTGCGTGAAAGAACAAGAGACTGACTTTGAAAGTGATACAGATGTCAAAGCAGATACAGAACAAAGAGCAGTGTGGCCGAAGTTTAAAACCTTGAATCTACTAACATCCATATAATGAGACTTTACTGCTAAATTTGTCAATTAGAAATAAGAACAGGACTGTGAGTTGTAGTCACATTTGTTGTTTTATCATGCAAGTAGACATTTCAGTAATATTTTCAACTTTCACACCCAATAAACACATAACAAAGCAGATGTTCACATGCTGATCTTCTTCCAATTTATAAATTTTTTTGCATCACCGTTAAACAAATAAAGTATGACTGTGGATCATTAAAAAAACCTCTTACCATAGTTGTTTCAGTGATGGATCCGAAGCTGTTGATGAAGATGTTACAGGTGACATTGACAGGAGGACCTAGTAGGAGCAGATTGGCATTATACGTGATAGTTACAATGGTTTCTTAAATGCCTCTGACACTGGTTTTCAGAGGAGGCCGCATAAAGTATTGACACTGATAAAGAACAGAGCATTGCCTCAAAATAACATCTGCGTGTTCCCTTCATAATGTGCCATGCTATGTCCTGATTAATAGACTTATACAAGATAAGCAGCATGACATTGTGTTGTCATTTCCAGTATGTTCCCATTAGTGTGGTGCATCTGTCAAGCACTGGAACTTTAAATATTTCAGCAACTCATTTCCTAAGAGGCAATAATTTATTGATTTTTGCCTTTAGTTACATTAGTGTATTTATAGATAATCGGCTGGGATTTACCCAGCATGCGCTGACAAGGATGTGGAGCAAGTATGAAATATATATGAAAAGTGACCCCAGAGGCTGACGGGGGTAGCATGTCAGAGAGAATCTGCTTGCTTCTCTCACAGCGAGATATCAAGATAGATTTTACTGAAATAGGCCTGTGGGGTAACATACAAGGTTAATGTCACATTTCTGACAAAGAAAAGTAAGATCTGAAAGACAGGTCTGTGTAAAAATGTCTTAACCTAAGGCTGTGGGTCAGCATAAAAACAGTAATAACACATGACCAAAAAAAAGGGGGCTCCTGTGTGGAAACATCACAGCCTGCAGCGTCTCTCACTTCTGACCCATCTGTGAATGATTAGTGCTGCCTCACTGGCCAAATTGTTGTGCAAATTGAGCAGCACGCTTTCTCACACCTGTCCTGACAGAGGAGGTCTTCCCACCGTTCGCCACTGTGCGTTGAGTTACCTTTGAAGTTTGGTCTGATGCGAGCGTCATAGCCAGATGTGCGTCCCATCAGTTTGTCCAGAAAGTCAGATGGAGAGGGGGGCTTGGTTGCCCTGCTGGGGAGCTTCATCTCCTTACAGAGCACAGATCTGCCAGATGACAGGACAACAAACACCTCACACACTAATATGTTGTTTTTTTTTTTATGTCTCCTTAACTTAAAATGTAATACCTCCAGATTTCTTCTGGAAATCATTTTTTTGCTAAAAAAAAAAAAAAAGAACAATATCATCACAAATATGGAGCATTTTAGTTGGCATCACATGTACTTTTTTAATAGAGGTGTCATATACTGTATACTGAGCAGTACTCAGGTTATATGTTATATATATAAAGCACTTTATCTTTACAATAAAACCAAAACAGTCAAACAATTTATTATTATATATTTTTTATTTTATTTATAGTATTTTGCATTTGCATTAATATTGCATCTTTGATTAATGAACTGTTTTCAGTTCATTATAGATGACATGATATATAGAAAATATTTAAAGCATGATTCTTCTCACTTTGATAGAACGGCAGTGTTCACATGCCAATACACAGATCATCCCTTCTTATCATCAACAATTATACTGTTGTCATGTCAATGCTTATTAAATGCAGTAACAAGGCAATAAGGCAAACATAAATTTGTGTTATAACCTGACAGCAGTTTTACAGATTTCTCCTACAATTCATCTAAAACTGTCTTACCTGCCTCGCAGAAAAATGACAGATGAAGCCCACACCAGACACAATATGTGCAAAAACATTCTTAGTTGACATAAACAACTGATGATTAAACCAAAGTAGATTAAAAATAACTCAAAAAGAAACAGAGATGTTGTTTGCTCTTCCAGCCAGACTCTGTCTTCTGGACTCAGCTGAGCCAGTCTCCCTCTCTGCAGGTGTAAAATCCAGGAAGCTGCTACTGTATTATTCAAAATCCTAGGGAAGTTTTTTTTTTCCTTCTGTCTGTGTTTGTGTGGATGACTTCACGCTTTATGTCTTTTTTATGGGCATATGCATGCTGAAGGAATTACTGCAAGAATATTTAAAGAGACAGGAGCATTTTCATGGGAGAGCGGTTTCACATGACATCTCAGCAGCAGAAATATTTGGGATTCCAAACTAGAGATATTAAATTTACCACAGCTGTTCTCCTCAAAAAATCACTAGATAATGTAAAATGTTATTTATAAGGTGCCATTTTATCATTGTCAGTGTCAAACACTGCTTAGTAATCATGCAGCACTCCAACACAGAATCCAGAAAGGCCAATATTACATTTTTCATATGAAATATTACAGCATTTCAACAATTACACCTAATTAAAGATCAGCACTTCTCAGGATAAATTTTTCTATTGAATAAATAGACCTTTGAGATACATTTAATTATTCAAACGAACTACGAAAATCATTAACAATTATAAGAACATATGTAATCACAGCAGAATGATGGCAAAGGATGCAGAAAAGCAGAAAGGTAACCAAATTAACAAGAGTGTATTCAAATGGGAAGTAGGAGGAAGACATTAAGTTCCAATTAATCCATGTGTAACACATTTGTTTAAGTGTCAGTACACATCCAGAGGTTATTTATCTTTAGCAGAACTGCCCAAAGTTTCTGGTCTACTTATTTCATCTTCAAATAGCCAGACAAATTCAAATATGACTGTGGAAGCTCATGTTTATTTCTCCATACAGAGGGCGAGGCAGTGCAGCCATTTACTCATCTAAAATTAATGTCAAAGAAAGCGACGGGACGTTATGGCTGCACGTGTTTGCCTCACACTTGAAAGGCTGCTCCATACTTCGCTCTGTAACCCACAATGTCAAACAGGATAAGAAATGTGTGAAAATATAAAACATGAACGCATGCCTAGTAACAAGAACTGCACAGAAGAGGAAAAAAAATAACATTTCTGCATGCTTGAGCATTTTTACCTCCGGACAAGATAAGTAGGCCAAGCTTCATTTGAATGTTTTTGTTAGTGTACACTAGAATCTACTTAATTAAATTGTACTTCCACACACTAAAATGCACTTGTCAGGTGTGGTTGACACAAGCTTGTCTGCTCCTTTTTAATTTAACATGTGCTTATAGCTGAGGTCAAATATCTAACATCGCACTCAATTTTTGTAGTTTGCTTGTATGACTGCACAAAATCTGTCAAGCAGTACACACTGATTAAAATTTTTTAAGACAGAAAGTAACAGCCATCAACACAGCTCAAAATGCTGTCGTCAGTGCCATTATCTGGAAGCAACACTGAAAATAACAGCATCACTCAGATTTAAAAATAACCTTTATTACAGCTTTTCTCACGACAAGCTGCTCTGATCACACAGAGGACGTGATAGTCCATGGTCAACATTTTCAGCCTGTTCAGGGTGGGGGGCAGATAAACAATCACACAAGTTTGGTGATAGCAGAAAGATGATAGTGATTTCTCCTGAATAGAAACACAAATAAAAAACAACACAACTGGTGCAGCAGTTACAAATTCCAAATATGAAAATATTTCAGTGACATGACATTTACATTGATCCTGGTTTTGTATGCATCATGTGACAGAGCGTGGCAATGGCTGCCAAAGTTCAGAGTCCAAATGAAACTTATTCCCCTCTCATGAGTGCCAGTCTGTACCATCTTAATCCTCGTGGATGTTGAACAACTTGGCCACCTCATTGAGATCTGCATGTTCCTCTCCATCCTTGATAATCTGCAAATAACATATGTAAATAATTCATATTAACCAACTCCATCAATTAAGCTGTATCAAGACAATGTATTTTTAGGGCTGTCAAACAATAATAAAAAAAATTACTTAATTATTAATTACATGCTCTGTGATTAATTAATTTCATACATCATGACTCAATGATTTGAAAGTTAAACGTCTTTTTTAGTTTATAGCTCGGACATCCGGGTTTGATGCTAAATGCAGAGTTGAGGTGAAAGAAAGAGATCACCTATCCCGTGACCCCACCCCCAAGTTCTGATGGTATGTTGGGAGGTGCTGATGACCATCTAACATAGTGACAGTAGAGAATATGTCCATAGTCAGTATTAATACAGTAATAACTAATTTCAAGCACAGTGTTAATGTACAAACTAGCAAAATAAGCTATGTCGGCCCACATGATACTAGAACTGGAATGCTGCAGCACCCTCAGCACCTTTACTTCCTGTGGTTATGCGCATGTAGTGTTATGCCATCTTATTTGTGCCGATACACTCTGCAGAGTATACTGTGCTCTGCTTTAGTTGACCGTATACTGTGATGTTTGTCTTTGGGGTGCATTGAATGTTCTCTCGCCCCTCGCTGCTCTCCATGCCTCCCCGGTGATGAAATTCACACAGCACCAGCTACTTTTCATGTTTTCTTATTCTTGACGCACAGATTTTTTGGAAGGCGTCATTTTTTCCGTGATTAATTAACTGGAATTAATACATTATTTTGACAGCCCTGGTATTTTTCTAAAAAGTGACAGGGTGTACCTTTCTTGCTATGGGCATTCTGTTAAACACATTCCACAGAATAATGCCCACAACCACTTTGTCTCTCAGGTAGAAGATGACCCCTTTGCCGTAGTCGTCTTTGTTCTGGTCCACTGCAGGAGCAGGTGTTGAAGGGGCCACTGAGCTAGTGGCCGTGTCCTCCGTTTCACTTTCTGAGCGGATCCCAGTTCCTGCAAAGCATTTAATAAGAAATGCTCACTCTGACCTTGTTTCCTCCAAGTCACAGTTTTTTAACTAGGTAGTGCATGCTCCTACCTGACTCCTCTGTAGCAGCTTTAGGTGTATCCTTGGCAGTGGCTTTAGCAAACACTCCTACTGTTGGCAGGCTACTATCAACGATCCCAATAGCCTCATAGCCTACATCAGGTCCCAGGTCACTCCTGTGAGAAACCACAGATTTAGGTACACTTGCAGAATAACTTTAAAAACTTTATTTCAAACAAATGTCTTTTTCTTACACTAATGGTGTTGCTTTTGGGAGTTAAGACAACAACACACTAATACTGCAACTAGACATACTGTCATTTTATGCCAAATGGTGTCAACTACATTTCAGAAGCAGAAACAAAATCTTCTCAAAATTTCTGTGGAAAAAAGATTTGCTGAAGTTCAGCCTCCTATGTGAAAAAGAGCAACTTCTAGATTTTAAAACTTTACTGTCAAAACAGCTTTCCAAATGCAGTGTGCATGATTGTGTACCTCACACAGCTCCCATTCTAGACAAATATACACAAAACAAACATGACTGGGGGGGCGCTTGTTAAAAATTTTGCTGTGCACTTCAGTGACAACCCCCACCACTTAATGTGTTTCAAGCTGGCTGATGACCTGATGTAATGTCACAGCTGCATGAGCAGAGTCCACTAACCTTGAAACACTACATACTAAGAACTAACATAACTAACAACACCTATAACCTTTTTCTATGTTACGATTCAATGTTTCTCCTTAATTAATAGTTTGACTACCTAAGGATAGCAGTATAGAAGGTAGATAAACAAAAGTAATTACATATCTATTTTACTATATATTCGGTGTTTAATATCATCCTTCCATTCCATTATCCTAACTCCTTGTCCTCTCAAGGGTCACAGGAGTGCTGGAGTCTATCCCTGCTGTCATTGAGTGAGAGGAGGTTACACCCTGGACAGGTTGCCAGTCTATCACAGGGCTCACATATAGCCAGACAAACATTTACACTGACATTCACACCTATGGGCAATTTAGAGTGACCAGTTAAACTAACTACATGTCTTTGGATGGTGGAGAGAACCCATACAGACACTGGGAGATACAATACAGATATAATACAAACTCCACACAGAAAGGCACCGGGACGACACATTTCATGAAGTGAAAAAAATGGAACATGAAATGAGGGCCAATAATTGTTCTAAGCCATGATAACCAATGGCCCTGTGGTTTTTCGGACTGCAAGTGTTTCACCAGCTGCTAAAAACATGCAGTGGCAGCAATCATATTTATAGTGACACATTCAACACTATACTTCAAGTGTTGGTAAATGCCTTGGTAGCTAGTAGAGTCCCCTTGTGATCACATCAGTAATGTTTCTAAAAGAGTTAGTAAATTTATGATGAGCTTGCAAGATGCCTGTCAAAGAGTCACGCAGCCCTCTAATGGCACCTCCTGTGTTAATGTACTATAAAGGCATTTTAAATATTTTAGCACATAATAGTATTCAGGACTTCAGAAACTGACATCTAAAAAGAAATCAGTCTGAGCCATTAGCTACAGTAACCTTCAGTCAGGATTGCTGGTAGTAGGGCAGGAATAGCAAGTAGTCTAATACTCACCAGAACATAGACTGATGCCAGTAAGGTTTACTGGCTCCTGTCATGTTCTCTCCTGCTAGTCTGCCACTCACTACAGCGTGATCGTGGTGCTCCACTCGTCTGCGGCCCAGTCTGATGTCATAGAAACAAGCTGCATCTCCTGCCTAAAATGAGACGGATAGATGGATGGATTGTAATATTACTCCATGTTAAACGTTTTATTTAAATAAAGTCAAGTGAAGAGACTTACATTACCATGCATACAGTACTACATGCATACATGGGTGTTTTATGTCTGGTGTCTAGACTATGATTATAGTGCCTGAAGAGGGCACTATAATCAAAGAAAAGACTAAAAATGTCTTTGAAAGCAGCTCAACTTGCTCTAATATATGAACTATTTTAAATCTATATTTCAATGTATCACACGGTGGAGAGCTTTTTCCTTTTATTTAAAACAAAAAACAACTGACCATTAAAAATACTTGGTAAAAAGCTTTGCCATGTTTAAATAATGTCCAACTGAAAACAAGTCATGTCAATTAAAACTACATAATACTACAAAATACTCTGAATCAGTTCACTCTGCTTTGTCCAGCCTCTCCTCTCCCTGCTCTGCTATGATCAGCTGTGCTCTGCCTCTCTAACCAGTGCTTCATAAAGACATCCCTATGAAATTACAATAATTAAGAATGCTCTAAAACTTAATAATCGAGTGGAAATAATTGAAAAATTAATGAATAGCCAATACTCTCTAATCTGCTCAATGAACCTGGGTCACAGTCAAAATCAATCACTACCATTACAAAACAGATACTAGTGGTTGATGGATTGATCTGTCTGTCAATTAATTGAGACAATTTATAGTATTTTAAATTAATCAGCATCAGCCGATGTCTGCTGTCATGATGGCCGATGATAAAAAGACATATCTGCAGCCTACACTATGAGCATTTCACACATGCACGTAAATTACTGTGTATGAATGTTCTGAATTAAATCAGTGCACGACTGCGAGTGACTCACAAGCATGTATATTATTAGTGCTTCAAATGAGCAGTGGGTGAGATTACTGAGAGATTATTAGATTTCACTGTTACTATCTTATGAACTTACCACCCAAATATTAGACCTTGCTTGCAGCTCTGCATTGACTCGATAGCCACCAAAGTCAGCGTCCACCTCCAGACCTGCTGACTTAGCAAGGTCAACATTGGGCTCCAGGCCAACAGCTGCAACAATGTGATCTGTTTTTACCTAAAGGTGAAGGACAAGATAAGTAACTTTACTCCCTGAATTACACTGCATGTGTGTAGAAATCTGAACCTACCAATCGTCCATCTTTCAGTTTGATTTCTAACTTATCGTCTGTGACGGTGACAGACTTCACCAAAGCTTCTGAGATGATTTTTACACCCTCTGGAAAGCCAAACAAAGAATATTTAATAAAAGAAGAATTGAGGACATAAAACAAACTGATATGAAAATTCAGAAATGCTAGACAAATGGATGTTAACCTTTCTTGACTTTTTCTGTTGTCCAGTTGCTCAAATACTCAGGCAGCACTTTTCCCATGTTGCCCTTCTCGGGGAACATTTGTATCACCTCCAGGCCAGACTCAGTTGCTAAAAAGATAAAAAGCATGAATGACACCTCAACACAGCAGCAACTAAGTTCTAAAACACAGAATCATCATGTATTCTGTCATGTTCTCATTTTGTCCTGTAGTCTTACATCTCCTGCCGAGGGCACAGGCCAGCTCACTGCCCAAGAAGCCGCCTCCAATGACTGTGACGGACGTCACATTCCTGGCGACTTTGTCCAATGATTTGAAGTCATCAATCTGTACAGGACAAAACAATATGTTTGAAACTTACGTCAGAAGGAGTGAGCATTGCTATGTACATACTGCCATCATATTTGTTTGCTTTACTTTGTACCAATAAGCAAGAAATTTTCAAACTAAAACAAAGAAACCTTGCTCCTGTGCCTATACACTGACCTTGCGGAACAAAGTTGTTCTGTTCTTCACCTCTTCCCCTGCTCTTTCAATGACTTGTAGATTTCTTGGCACACCACCTGAAGAGAAAAGTTCAGTTTAGCATCCGCCATTTGTAAGCCACATTAGTGCATTTTAACATGTCTTACCTGTAGCAATCAAACACTTATCGTATGAAATCTCTGTATCATCGTCCAGTTTTACTTTGTTGCCTCTGACATCCATTTGAACCACCTAAAACAGATCAAATGTATTTCATGTTCTTTTAAACAAAATTCCTCTCTTCTGGTGTAAATAATTTTTGGACTACTCTCATGTACTGTATATAGTTAGGAATTATGACTGAATAAAAAAAACTGACCTTTCTGCTAGTGAGAACAGCCACTCCTCCATTTTCTGCACTGTCCAATTCTTCTGCCTTAATGTAGAAGGATGGCGGCTGGAAGTAGATACTGGCAAAAGACATTACAATAAATAAACATTTGTTCATATTACAAAATGTTCACACATGGCCTACTGAAAGCCACAGTATGTAAATCCAGGTAATAAATGGCAATATAATTCTAGGTAGTATTAGGACAGTACCATGTTGTAAAAATACTGCGTCAGGTCTTTCCTGGGGAAAACAATTTGCAGCACAGGAAGCGGTGCAAGCTTTATTCTGCATCACCAGTGGTTTGTTGTAAATAGTGTAAAAAGGGAAACAACTGTGATAGAGTTTAGTAAGTGCTAACAGTGATGTGTTGCTGAACAAAAAAACTGCGCTAAGAGGAGCTTTAATTGTAGATACAGATGCTAATCATACATTGATATGAACAGTCAGACAGACAGGACAAAGTCAAGGCAAAAGGCAACGATGAATAAACCAAATGCAATAAACATACCTTCTTTCTTTTCCATTCCACTGTTTGAAACGCAATGTTTCTATCACACTGGGGTCATCAGAGAACCACAGTTCCTTAGATAGAGGAGGTCTCATATATGGAAGGTCTGCCTCATCAGTTACAATTAATACCTAGTAGCAAAAATTTTGAAAAGGCAATATTATTGGTTGTGTCATTTGATCACTTGAAAAAATACATGAGGGCAAAAGTTTAACTGAGAGACTCAGGTAAAGCTGGGTGGACAATAAACAGAATTCTGCGTTTGGCTTTTATTGTGGAAAACATAGGCCCGACTCACTCTGGCACCAGGGTCTCTGGCTCGAATAGACCGGGCAGCAGCGAAAGATGCAGTACCTCCACCAATAAGAAGGTAGGGAGTGTGTGAGGGGAATTTGACAGAGGCAGGTGTGGAGTCCACTGTTGGAGTAAAAGAGAGAAAGGCAATAAGCAACAACAAGAGACATAAAGTCAGTGCAATTCTTTCATGTTAAACAGTACCCATTGTTTACAGAAATACACCTGAATAAACCTAGTAAATAAGAGACATGCTTACCGTAATATGAGTGAGATTAACCTATATAAAAACCAATGGGTGTTTGAAATTAACAAAACCGCAAAAAGTATCAGCATCATGTCTGCCTGCTTTCCAGCTCCAAATGGAGCCAAGATAAACTTACATCGCTGCTTCTATGCACTGGTCTGAAAGAGTGTTTACCACTCTCTACAACAGGAGCAGGGGACATCTCTGTTAGTTCAGCTGTTGGTGGCTCAGAGTGGGGTGCTAGGTGTAAAGTGAAGTGAAAACAAAGTGAAACTTTTAATGTGCTCTACATTTAACTCCATCTTTAACTGGGCTGTGGTATACGTGCATTGCATAGACTCATGTCACGAAAATAAGATTCACAATAACATTACAATATTTCTAGGAGTTAATTAGATCAGTGTGTCCTGTCCTCTCATATCTCACCTTGCCCAACTACAGGCACAGCAGGTGGTTCTGCTGCCTCTACTGGGGATGCTTCTACCACAGGCTCATCTGCTGTTGAGGCAATTAATTGTATGGGTTTAAATTCTTTGGAGATGATTAAAGAGGTAGAACATCAGGACCAATGCAATTACCCCAGGAATATCTTTAGAGAAATTAGAGGTTAACTTCTACACAAACATATGTACTGTAAAACTAATTATACCAACAGCTTTTCGGTTAAAAGTCCATTCTACTTAGACTCCTAACACTCCTATCACTATGTGATCGGCGATCAATGCCTTTCATTGCCGATCACAAAAGCCGATCACCTGTAGCTCATATTTTGCAGCTTGCAGAGGTCCTGTGTGCAGTGTAGCGTCCCCCTCCCCCTTTCCTTCACACTGCGCAGGCGCGCAGCGGCAAGCGATAAACAAACGTCTGCCGTGTGGAATTTTTACACTGTCTGTGAGAGTGATGTGAAGTTTGCATCCTGCAACACATGCAACGAAAAAATACCTTGCAGGGGGAAGCTCGTTAAAATGCTTCAACACAATGAATAAACTACAGGTAAATTAGTTGTAGTTTCTTTTTCTTAAGCACTATAGATCCAGAGAACATCCCATGCATGCTTGTTTATTGTCATACAATCAGAAAGAAGGACAAGGCCAAAAATAATCAGTGTATTATTAATGTAATTAGCAGGCAACAATGATCAGTGGGACATTTAGATACACAGTAGTTATAAGCAATAAACATAGATATGCCATTAAGCTATGCCAGGTCTAATTCTGGAGCATTATAATTTAATACCACACATAACACACCAATCTTCTACCTATAGTAAATTGAAAAATTTACAGTCAATCCACATGAACGGTATCGGTGATCGGTATCGGAATCGGCAGCAAAAAACCTGATCGGAGCATCCCTAATATTTATATACAGTATACGCATTTAGTCCTGCATAAAGAACTTTTTTGTAATACTATAAGAATTTATCCACTATTATCAGTGTAATAGGATGTGACAGAGAAAGACGAATATGACAACAGTTATATCTGACGAGAACATTACCAAGGAAGTGGGTATATCCAGTAGCATGTCGACGACAGCGTCACAGCTAATTATTACTCAAGCACGTTACCAGAGAAACAGAAAACACTGTTTTAAAACTTCCTGTTTACTGTAGAATATAAATCGTGAATACTTTTGGCATGTCTGGCACACGACATCAAAGTCTGGAGGAAAAAATGTAAGTAGTGGATATTTTTACATGCAGTATAGAATTTTAAAATACCATTTATACTATTAGATCTTTACAACTGAGAGCAGAGGCACAGAGGCACACACGCACACTTCTACTATCGTTGAAGTCAGCAGCATAGAAAAAATCTGGTTGGTAAAAAGAAAACCAGTGGTTTAATAGTCTGAGGTGGTTCAGATTTCCAGCAGAAAAACATACTTTATAGTACAAAGAGCTTACATCCAAATGTGAATGTGTGGTAAAAACAGCGTGTCTCCAAACCCTCAGTATATATATTCTTATAATATCACAGATGCCTTTGACTTTAAATTGAACCTGAAACGTTTTATACACGAAAATACCCGGATATAAAAAGGTATATTGTGACAGAGCCAAAATATACTGGGATATGAATTTTTGTTCATATCGCCCAGACCTATCATAAAGTATTCAGAGGAGTAAAGAGACAAGTGTTTTTTTACAGTCTTGAATTAACCTAGCTTTACCAGTTGGTGTTGCCATTTCTGACACCACTGTCAACCTTATATGTATTTGAACAAAGTGTACTAGAACAACTGTAATAGAACACACAATTCCACATGTGTTTGTGGTTTTGTTCTTCCCCAACTACGTTTTGGTCAAACAGGCTATTTATACACAGACACACATATATATTATGTGTATTATGTGTATTTTGTGTATTTTATACACATCTACATACATACATACATACATACATATATATGTGTGTGTGTGTGTGTGTGTGTGTGTAGAGAGAGAGAGAGAGAGAGAGAGAGACACACACACACAAAACATATATATTATATATATACACAAACATATATATTAGAATATAGTATTTTGGCAATTCATGTAGATGTATGAGATGTATCAAGTGAAATAACCTGGGGGTGCTTCAGTTGTTTCACTGGGGACTGCTACTTCAACATCAGAGGCTGGAGGGCTCTTTTCCTCTGGCGATGGTGCTGCTTGAGGTGCTGGCTCAGGGATGGCTGAAAGAGAAATTAACAGAACTACCACACATTAGCTGTTAAATTATTAACCTGACTGATATTGGTTACATACTTAATTTTGTGTTACAGTATGTGACATTTAGACAACAAGAAAATCAAAAGGGTTAAAAGTAAGACATCGGTCACAAAAATCATTGCAAATCAATATACAATTAATGTAAATACAGTTTTGAGGACAGTTTGTTTTCGTAGTTTCATAATCTTCTGTTTACATCTGCAATAAAGAGGAACCTACAGCATGTAGTGCAGAGTCAGCTGTTTCTTAACCCACTCTAACACTAAAAAAATCTTTTAAAAAACAAAGCTTTTCGTCAAAAGAGTTACAAAAACACAAGCTTTCAAGATGTTTGTAGCGTATACATAAGCAATGTTTTATTTAATTTTAATGTAAAGGCTAAGGATTACTACCTTTTAAGTTACTAACATACTGTAGGTGGAGTAAGTGATACATAAATGTTGAATGAAAATTTTAAAAAATCAAGTTTCGCAGCTAAAACAAAATTGATTAAAACTAAAAACATATCACACTGGAACAATGAAGCTCTGATAGTAGAAACTTTGAAATTGGTGGACTTAGGGAAACAGTCACATTTTAAATTGCTTATGTCTGTTAATAATAATTGCTCACCAGAGGTCTTTGACAGAATGGGTGCGGTTGTTTTGTCTGGGGCTGCCTTATGTGCTCTTGATGAAATTTCTGCAATACGGTCCTCATATCTTTGTTGGTCTCTCTTGACAGTTCGGTACGCCTGTGAAAACGAAAAAATGCACTGCATTTACTCACAACGGAAGCTATGAAACAGCATAGATCTGCCAGATCCAATGTTGACTGCTATGTGAACATCTGTGAACAAGGAGAACTTTTGCATGAAACTACAAATGACCAACAAATATACTCAGAAATATTTGTTACTCAAAAAACATTATTTTCAAATCAACACATCATTTTAGATACATGTCATAATTTGTCATAACTCACATATACTCCACTGCCAAGACAGGCTGCTCCAACCAGGAGGATGTACAACTGGTTTTCCCTGCCTCCCCCTCCAGGACCAGTGGACATGTGAGCCACAGGTAGACAAGGTTGTATTCTGCCATTGTTCAACCCTGAAAACAATAAAAATAACATCAATCAAACAACTCCGACAGTACTCACTTAAATGATAAATATAACACTACTTCACATGCACCCTTTCGCGCACACAAGCACACACACACACGGATGGCAGAGCTGCTATGCAGCTGAGCAGACGCACCAGGGGCAACTTGGGGTTCAGTGTTTTGCCCAAGGACACTTCAACATATTATGGGAGGAGCCGGGAATCGAGAGCTGAGTGCTCTACCTCCTGGGCCACAGCCACCCCACTTACTCACTTCATTACATGTTTTTCCTCGGTAGAGTATGGTTAAAAATGCATTTACCATGCATTGGTTTGCTTTCATGTTGATCAAGCTAATCAGACTGCCGCTGACTGACTATCAATGCCACTTCATAAAATTATATTTTGATTGATCCATCAGTAACTTTGCTATTTAGCTAGACACCAATATGAAGCAAGACACAACGAGCACAAATCTTTATGTTCCACCATCATCTTTCCTATAGTTAACAGCATGTGAAAAAGTATCTGCCTTTACTTAAAGCAATAAATAAATAGATTAGAAAAACACCATAATACTGACTGGCAGTTTGGTAAAAATGTGAAATACAATGACAATGGATTAACTGATAGTGGGAGATTATATGATTGCAGATAAGCAGTTTAGAAAAGTTGAAATTGTTTGTGTAAATGCTAGTGTCTTGATGACATATTTGCAAAATATGCCTGTGGATGTTGACAGTAAAAACATTTTTTTTTTTAGATCTTCAATATATACATATGCTTATATGCAAGGTAATAACATAGCACCGGCACATTTCAGGATGAACTTTGACCTGACAGTTCCTAGAATGAAGAGACTGGCTCAGTTTGGTGATACAGTGAGTTATGAACAAAAATCCCTGATGAGGTTAACTGAAGAAAGCAAACGTCCTTCAGTGTCCATTGTAATCACCCTCTCTTGTGAATCACTTTGCTCTAATAAGTCACCACCTCTATGCATAAAGGTAACCCATAGGTATTAACCTTTCGTGCTTTTTATTTCAAGGAGTGTAAAGCCCCTTCCCAAGTCCAACCTAAAGTAGGCCTATGTAAGCCTATATAAGCATAGCAAAGGTTACAGAATACTGTATGCTGTAACACCTATAATGTGCAAACTACCACTGAAAGCACTGAAACCAAACATGTCTGACTGTGACATAATGTAATGTAATGTTATAAAACTGCTTTCTGCTGAGCTTCAGACAAGAGGTTTAATGATGTGAAATCTGAAGTTATCAAAATGCTATTTACTACCATATATTAACAGTGACCAGTTGCTAATTAGCAAAGTTAGCTTTGTACGAGCTAAAACGAAGGTTCGTGTACTGTAACTAAGCTAACAGGTATTAATGTGTCTGTTTTAAAGAACTGCTGACATTGTGTAACATTGAGCTACAAGTAGTGAATTGAGACCTAAGCTAACAAGGAGACACCAAGTTACTGTCACCGGTTAGTTAACGGTACCTGTTCTCCTCACATTCTGCCGGCACAAAGTAGATGAGGCTCTAGCTAGAGGTGCAAGCTTTTTCCACATCGTCCTACATTTCAGCATTGTGGCTCAGCTCTGTTGCAGCGGTTCCCAGTTTACTAGCCGACCTGTCGGACAAGAACACTAGCTAGGTAATATTTACCGAGTCCTACAGCCAGCAAACAGTGACGACTAGCCGCAACGCGCTACACGCCAAGGCCAGAGACAGGTCACACGTTTGAGGGGAGTCATGGGTAATTGTAAAGACTCCATCTAGAGCAAGATTGGCCGCCACTGGAAAACTACGGAAGAGAACGCCTTTGGGAGAAAGATGGCGTCGCCCTCATACCGGACGTCAGCTCGAGTTCCGTAATATCTCAAACGACTGTGCGTTTAAATGGTGCCGTCAAAAGTTATGTAGCGTTAATGCTATTCCAGTTGTATGCTGTTACGCTGAGTGGTAGCTGTTTTCACCTATTTCTTCCAAGGCTCTTTGCTAACCACCGTGAACCTGGTTCTTGTTCGTGACATTTCTGCAGATTTAATGGATCCAGAATGCATTTACCGCCCCCACAGTTTCAAGAGAAGTTTTACAGGCAGTTTTAAGCATTAATACACCCACTACAGAAAAGACAGAGAAACGCTCCATAATAATTAATTCTTGTGATTCTTGTTATTCGTACCGAACAGATGAATACATTTTCATATTAGGACCCAAAAGTTATTTAATAATTATATGCATCACAAACCAAGGGTAAAAAGGTAAATACCTGAACAAGTAGAATTTTATTTTCCCGCATTAGTTAGTGTACATAGCTACATCATGTCCACAATTATTAATGCAATGCAGTGTAGCATTATGTAAATTCAGAGTAATGTATGTGAGTGCAATGTATGTTGTGTACACAAATGTTCATTTGGTTTTCACTGAGTCATGATATGAAATTTGCCCAGTGATAGACTAGATAACTACAATTAGGTCATTATGTCTCCCTCTGGTGGTCACCGAGGATCTTTGAGGAAAGATGCGAGATCGAGTCTGTTTACTTAACAACTGCACGAGAGTTTACAATATTTAGTTTAAAGCGTACTGTGTTTATATTTTAGACATTGTTAATATTAATACAGATGATTGTGATAGTAAAAACTTTTCATTTTTACAATGAGGAATTGTGTACTTCCCTTTGAAACAGTGATAATGAGATGTGGATGTAATTTATTTTACTGTCAAAAGAAGTTATAACGTACTTCTCTCACGGGATGAAAGATAATTTCATCATCAAAGATAATTGCATTGCAATTTTTTTTTTTTTGCACAATTCATCATCATGTGTATTTCAATGTAATTAGGGACTATGAGCTTAATTTTAATATTGCTCCCCACCTTGGATCCTGCTACTACTTTCCACAATACTACACGTATGATAATTCATTCTGCACCACCACTAATACTACCAGTGACACTCTACAGTAAATTAATTTTAAAAGCCCAAAACATTCAACAAGTAAATACACAAAAGAGCACATACCATAACTATTGATAATATGAAATTACCATGAACCTCCATAAAACGTAAACTGACATTGAAACTACTACTCTTAATGCAATATTACGTGTACCTTAAGGCAGGCAGTGTAGTAGGTTGATGTTATCAGTTATCCACTGTTAAACCACTTCTTGTTTCAGTAGAGTTCTGAAACCACACAGGAAAAAACAAACAAGCAAAATGGAATTACTATTGTGTTAAACATGACCAGCATGTGATCTGGCTATTGTATTTTCTGTAAGAGGTCAACACAACTCAATCCTCAAATCTGTCAAACCTTATTATGTGGTTTACTTCCACAGAGGCCACCAGCTCCATCCACATGTCCCAAGCACTTGAGAAAATAAACACATAATTCTCACTTTCTCACTCCCTTTTTCTCTCTCTCTCTCTCTCTGTCAGTGTGATCAATTTCTTAACTTCCTCCTTTTGGAGTGGCTGTGCTGAATACCAGAACACAGGATATGCTTCGCAGTGCTCTCAGTTTCACAGCAGCAGCAGCAGCAGCAGCAGCAGCAGCAACAGCAGCCGTGAGGACGACACGCTCTGCAGTCAATATGAGTGCTGGAGATGTGGTCTGCACCGGCTGGCTCATTAAATCCCCCCCAGAGAAGAAACTAAAGAGATTTGTGAGTAGCTGTACACACAGGACACTTGTTTATGTCTCTTGCCAGCAGTGACATGTCCGGTTATGCTGTTGTGCCTTGTGTCTGTGTGTGTGTGTCTATATGTGGAATGAGGATTTACTGAAGGTTTGTATGCTTTTGTTAAACTGAGCTGTAATTCAGTCTCTTCTATATTGTCTTCCTCGTTTCTGTAATAACTTACTGTTGTGTTTTGGTTTGTAGAGGCACTTCATAGATACAGCAATAATGTAGTATGACAGTGTGTCACAAGCTGCACATGCACTTCAGGCAGACATGGAAATTACTTGTACATCAAGTATATATAATTGCTTACATGGCAAGCATACAGCTTTTACTGTTTTGTGGTTGTTGGGGGTCATGTGATAATGTTGGGCTGGCCACTCACTCTGCTCTGTGTGTTTGTGTGATGAGCATGTGCATTGTGAAACATGGGAAGCAGTGTCAGCGGCAGTCAGACACTTCAGACTTAGCAACAAGCAGAAATAGTCCAGCTCTGTGATGGCTGTTTGCACTTCCTCTGTACGAATAGAGGTGGAGGAGGACCATTTATCAACACCAGTGCAGGGAAAGGGTGGGTGGAGATGTGCGTGTGTGGTGATGGGGTTCAGGGTTTGGGGCGGGAAATAGAAACTTATTTTAGCACACTATGCAAATCCTCCTAATACCAGAGTAAATACACGTTTCTCAGACTGTAAGGGCAGGTACACTATCTGCTTCACTATTCAAATGTCAGGCACAGACACATGTTGTTATGAAAATTTCAATCGCCTACGTCAAATTAATCTTGGTGTATGATTTTATCAAGAAAAAAATGGAACTCTGCAAACAGTATGCAAACATTACACACAAACATCGCTGCCAAGTGCTGTTGCTGTGTTCACAGAGGAGTTTGTTTAGTAGTTGTTTTGCTGACTTAGGCACCGGCTCCTTAGTTTTCCTTTAGTTTCTTTCTGATGTGGAACAACTTGCTCTCTCATGTTGTGTCAACATTGCATTTCCACTTTCTGTCTTGATACAACGGTCATCTCCTCTACAGTGTGCTGTGAGAGGTTGGACCTTGCTAGAAAAGTGCTCAAATATTTCTATCAGACATTAGTTTGTCATATCCACAGTCCCTTGTAGATAATGTCAATAGTTTCCACTTTTCTTTTTAAATAGATTTTTTAGCTGTTTTCGCCATTTATTTCATTGCCTTTTGGAGGAAATCTATTTAAAGGCTCCCTGTCACTGTTTTTAAAATGATCTCACCAAAAGACTCATTTCCAATCTCTATGGTGATAAAGACAAAGAAAAATACTGAAAAAAAGGCTTGCTATCTTGCAGTATCTCCTTGTTTATACTATAATTTTATCATGTGATATTTTAACGTGCACATGTATAGACCTGTTTCACAGACAACAAATTTTAATATGTCACAGCAGGAAGCAAACACAAGTGCCATCAGTAAAATGAATGATGGTCAAATTCCATCTAGCTGCTTCAGTTCCAGTGTCTGTCTTACTGTCGCGTTACTGTCCGGCTCTGCAAGACACTTAGGTCTAATAGATCAGGATCATCAATAATGTTAAGACAGTAACAACTACGCCTTTGTTGTGAAAAAGGCCCATCGTGTTTTAAAATCTAGATTTAAACCTCAGCATGAATGTTCTTTTTGACCTTAGGAGAGTTTCACATCTCACAGTCTTCCACAGTGGACAGAGTTCAGCTTTCACCACCTCTGACCTACTGTTTTTTTTGGAAACTCCTTACTTAGGTCACATGATGATAATGAAGCAAACTCCATCGACAGAGGAAGACCGTGAGATGTGTTTGAAGGATGTGGAAAAAGCTAGTTAGCAGACCAAAGGGTACAGTTGTTTTTTGTCAAACCTTGTTTTTTTGTGAGTCTCGTTTCATCTGAAACGTGCTGAAAAAACCTATAGAATTTCACTTCGAGGAAAAAGGTGAAACCTTCTGAATTAGTCTGTATTTACTTGAGTTCTATTTTTCTGAAAAAGTTAAAAATAAAAAACATCAGGTATTTGTGTTAGATGCACCTGTTTTTACATAGCAACTTATTTTACCAAACACAGAATTTCCAATATTCAAAATATCTGTAAGATCAAATTGCCATCTGTCTAGTTACGGTTTCCTCATAAACCTGGCAGCGTTATTGGCAGTAAGTGTGGTGTGTCTAACCATTTCCTGGTGTGAACACATAAATTACCAACTGACTTGTGCAGGAGACGATTACCCCCACACAGAAAAAAAAAAAGTGCAAATTTTTAAGTTTCATACCTCCAGAATACCAGGAGAAAATCCACCCTGACAATGTGCACAAAGCCACAAAACAAAGTGTCGAAGTGATATTAACATCTATACATCCAGCATCATTACTGATGATGGATTCTTTTTAATGTGCTTATTAATGAAATTTAATGCTGTGGTGGCTGAGATGACTTTTAATTCTCTGTTCAGTGAGAGCTCAGGTATCAGATATTACAAGTAAATCTGTGGCACTACTGTATAAATAACTGTTAACAGTTTCAGTATTGAGTTTTCAGTAAGTTATCAGAATAAAGTAGTGGTCATGCGGTGTATAAATACTTCTTTCGTTGTTTTAGACTGTTTCTGCTAAGTACAGTGAACTTCCTCTTTTTTTGTATTTCTGGGAAATTAGGAGTTGAGGTTCCGCTTAGTAACTCAGTTTAAAGTTGCTAAGCGAAATGTTGCTGTGATCTACTGTATGCCCCATTATTTGTCATGACTAATACAGTTGGGGAGGGGGGGTGACACGTACTGCAAAAATTATGAAGCACTGTGCTTGAAATGTACAGTAAGTAAAATCAGTGATTAACTATTTGTGCCTTTGTCGTGCAGGCATGGAGGAGACGCTGGTTTGTTCTTCGAAGAGGTCGCATGAGTGGTAATCCTGATGTACTGGAGTACTACCAAAGTAAGAACTCCAAAAAACCAATCCGCACCATCGACCTGAAAGAGTGTGAGGTTGAAATGCTGAATGGGCAACTCAGGGTAAAGCACAACTTCAATGGAAAGCACCTCTTTGTGGTGAAGACCTCATCTCGCATTTTTTACCTGGTGGCCAATACTGAGGAGGAGATGAACAGCTGGATCAGTAGCATCAGTCAAATTTGCCAGTTTGGGAACCTGGAGGATCCAGGTAAATACACAGAAAAACTGAACTCTGTTTACTTTGAAGCTGAACTTAAAGCAGTTAACAGCATTTTGCAAGTTTTTTTTTTTAGATCGTGCACTTTTTTTTTAGTACCACACCTGCCACAGACCTGTGGTCCATGCAGGTCAGCAGTCAGCATCTTGATGAACGTTTGCTTGACAAATAAAACCTACACTGACCTGGATTAAATAAATTAAAATCCATAATGTAAAACAAATCTATCTACAGATGGAAAAGTCAGAAATCAGAGAAATACAGAAAGAAAAAACAGAACAACATCAAAGAATTTTATTCAGATTTACTGTCAGTGCCTCACTTAAAGGTTTTTAGTCCTTTAAGCAAACATTGGGTCACATATGGTTCCTTACTCAACTTCATGTATGTTGTCAGAGAATATTAATTCTTCAGTTTAAGACTAGCAGATTAAAACAGGCTGATAAATTTCTCTGTAACTGAACTTCTAAACACATACACAATCCCCCGTCATCAAAGTGGGGCTAATGTAATTTGATAGAAATCACATCTGTTCCTTTTAAAGCAGATACAACAACAATAACCACAAATATATATTGCATCACTGAATGTAACATATTGACGTTTTAACAGATTTTTCACACAGCTTCCCTGGAAATTAGGGCTGTGGTCTGATCAAGCAGTGTTCGTAGTTTACTGACTAGTAGACAAAACGTGACCTCGCATTTTTTCATAAGTCAGTGTTGTCTCTGCATGGAAAATGCGTTAAGATGTTTCATGCAGTTAAAGTGTTGTTGCTGGTCACGCAGCTTAATATTGCAGCTGTATTCGTGGTGATATCAGCAGATAAACAGGGAGCTGAAGTCACTTTCAAATGAACAGATAAATAGTGAGATTGTTGTATTTTTCCATGAACATGCTTTGGGGCTAAATTAGATGACATTTTAGGGGTGATTTTATTATGTGTGTATTATCAAGTCTTAATTTTATTGCCTTTTATTGACATGTGAGCACTTTATTCTTATGACTTTTATTTCTTTATTTACACTTCTTTTCAGGATGATGTAGTTCTGATGTTCTCTTTACTTTAGCTTAAAATGCACACTGTAATTACAGACTTTCTGTTAGAACATTGTCGTCTGTGTGAAGGAGATAGAGCAACGGCGCACAGTTGCTGATATGCTGCTCTGCATGTTACCATCATCAGATATGCTCTCAGAAAAACACACACAAGTATTCAAGTCAATTATAATGCAAAATATTACATCCCACACACTGCTGGAATAAAATGCAACTTTAATTAAGGGTTTTCAGAGAAAGTAGGACAGCAGCAGTAGATCCCGCCTGGATCTCAGTAGGGATCTATGAGATGGCATCTCATAACTTTTGCAAAGGAATATAAAAGGTTGTTCTGTATGCACTAGCTAACACAAAGGTCTGTTAGGGGTAGCAAATGTTTCATGAGAACATGCAAAGACTTTTGGATTGTTTGTTGCACCACACGGTTCTGAAGGGCCTTGACTCAGTGGCCTTGAGTGAAGTGGAATGAAACAAATTTCTGAACAAGGGCCAAACCGACTGAGAGATTGAAGACTGTATAAACAGAAGAGGGAACAGGGTTCATATGTGTCTAGTCTTGTGCCTGCAAAAATACCATTCCTGTTTTCAAGTTTACCTGCTCCATTTACTGCATATTGTAAACTTGAGTACGGGCTGGGAGAAATCTGCGTGTGTGTGGTTTAGTTAGCATTTGGTGTCAGCAAGACGGCAGTTTTCTTATCACTCCTTAGTGGTTGAATGATTCCAGTAACTACACTCTCTGTTTCTATCCTGTTGTCTTCAACAGAAGGCTCAGAAGAAGGTTTTCCCCAAACCCACACCCCAGTCCAGCTGTCACCTGACAGCTCTGACCGAACATCTGTATCCAGCCAACAAGGCTCCCAGTATCCACTGGACTACCTCTTTCTGTCACAGTGTGAGACAGGGAGTTTAATCACTATTAGGTATGTACAATTTGTAAAAACCTTTCACACAAGATGAATTAATGGTTTATGTTTAACATGTTTTCATTTTTTCCATATCTGTAGACATGACAGTTTTTCCAACTCTGACATCTCTCTGGAGCAAAAGTCATCAGACGATGCTGTCAAGGACATTGTCCCTTCACCTCTTTGTGCCGACTCCTTGTCACCCTGCGTCTCCCATGCTTGCCCCTGCCCATCTCTTTTCCCTCTTGGAAGGTTGACCAACCCTCCTTTCAGCGCACCATGCACCTCCATGGTTATACCATCATCCTCTTCTTCCCCACTACTACAATGTGCCACAAATGTCTTCCAGTTTGACAAACCTTACTCTTCGGCATCATTTGAGGCAATGAGTGACATACAAACACCTCCTCCACTGCCACCTAAGCCAAATCACCTGTCAGAGCAGCTAAGTGAGGAAGGAGCTCACAGGCTGAGAGCAACAAGTGAGCGGCATTTGTCAAGCCATGCTGCATTATTTAACAGGAGGACCTCTTTGTCAGGCCTGGACCGTTTCAGACAAGGTAGGTCTGTGTCCCCAGTGGGAAAGCAATCTCACAGTAAAACTTGTGCCCAGCGAAATATCTATCCTGGTGCTATAATGGTAGAGCAGCACATGGATTAACATCTGCAACAACTGACTGTAACAGTCAACAAATAAAACTTATGTCAAAATATCTTTTTTACCAGATGCTGACATCAGATTAATGAGGAACAGGAGGCAGAGTCTAAATTTGGTAAGAATTACCACATTTTTAAAATCTTACTAAAGAAAATACTTAAGAAATGCATTGACGTTTTAACTGACAGCCTTTTTTGCTTTGTTGCAAAGTCAGATGAGCAGATTGATACCACTTCCTTGTCTGTATCGTAATGAGAAAGTTTGAACCAGCAGACGGTTGTTTGAGCTTAGCTTAAAGACAAGCAAAAACAGTTAGTCTAGCTCTAAAGAGGTGCTACCGGCACCTCTAAGGCTCCATTATTAGCATGCTCTGTCTTATTAAACCATAGAAACAAGCAAACAAACAAATAAACAAATAAAAACAGAACAAACTGACTATTGGCCAGAGGAGCCCCTGGCTTCATGGGTCTAAATAGATATATTGCTACCTTTTGACAGAACCATTCTGCTAAATTCATATTGATTGTATAGACATGAAAGCTGTATTGATTTAATCATCTTGTATTAAGAAGAAAAAAAGACTGCATTTCCCAAAGAGTCAGACTATTCATTTAAAGCCACTCTACATAGCAGCATAGCATCTCTATTTTATCTACGAAATAAAAATACATGCCACTACAATAATTTGAAAGATTCTATAAGCACAAAAAACAACAACACACTATATTGCAGTTGTCTGATCTCATGAACCTTTGTCTTTCAGCAGCCTCGTTTAAATACCACTCAAATTCAAAGCTACCAGGATGAGTCATACGTCCCCATGGCTTCCCCTTCTCCCACTACCACCACTGCTGAAGGTGATGGTTACATCCCCATGAGCCCCGGGGCATTCAGTTTCCACAATCCAAGCTACAATAAGTCCCCAACATTTGTCAGTTCACTAACGTGTCGACTTGGGGATCTTGCACCACCTCCAATTCAACGGCACCTAAAGCCTCGCTTAAGGAGAGGTGAGAGTCATTACAGCTTTGATTGGTGTTTATATCATTTTTAGCCATGTATGGAAAGATCTCACCTTTACCTGTGTGTGTGATGTATGATGATAAAACAGGGTCAACGGATAAGTATAAAATGAAAAAAAATAAAATAAAAATTTTAGATTCACATTCACATGTTCCTATTACCATGTTAATTCACAGGAAATGCCACTGGAGCAGTCATGCAGATATTAGATACACAGATCTTTTTCTCATAATGATCTTAACAATTCTTTACTTTACTTAGTTCCTTGACACATTAGAGAAGTGTAACCAAATTGATACCTTGGTCCTTTCTTGGTTCACAGCTCGACCCCCGCCCCTTGACCTGAGAGGTCTTTCTACAATCACAGAATGTCCCACACACCTACCCTTGAGCAGATCACTAATCGAATCATGGTGAGAGACAAACAATATTATACTATAAAGTCTTTACTCCACATGTTGCATACAACACTTATGTTGTACATGACTGAGGGCAGCATAGTGGTATAGTAAGTGCTTAGCACTGTCACGTCACAGCTACAAGGACCTGGGTTTGAATCTTCAGGTTCACCATCCAATGACAGTTCAGATTGACTGCAGTAATTTTGAGACTCTTAGCAGTTAGGATGATGGATGGATACATGACTGGTAATATAAGTATGGTAAAACTGCAATTAAGGGCCAATCCCTATTCTTTTACCATACCAAATCACAGAGCATTTTGCATTCTTCAACTAGTAAAAATCTTTCTGAGCTTTTTATATTTATGTTCCTAGCTGAAGATGTTGTTTATGTTGTAAAAGTTATATAAATTCTTCCTTTTTTGTGTAATTTCAGTTTATCAGCCACCAGAGACAATGTAAGGGATGAAGACACAAATGACTCTGCAATGGTAAATTTTCTATTCACAGTAACAAAGACACACTTCTTTCTTTCTCCAATCTGACTTTAATGGTAAAAAGGGAATTAATTTACTCTATCTTTAAGTAAAAATACAAATACAAATTCATCATTGGAAGCAGTTGTGATAGAAATGTTCTTTTAGTGTGTAGATCAGCCTACCTTTTCATGTCTATTTGTCATATAACTTGAATCATTCACTTTTCACCTACAACTGGTCCTCATAATTGTATACACACACAGTGCAAATTTGTATGGGGTTAAATCACAGTGTAGATTTCATATATATTATAAAATCTATTTAAGAAAGTGTAACATTCTTATAACTGTGGGACCATTAGTGAATGAAAAAAAAATGGGTGTGGAGTGACTGCAGGTTTTTTAAAGAATTTGCTGTCACACTGGGGACTTTCCAGTCTGTGAACATTTATAAGATCTGATGTTATACAAGACTGTGCTTAGAAATGCATATTCAGTTGATGTTTTAAGAAAAGCTTATTAGATATTGTTGAGCTTAGCTATCTTGGATCTGTGGACAAATGCTATATGGAAAGATTAGTTCTATAACTTTTCAATATACCATCAACTACATAAAAACCACATTTAGCCTCATTCAGTACATCCTGAGTGTACAAATATTTTATGTAATGGCCCCTCCTCTGGAAAAGGAATTTCAGGATTTGGGACAACACATAATAATCATGCAATCACAGACACTACAGTCACTTTCAGTCTTGCTTAGTCACATTGCGTGCGCTCAGTTTATGTGTTTGCATAAATTCCTGTATTTCGCACACTTTGTTTATTTAAGTCAAAGGTGTAAAATCCACAGCTTGGGCATTTTGCTCACTTGAAGAAAACAGTCTTTAGTGTGCACCCTTAGATCAGTTTGTGCTGTTTTTTGCGAGTGATATCAAGTTTGCACGTTTTTTTCCAAGCAACCCTTTATATCAGTAAATCAGGCCCTTAGACAACATTAAAGTTGACTTTTAGCTCAGATGAATATGTTATACTACTATAAAGGTGTGCATTTAGAACTGTACAAATGTGCGATTCTGTGAGATCTTCATCTATTTCTTTCTCTGGCAGGGAACAGTTCAACCATGGGCAAGAAGCTCAAATCTTGACTATTTGTCACTGGATTTCAATTCTGCATCTCCCTCTCCTGTGCAGAAGGTGTGTTGTGATCAGATATATGACAGAAATCAACTGGAATTTTGTAAACTAAAATAATATTCTACACCATCCAAGTGAAAACTGTGTTTTGCACCACTGTGCCCCTGGGGCCACTGTGGACACTGTTTTTGTCTTCTGAATTGTACAAGCTAACCCACTTCACCTGAATATTACTGGCTTTGGCTGTTTCAGAGGCATTCTGGGAAACAAATGTACTCCTTAAACCACTGATTAATGGTCTTTGACATTTCCTTTAACTTACCTCAGCTGAGCCAGCCCACACACAGCTGGGGTATATCATTATAATCATCTACCATTAGCTCCATTGATGCTTGTTATTACCATCAAATGACCAAATCAGTGCTTACTTTAAAGCCTTGTAAGCATTGAGGAAAAAAGATTTACATGTGATGTCATGTTGAAGAAAAGAATTCTACAATTAGTGCACTGAGAAATTTTATGTTGTGCAAAGTATTACAGTATGCAATAAGAAATCCATAATCAGACATTTGTAAATCAATATTTCTACCTTACACTAAAGGTAAAACACAGTTTTAACAATTACTGTCTCCTCTATGTCACGCAGAAGCCTTTTCTGTCTGATGAGCACAGAGTGGACTATGTTCAGGTGGATGAGAAGAAGACTCAAGCGCTACAAAACACCAAAATGGAGTGGACGGATGTTCGGCAAAAACATGAGATGAAGTGAAAAAATTCTTGATGAACACTTGGTTTTAAGAAGACCAGCAATAATGCGAGCCGAGACAACATATATATATATATTAGGGATGTCCGATATTATTGGCCAATATTGGCATTAAAATGTAATATCGGAAATTATCAGTATCGGTTTTTACTCTTTTAATGACAAAACTTTTACATACCATGCACATATTATACATCA
>JAUBNQ010000006.1:7031198-7059114 GCA_032353495.1 Ctenopoma kingsleyae
AGTTTTTCTTTTTTTTATGAGGGGGGACCCCGCATATATTGGTATCGGTTTATATCGGTATCGGAAATTAAGAGTTAATCAATATTGATATATCGGATATCGGTAAAAAGCCAATAACGAACATCCCTAATATATATATATATATATATATAGGACCAAAAGCAATTTAAAAGCACTTTGAAAATAACATTATTGAATATAAAAGGAATTAAGCAGTCAAAATGCCTGTTTGAAAGACAAAATTGCACTGTAATTTAACTCTTCTACCGTAGCATAAGGTTTTACCAGATTTTTTTAATGTTTCACATTGCTTGTAAAATACTGAAACTTGCTGTAAATGTCTGGACTGTATTTCAACTGTAAAAAAGATAAATATTTTAATGATAAAATGTTTTGTTATCTATTTCTCTCGTCACTGTGCATCATGAACAAAACATTTTTTTCTCAAAAAACTCATCATAGACCATTCTCCGTAAACACTACATATTGGTTTTTGCTAAGGCTGATCTTTAAATTAAAAAGATTGACAGATTGATAATATTTATTTGTTTAAATTTGAATCTTTAGTTACTATAATTGTATTACATATTACATTTATGGATAATGTATTTCAAATGTGCACTTTTTAGGAACTGTGGCAAGCATGTCTACTGCAATATTAATAACAAAGATATTGATATTGTTAATAATATTGTAATGGATAGGGACATATGTAATATGCTAATACCAACATTAAAGAATAAAACATATTAAAGACTAAAATAGAAATTACACTCTAATAAAAGGGTGCTAAAAATAGAATAGAAAGACAGTAAATAAATAAAATTAAATAAGTTCATTAAATTGTAGGAATGTATTTGTTGATTTTGTTTTGATTTAATAATAAAGATTTTATAGATTCTGTCATATTAATAAAGAAAAGTAGAAACATTGGTAATCCTTTCGAAAAATTACATTTGTGAGCATATAATTATCATATATTCTCATTATTCTCGTTCTCGTTACACACATGTTGCGTCACTACCATGCGCCGAGAGGAGGAGATTTGGAAAATTTACCTGAGAAGTCGGGAGAGGAAGCCAGCGTCTAAACGCTGGGGTTTTTGTGAATATCTGAAGTGTAATCGGCATGCGTACTAACTAAACACATCATTGATACAAACCCCGTGTATTTATCTGCGTGACTATATCATAATGTTTTCCTGCGATGAGGTTTAACGGTACCCACGGTTAGCAACACCTAGACTGAAATTACAGCCACAAGCTGCAGGGCACACTGGTGAATGGGGTTAACGTTGTTAGCACCGCAGCTAGCTAACGGTTAGCTGGAGACAAATGAAATCGTGTCTGGACAAAGCTACTCCGGATTCAGAGTCGACCACAACCTAAAGCTCAAGTTAACGTTACAGCTACGAGAAACCATGCGCTGAGAGCTAACTTCGTCTTGAGGTCGAGAAACACCAGCCCCGTCCTGCAGGATTTTGGCTGTAGTTGGTAAGTTTGTTTACTTATTATGACTCAGTTAGCTAACCAGACATAATTTTGGTTGTGCTAATGTGCTGTTTAGTTTGGTTTTAGATGAATACTTAGATCTCAAACTAGGTCTGCAAAGCTTTGTTTCTTGCTCTAAATTCAACGTTAGCTGCAGTTACTTGTAGTAAAACCTTAAAGTAATGTTTGTATTGTTATATGTTGAATATTTTTGACCCACCATTCATCACAGGTAGCTATTTATTGTGGCACAGCAATGGGTTTTTAATTTGTTTAATACAATTAAAATAAAAGAAAGACATTTGTAAGTTTGGGGTTTTTTTAATCTTTGACTGATATTCAATCAGCTACTACATACTTTTACATCGTTCTGCCAAAATATAACAAAATTTATATTTTCACATAGTTTAATATTTATTGTGTTGTGTTTAGTGCCGATGTGGGACAATATTCCAATTTAGTTGTACTATTATACTAAGTAAGACCTGAGCAATGACAAGAGTTATCTTTATCTTATATTTATCTTCCACTTGTATATATGCAGGTTTACATAGACATTCTTGTAAAGTTGTGTTTTTATGCCAAATCACAACGTAAACATAAACACAAACAAAGCACATTTAAAGATGGAAGATACAGTATCAATATACTGTATAAGACAGAAAATTTAAATGTTGCACTAGGTTGCTTTTGTTTTGTTGTTGAAGATACAAAGGACTTTGAGTTGGGCTAAATTTTTTGAAGAGAGACTTTGCCAAAGTGGTATCAAAGTAATTCCGACTGTTCTTTCGTATGTTTAAATTCATTTTCTTGGAAAAAAAAGAATGTGTAGTGAACAATTAAGAAATGCAACAGATAGCTTTGGCTTAATGCTTAATGCTAGTTAGGTTTTAGAATATATTCACTGCACAGAGTTTTCAGGGCTTTATTTTTATTTTTTTAATTCAGCTTGCACACATTCTTTTTTTTTTTTCTTCAATCCTCACAATTTTCTCTCTCTTTCTTGATTTTACAGTCTGTACTACAGTGTGGAGCACTGTGTGACAGTAATAATCATCCATGAGAAACACAATGAACTGTGTATAAATATTTGGATTAAACACAGCTTGCAAGCAAAGAATATGCATCGAGGATTTTTAGTAATCAAGTTATTTGAGTTCTCGAGGAATAGTTTCCACCCTAGCAACAGAGAAACATGACATGAAAGACCAAGAAACCACAGATGCATGAAACAGTCAGCAAAGTCGACGATTAAGTTCATGTCAGGTGATCTCTTTGTAAACCACAAGTATGTAAAAGAGAGAAGAGGCAAGACAATAGAGACACAGAAAGTATATTTAAAACTAGTAAGTCTTATATCTGTCAATAGGCTGGACTAATAGTGTAAGCTCTAAGGCTTAGAAATACAGTAAGTAAAGTAGGCTGTGATACAAAATACCATATGCTTAAAAATCTGAATTGGGTATACTTCTTATCAATGTGGACACTTTAAATTGATTAATCTTTTTTTGTCTCAACTCTCTCAATATAGGGCTCAAATCAGATGGAAGACAAATTCATTGCAATCATTCTATCAGCTAATTTGGAAAATCCAGCTACTATGCCTTCTACTGGACTGCTTTTGTAAACGCAGCAGCCATGGCTTCTCGCAAGGTAGACAATCTCCCAAATGAAGTTAAGGAGTTAACTTCAGTCACCAAACAGCTTTCCCAGTGTAGCCCTGATGACATCACAGAAGAGCTTCGATCAGACACGGTGAATGCTACAGTCAAATCTCAAAAATCTGGAAAGTTTAGGAGGACTGCTCTAACATTTTTTGGTGTTCGTAAAAGCATCTGTATTTTACCAAGTTTTTTTGGAGGAAGAAGTAAAAATCCAAACAAGTGGTCTTCCAAGAAAGGACTCACCAAAAGCAGAACACATGATGGGTTAAGTAAGATGGGTCATGACGACGATCTGAGAAGTAGGTTCACCTCCGCTGGAGATTTTGAGTACCACAGTCAGAGGGACTCTGCTGGAGAACTCCACAGTAGCCGTCACAATGAATGTATTCACTCCACTGCTGACCAGAAATCACTGAATCTCGGCCTGCAGAAAAAAGGGTTAAGGAGTCTGTTTAACAGTTTTAAGCATCACAGAAACCATAGAAATGTTGGATTGGAAAAAACTGAAATGGTTGCAATGTCCACTCCTCGATGCAAGAAAGAGGTGCCTGTTGTCCAGGACAACACCAACCAGTATGTCACAGAGTGCCTGGGATCTGAACCTGATGTGCCTGATTTTGCAGATGTTACATGTGATATGTCCATTGGTCCTGAATGTAGTGATGCTGATGCAGTGGCATTAGAAAAGAGTGTGGAGCAAGAAAGCCCAAAGTCTGAGCTTGATGACCAGACATGTGATGATCAAATGGAAGAATTGAATTTGATGGCTGTAGTTTCCAGAGAATATGAGGAGATTTCTAGAGGGCACAGCGAGCCTTGTCTGAAACTTCATACGACCTCAGAGCCTCTGTTGAAGTCTGAAACACCTGCTGGCTCATCGGACAAGCTAAACCAGATTTTTGGAGATGTAGCATCATTAAAGAGTTTTGATTCGCTCACTGGTTGTGGGGACATTATTGCGGATCAAGAAGATGACAGCATCACAGAGAGCACGGTTTCTGGAGAAAGGAGCCGAAATGGGGGTAAGAGGGCCTCTTGTTATCTTACTTATCAAGGTGGCGGTGAAGAAATGGCCTCACCTGAAGATTTAGATGAAGAGTGCCTTCAAGAATTCTGGGAAAATAATGCTTCAGAAGAAATCTGCTGCACTTGCAGTCAAGACCACACAGATTTGACTGCTGATTTGACAAGTGCTCACAATATGGACTTACTGAACAGCAACAGTGCACAGCAAGCCAGTGGCGTGGATACTTCCTCAATTGCTGATGTGTTAACTCCTCAAAGTGAGCATCAAGAATCCGTTCCAAATAGTGATGAGGGATACTATGATTCAACTACCCCAGGGCCAGATGAAGGTCAAGAAAAAACCGATAGACTAAGAACAGACAGATTACCCAGGGACAGTTACAGCGGTGATGCCCTCTATGAACTTTTTGCGCCTGATGAGAGTCTCATCAGTCCACATTATGAAAACAAATCAAAACTACCTGGGTCAAATCAGTATGAGTATTTAAGTCAGCCGGTAGATGTGTCAGATTCCTCCTTTGTACCGGAGATGAATCGCTTACAAATAAGTGCTGAACTGTATAAAGTTCATGATTTCCTAGAGAGGCCGAGTGCGTGCTGTAAAACTTCAGAGCTGGCACAAAACATAGTTGGTCAGCAGGAAATCGGCATGAATAAGAACTGTAATTTGAATTCAAAACCACAATCATCCCTCAACAAGAGTAATACAGAACTGGATGTGTTTGATGAAAAGGGAAATGTGCTTGATTCCACTGAAAAAGGCGCCAAATCCATAAATGCAGACAGAGAGGAAGGAAATGGCAGCGTATCGTTTGGAAGCACATCTGACCCAGATTTTGAAACATTTTGTGAAACCAAAGAGCATCACCTTGAGGAAAACAAGCCTGTGGCGTTACCATACAGAAATATCAATTCTCAGTCTCCAGATTCAAACAATGATTTGGATGATGAGCAAACTGTATGTTTCTCACAGGCGCTTGAGGACTACACAAAGCACTCTCAGATGCTGAGTAACTTGCACAACAGTGTAGATGATTTGGAGACAAACTCTGCCTTCACTCCAAATATGGAGGCCTTACCCACTATAGTCACATTTGATGTAGTGGATATGCATAATGAGGGTGAATACGATGAGCAGATTCACATGGAACTGGAGGAGGACATTTCATCACCCTATCAGGAATTTGAAGAAAGCTACCTACAAAAAGATGCATTTGCTGAATGTGACTATCAAATTTTAGACGTGTATGAACAGAACCTGATCAGTAATACATGGGCAGTTGCCAGTCTCCCACGGCACCTAGGCCTTACAAGAGTCAGCCAGTCCATGCCTAATCCATTGTCTCTAGACCGGAGAAGCAGATCTCTAGATAGAGAAAGCCTTGAGTTAAAGATGCCCGACACATACATAGAGAATAGAGCTCAAACTGAAAAAGACTCTGAGAGAGACTCTTCACCTCACTACAGACAGAACGTCCTCATGTCTGCATCGTGGCAAACAAGGTCAGAAATGGCTTTAAGCCTTCCTCTGACAGATGGGGAAAGCACTGAAAAAGTACAGCACCTCAATCAAGCCCAACTAAAACACAAAATATTGTCTGCTTCATCCAGCAGTGACTTCCTGAACACTAAAATGCAGCATCTTAGCTCTAATGTGCCAGATTCGTTGTCCTGTGAGTTAATGTCACAGAATGCAGATCATTACAATAGACACTGTCAGCTTCCTTTGCAGTCAGATGCTTGTTTACCTCATGGCACATTTGTTTATTCGGGAATGATGGAGGAGGCATCAGATGATATAGAGGATGATGTTTTTTGTAAAGCTACCAGTAATTTGCCACCTTATAATCAGCAGACCAGTGGTGAGTAGGGAAGGAGCATCTCACACAGGTGTGTCGAAAGATGAAATTACTATCTTCAGTGAAACAAGAACACCCAGGGATGTCACGTGCACCATAGCCTGCAACAAACTACCGGAGGCAACCTTTAACTGAAAAGCTCTTAAACATTAAGTAGTTATTTAGATTTCACATGTATATTTACCAATGAGTGTTTCTTATGTTACATCCAAAGGAGTAATGTTGCTAAATTTTTGCATTCACATTGGATTCATTTCAAAGGTCCTTGTAAACTCTGATAGATGGTGCAAGAATTAATATTTGAAATTAATCAGAAACGTGGAGCCTGCGCCATCAAGCTGCGCCAAATACAACACAGTTATGTTAAAAGGGAGTTTTCTAGATTTGCACAGTAGAATTACTCGCTTCACACAGGTCACAGACATGTGAATCCACTGAAGGTATTTAAGGGCGTAATTATTTCTTTTTCTTTTGATATGTTCACAGATTCATCTCATTAATCTATCAACTTATAGTGGATTGTGTATACCCCATATGTAGCCTCAGTATCATTTGTTTAGTGGGTGTTGATTCAAGCTTGAATTCCATAGCACAACCAGACAGGGCTCGCTAAGTCTTGCTTTCTTTGAGTATTGCCTTGAAACACATGTATGATTATGCTTTAAGTGGCAGCTTATGTTTGTCTTTCCTGCCTTTTTCGCAGCCTTTCTTTGCTCCAGTGAGGTTTATGTTGGCCTGTCACATTCTTCTAGCTAGTTTCTTGGTTTACATATTGTCAGGCCTTATAAAATCTCTACAATGAAAAAATGCATCTCTTGATACATTAATAGCATATATTCGAAATGCATTAAGCTGTAATTGTATTTTGCTTAATCTCTAAATATCTACCAGCCAGTTCTTCCCCTCAGTCCAGAACACAATAAGCAATTGTAGCAAATGTACAAATCAACTGATGGTTCTAGTTATTTCATTCACATGCTGTAACTACCACATTTCACATGCAGTTACCCCATGCATGAAAATACTTTACATAAGACAGAGAAGCTGCAGTAAAACATAAAAATGGTAGAGGAGAAAATATAAGACAGTCTCAACATAGTGTTAGATTTAATGTGCATTTGGCCTTACTGTGGCAGTTGTTTTTCTTTGGTCCCATTCTCTGACAGTGTGCAGTATAAAGTGCGAAATTGTGTTACTGCAAAGTTGTGGAATGACAAAGTAGTTTGATTTGGTTTGGAATTAAATCAATACATCAAAAGATAGTGGTATTTTCACCTATTATATATTGTGAATTTAATGTTGGTCAAAAGGTGTCAGATGATGTAGTTTTTTATAGTGTAATATTGAACAAATCTCAAAGAATTTGTATTTATATTCTCAGCTATTTGTACACTGTAACATTGTATTCAAAATGGTTATTACTAGTAATGTTGTTTTCATTCAGAAGTTTCTTTTTTAATTTGGGATTTTTTTATTGTCTCAAAATTACATCTGTGTTACAATACACTGCTATTTCTCTTCAAAATATCTTGCTGTCAGAATCGAACACTGCCTTACACGAAAATAAACATGACAAGGCACCACATTTTTCCATTTTCATTTTTCCATTTTCTTTCACTTTGTGGTCATGGGGGAGCTGAAGTTTTTTTTTTTACAGAATTCATGGGGCCAGAACCTGGAAAATCCTGGTAGATTAATAATGTGACACACACACACAAGCTAATTTATGCTGGAACTTCTAAGCAACACCTGTGGGGAACGTGTACATGGACGACACTCAGTGTGCTTCAAATCCAACATGACACAAAGCTACTGAGCTGCCCCACAACAGTACACAGTTTAGAAATCACTAACACTTCTGTTGTGTGTGCATGTAGACCAGATACATACAGTGTTTTATTAGAAAAAGACATGACCGCTATATGATCTGCTAGATCAGTGGAAATTGGAATGGAAGAAACTCACACTGGACTGAACATAGTTTCATTCATTACAAAGAAGCTGTTGGGAAAAACTGCAGTTTTTTTCTATTAAATATTTACGTAAAAGTAAATTATTAGAAATAAGCAATACAAAAATGTACATTGGTATTGTGTCATTAAAATGGTAAATTAATACCAAGTGGTTAAGTGTAAAGGCTGGGAGGTGACCTAACCATCTTCCTCTTGCATACAGGATGAAAAAGAGCCCCCCACCCACCCCCTTAATGAGTCAATACCACATTAATTGAAATAGCAAAATCAAATTTGTAATAGTTATTCCTGTCACAAGTATTTTAAAATTAATCTTTGAAATCTTTTCTTTTTTTTTACCTGTTTGCAAGATTCTGACTTATGTCCTTTTCATTCACAGAGATAGAAACAAAAATTATTGTTAAGAACCTCATCATAGGAGCGATCATAACCGTTTTGCACTAATAAAAGGTCTGGGGGAGAAATTAAGTTTGTGCCTGTGATCTGACCCCGGTACCTTCATAGCTGAGGTTACTTGTTTTCCTCGCGTTATCTGGCAACCCTGACCAAACTGCGACAGCGCCAATGGCAGCAAAACATAACTGTTACAGGCAAGGAGGATGACAGCAACAAGGTGAGATGAGCACTGTTGGAAGTGAACGATGGCAGTGATTTACGTGAAGATTATGTAGATTATCGTGTTGTGTTTTAGTGGTTTAATCTCTGATTGAAATATTGAATCATCGTCAACTTTATCTGAAGTTACTACAGTATTCCGGCAAAAATGTTAGCACACGCTCAGTAGCTAACGCTAACTGACGTTTAGCCTGTCGATACCCGAGTTGGGTATTATCCATGCTAAAAGGCTAGCTTTGCTAACACTAAATAGTTAACGGTAACGTTGAGGTTGCCTGACAAGCTTGGTGGGTAGCGTTAGCTTGAAGTAATAATAATCTAGTCGCTCTGTAGCCATTGTCCATGAAGAGAAACCGAAGCAGGTCGATTCATTTTGTTAAAATGATGACTCTCCAGTTGGCTAAGTAATGTTAGATTAGCTTGCTAGCGTTTGCTGACCGTAACTCGGGGCCTGTGGGTGCCACACCAGTTATCATGAATCAAATTCAACCACAAAGGTGAGGTCGTGTGCAGTAGCTAATGTTAATACCATAACGTCATTTGATAAATAGCACTGTAAGTATGATATTTATTGCACTGTCATATTGGTTAACATTTCTCCATTTCGTCCCTCTCAACTCTTGATGCTGTTGCTAATGATATCAAGCACTTCAGTTTTGATACCGACTGCCAGTTAGCTGATGAATGCAATAATATGGTCCACTTGAGTTTGCTAATTCAACAGTTCAGGTGGTTTCTTGAATGGTCATTGCAGTGTTACAGTGTCTTTGCATATGGAGTTTGCTGTAAGTAAAGACAAAACTGGCTCAATATGACAGTACAGTTAATTTTTGACTACTTTTAGTACCCCCTTGCCAAAAGGATGATTTGCTCAGTTTTTACATTGAACCAAGTACATTGAACTTACCAAAATGTCTGTGAAAGTTAAAATTATACATAAACGTATTCATATCAGTAAGAAGGGGAAAAAACTTAAAACAGATAAACTAGAGATTCAGTAGTGCAAAGTTGACTAGAACTTAATGCAGTGTTGTTGTACTTTAAAAATGGTTAAGATGGGGAGGAATGGACTTTGTTTCCTAAGTAATTTATGCAGATATATAAAGACAACTTTGTTGTCTGTATTTTTGGTGGGCAGCAATGGTTTGGATTTTTGAGTGGGATACTGTAAAAGCACTTGTAACTAAATTTGTAATTTAAAAAAATTCAAATGAGTAGATTTGCACATGATACCTTCTCTCCTGCTTTGAGTAACACGGTCACAGTAGGTTTCTGTAGTAAGCTATAACTGACAGCTGAGACGCTGAAATACAAAGAAAAACATAGCTAGAATTTTCTGCTCAGATTACGAAGCAAGCACACAGAAAATGTATACTTCAGAAGTTTGCATTGAGAAACAAGAGTCCTTTAGGCCAACAATTTAAGTTTTTTATGGCAAAGTGATCAGATCATCTGCTATGGTCATATGGAGGTAACAGTACTTTTGAATAATACTGGCAAAAACAGTGTTGTGATTATCAGACAGCCTTCAGTCGTTTCATTGTAGTAGTAGAAATGCAGTTATTATAAGTGAAATAAGAACATATTGCCATCATCTGATTTAATTTAAATAAGTAAATAAGATCATAGTGTTGTTTTTGGTTATAAGTCCAAATAATCAGAAAATTATCTGTCTTGGCGATTCAACACTCTGATTAAGTGTTGCAGGAGCCATTATTTAAGTGTCTTAGTTTTGTAATTTTGATGTGATGATGGCTGAGCATGGTTAACGTCTATGTCAGAACTGTTGTATATGGAGCATTGTCACCTTTTTTGTTCAGACAGTAGAACAGCAAAAAGGAAGAGATAAATTACCAACTTCTCACCTTGCTACAGTGATTAGTGGTTCCACTTCTGGATCATATTTACACAACGATGGTTGGCATCTCGCTTCATTTAAAGATATCGTAACTACACAAGCAAGAAATTACTGATCATAGTGCAGTTTATACCCTACTCCATATTGGATACTATGGGGGGGGGGTCAGCAATGTAAAGGATGGCTGCAGGGACCTGCTTCACTTGTTGCTATGAAACAGAACTACACGAGCCTCTGCATGTGCAGAGATAGTCTGGAGGCCTTGCTGAGTCTAAGCCTGTGAATCTGGAGGTGGAAGGGAAAGAACTGGGGGAACTCTGCTCCTTTAAACGTGTATTGATGATTTGTCATAATATACAACATTGAGCTTTGTAAGTGTTGGTGCTTTTTTTGTTAGATTGGTGACAATCATTGTGACAAGAAGTGCCATTGATATGTTCCTTTTTAGCCATAGATTGTGATTCAAAATATCTGTTAATCTTATTGGTCTTCTTTGAATGTCAGTACCTGTCGAGGGTGTTGCCAGTGACATAATATTTGCTATTTAATGACCTCTCCCTAAAGATCAGCATGCTTAGACATGTAAGTAATTGTATTCCAAAATATGCTGCATCAAGAGTTTGTAGAGTTGTATTGTAGCTGTAAATGTTCTGCATTTACTGACCAAAGAGAGATGATGAGCTGTGTTTGTGTTAGTCGTGACTGGTAAAAAAGAGTTAGCTGATGACAAGGCTGTGTTGCTAAGCAACGCACACCATCGGCTGCACCTCTTGAAGCTTGAAGCTGGCTATATTCTTCTCTCTGCAAGACTGGGGAAAGTGTAGTCTAGTGTTTCTGTTCATTAATGCACCTGCCATTAATATTCTTAATATTCATGTGTAAAAAATGCCAGGTTGAAGCTGATGACAGTGTTTTATACAGCAGCTCATTTGAAGTTGTACTTTGCTTTACCATAAAGGTACAGGTTGGTTTCCTGAGGAATATTCAATTCATATTGTCTGTCAGAGGGCCGGAGGCGCAGGGATACACTGTTCAGCCCACACTTTGTCTCAGGTTACGTTAACTCATGCACTCACCACGTGTTTGTCTGGCTTCAGTGTTGCTTGTGAGACCAGTAAGGCGAGGGTAGTTCTGCAGTGCTGTGCAGTACAGTACTGTACATTAACACATTTTGTGCAAGAAGATGGGGGTTAATTTTATACACCTGAGAGAAAGGAAAGGCAGCTATATAGCACATAGATGTTTTTTACGTGATTTGTTGGCTGCTGTCGCATTGCATAGCAATGATGAGTAGGAATAAAGTTTAGTTGTGCAGTGCTGCTGTACATGCCTTGCTGAAGTTTGAATATGCGGTTAAAGACTTAACTACATTATTGGTTACAAGTTTGTAAGAATCTTTGAGGTTGTTGGTTTGACATAACATTTCACTCGTATACAGAGTGACAGTGACAAGTTTGGCCTGCAGACTTTGCAGAAAATATGTCTAACCAGTTTCACAGAAAAATGTATGCTAACTAAAAAAACCACAAACACCAAAACACAGTCAGATATACATGCAGTGGGTCCATATTCCGATCAGCCTCTTTTCTTTGCAGCCGTGGTTGATTTTGTTAAATTTAGTTTGGGCAGTTGATGTCATGTGATCCATTTAGTCGAATATTTTTTCCACTTGCCACAGACAGCCAACCCACCCACAGGTGGAGAATGTATTGGTCTACCACAAGTGGGGTGGAGGGTGCATTGGTGAGTGAATTGTCAAGCTAATGAACAATCAAACAGGAATGCAACATTCTAATATGCTCTACCTTATTTTCCAGTTTTTAATGTAATAACTTGTCAATGTATGGGAACAGAAGAACTTATTTTCATTACTTCCATTATTATTAACATTCAGTAAAAGTGTGCTAACTAATACGTCTCTTTGTGTTTTTGCTCTCTTTTAGAATTACATAGTTTGATTTTGCCTGCTCATATAGAGGAGACCTTGTTACTTTGGCCCTACACAAACAGCCTGTAGTGCTAAAGTTCAACACCAACTATGATTCCCTGGTTGCGGTGGAGGTGAGGAAGCATGGGGTGGAAGTCTGAGGTGGCAAGACGAACGTGATGACAGCATGGTCCATGGTGGAGAAGCTCAAAATGGAAAAACACCCATGCAGGGAGGAGAACATTGACTCAAGCGAGGCCCAGCATGCCACTGACGAGGATGGAAGCAGCTCAGAGAGCGAGTCAGAAGATCAGCAGCATCAGAGGGTTCAGGTAAACAGCAGCGGCTGTAAGAAGAGGGAACCCTTGGCTGTCACGAAACCCCATCGGCAGCTTTGTCGCTCTCCATGCCTTGACCGGCCCAGTTTCTCCCAGAGCAGCACTGTGCAAGAGTTTCGTGAGGATGAGACCAGCGCAGGATCAGGGATCAAGTCTGCCAGTGACAGAGAGTATCAGACTAAGATGGAATTTGCCTTGAAGTTGGGCTATTCGGGAGAGCAGGTGGAGACGGTGCTCTGCAAGCTGGGGGCAGCTGCTTTAATTAATGACGTTCTTGCTGAGTTAGTGAGGCTTGGAAACAAAGTAGAACCTGAAAATCAACCTTGCAGCAGTACGGCCACATTAATATCACGAACCCCCTGTGTTAAAGAGACTGTTAGTCCAGAAGTGTCAGTAGAAGAGGAATCTGTGGATACCTTTGATAATCTCAGACCCATAGTCATTGATGGCTCAAATGTGGCAATGAGGTAAGACATTATCTGACATACACATACACAAATACAGAATGCATATTGTTCTGTAAAATGTTCTTCTGATGGATGCCTGGTTTGTGAGGTTTAAGTTGACCCAATACATTTATGTTCTAGCCATGGAAACAAAGAGGTATTCTCCTGCCGTGGTATTCAGCTTGCTGTTGAATGGTTTCGAGAGAAAGGACACAAAGACATCACTGTGTTTGTTCCCGCCTGGAGAAAAGAACAGTCAAGGCCTGACGCCCTCATCACAGGTAGTAAAGTTATTACAGTTACTGTAATTTGATGATATTTGATGATATTTGTATAGTTCTATAGTTCTAGTGTATCTATTGGTAGAAGACCAGGACAGTCCCCACCACGTATTGATAAAATATCTCAGTATATATGTTTTGATGGTTTCTTATTCAGTTATGATGTACTTCTAATCAACTTTAATACTTTCTTGAAATCTCTCTCTCAGATCAAGAAATATTACGCAGGTTGGAAAAGGAGAAGATCCTTGTTTTCACCCCATCTCGGCGAGTTCAAGGCAGGAGGGTGGTGTGCTATGATGATCGCTTCATAGTGAAGCTGGCTTATGATTCTGATGGAATTATTGTGTCAAATGACAACTACAGGGACTTGCAAAATGAGAAGCCAGAATGGAAGAAGTTTATAGAGGAGCGCCTCCTGATGTACTCATTTGTCAATGACAAGTAAGAAACATGAGACACTATTATACCAAACTATAGGTTTGGAGCATACAGTCTTTGTTAAAAAATCTCAGTCACTACAATACAATGTATTTTTATATCAACATTGGTTACTTGTATAAATAGTTATTTATTAAGACATTTTAAACTATTTAATCATTGTATTATAACCTTTTGCAAATTTGAAAATGGAACACAATGGCTATTAAAACTGTTGTAAGTGGTTATTAATTCTGGCAGGGACTTTATGCTGGAATAGTAAGGCTGACATTTAATAATGTCATAAACATTTTGAAATACTATTTTTAATAGGTTTATGCCACCTGATGATCCGTTGGGAAGACATGGTCCAAGCTTAGAAAATTTCCTCCGCAAGCGTCCTGTTGTTCCAGAGCACAAAAAACAGCCCTGCCCCTATGGTAAGTTTAAGGCAGTATCTGTATTTTGTTGTTTTGTGTTTTGGTTTTTTTCAGTATAATTTAAAGCATTTGCATTTCTTGACTTGCACTGCTCTTTCTTTTAAAAAGGGAAAAAGTGCACATATGGACATAAGTGCAAGTACTATCATCCAGAGCGTGTCAACCAGCCGCAGCGGTCAGTGGCTGATGAACTACGGGCTTTTGCCAAATTGTCTGCAGTGAAGACAATGAGTGAAGGGGCTTTAGCAAAGTGCTGTTCTGGTCCAACAGCTACAAAGGGGGATAGCAACTCTGAGGCCAAACGTGTGGCACCCAAACGTCAATCTGACCCCAGTATTCGTTCAGTGGCCTGTGAACCTCCAGAGGCACTGTCTGTTATTAGGAAGTCTGAGACAAATTCAGTGCCTTCCCTTGTGTCTGCTCTCAGTGTGCCCACCATGCAGCCTGCCAAGAGCCACGCAGCTGGGGCCTTGAACACACGATCAGCCAGCAGCCCAGTGCCAGGTTCTTTGCAGTTTGCCCACAGTTCTCTGGAGCACATGTCTAGTGTACAGTACCCTCCTATTTTAGTTACTAATAGTCATGGCGCCTCTGTTACATATAGTGAACAGTTCCCAAAGTATGACTCAGTTAGCGACCATGGATATTATTCACTGCACAGTGATTTTTCAAACATGAGCATGAGCAGCATGCATAATGTCGACAGTTTCTGTAGCATGGAGCACGAGCATGGTGTGTATCAGAGAAATCCCAGCCACTGCCCTGAATCCTGCCTCAGCCATTCTAACAGTGACTCTTTCTCATCTTATGGGGACTTGTACCCAAGCTCTGTGGACAGTAGCTTAGAGGAGAGTATGAAGGGGCAGCAGCAGTCTCCTGCACAGGGTAGGATGCAGTCTTTCTCCCATGGGTTTCGCCATGAAGCACTGACTAGGGTACATAGTTATGGCCCAGAGGAGCCCAAGCAAGGGCCACGTAAGCAGCCTGGATCTCATCTAGCACCACATATACAGCATGTTGCAGTGGGAGCCAGGTCCAGCTGCCCCGGAGATTATCCCTTAACTCAGAATGTCCTCCCACCTTTGTCCTCACAGCCCACGCGGTCTCTTGGTATGACTCGTATGGACAGCATATCAGATTCAAAGCTATATGATAGCAACCCATTGAGACAGAGGCGACCCCCACTGTGCCGTGAGCAGCATGCAAGCTGGGACCCTCTGCCTTGTGGTAATGAGTCCTATGGATATCATTCATATCCACTGAGTAACAGCCTGATGCCGTGTTGCGAGCGTGTGATGGTCCGCAGCATGCCCGACAAAATGGAACAAATCTGGAACTCACCATGGGAGACACCATCTGCAGCTGAACACCAAGAGCGGTATGTCATCCCAGACCACCAGTATCAAACATATCGGAATCTTTGTAATATCTTTCCTGCTTACGTAGTCCACTCCGTAATGGAGAAGAACCCTCATTTGACAGATCCACAACAACTTGCTGCTGTCATTGTTACAAAACTGAGGTCATGCCACTGAGCGGTTATCATATGAAACATTCAATAGAAGGATTTTGATTGCAGAGATAGGTATATCTTTTGGTTGCTGTGTGTTCAACATATGTGCCCTCAGGAGTCAATTATTTTTAAATATCTATGGTGGGAAACTTGGCATCACCGAAGTAATCAGCATAAAGGAAGTTTGTTGAATTTTAAGTCGAATTGTAAGATGTTTAACATTAGAAATGTGTTTTTTTTTTTAATGAAGTTATAAAAACACCTTATTAGAAATCTGGTTCATAACACATTCATACAACCTGAACAGGAGCTGCACCTAGGATCAATTACTGAACCTTTATATAATATGATTTTTAATTCTAGAAAATCTATAGCCTGGTAGTATGTTGCAGGACTGTTAAATATCCTCAAGGTTACTTGTACTTTAATTGAGTTTTATAAAAACATTATGTATCAAGTACCAAAGTCCTCAATATTTAAGAAAGAAATATAAAATAGGTTATCACATGAATATAAATTTTTCAAATTAACAATATACTTTATAAGTGAAACCAATAATGAAATAACAAACTCAACTAACTAGCTGTTTGAATAAATAAAACATAGAGAAGACATAGAAACTAACATCTCATTTATTTAACTAAACAAGTCTGCACTTACCTGGCTAACGAGCTAGATGGAGTTGTGACATTGATTTATTACTGCTAGTACCAAAGTAAGAGACAACATTGTTGGCAGCAGCTAATGCTAGATGGGAAAGTCACTCACCCTGGTAGTGTTTGGATTGTAGGTTTGGGTTACGTGAGTTTTAATTATTGTGCGTCTCTTTTTGTGATTGTTAGCAAGTTTTTGACCTTGCTTCTGTCAGGTTGGCTCAAAGGTGACAACACAAATATCATGTACCTCAATTCGGTATGACGTAACATAGCTTAATGAGTTGAGTTTCATTTATTAATTAATTTAAACCTAGCTTGAACCCTAATCTAACCCCAACAAATGTATCAAGCTAGAGTAATACTGAACTTTGTTCTTATGTGAGTTAATGTACATTTTAGCTACATGGCACTGTCAGGCACAATCAGGATAGGAAATAATAACTCAGCAACTCTCCCACATTTGCCTTATTAAATCTGATGTAAGACTACTTCAGCATTTGTACACCATGTAGATTCGAAGATCTTGTTCAGGCCCTGTGAATGTGTTATGAAAGGCATCTAAAGTGTTTCTGGTGCAGTGGAACTATAAATAACCTTGCTTAGGTCTGCCTCTGCTGTAAATAATTCTTGTGACTTTTTTGTGCATTTATTTTGCAGATAAGGAAGAGGGAGGTAGGTATATACCTCACAGCATGAACTATGACATTTAATGGCCTTATATCTGAATGACCTCACGCTTTAGTCATTGTCTGATTGGTTTCAATGGAAGTCTCGGTCATTGAAGCCTCTTATACTTTCAAATGTAAAGCACTATCTCAGTATCTACAGAGATATATTTTCTCAGCCTCACTTAACAAAGCTACTATTTTGGTAGAATTTGACAGTGCACAAAAGCAAGCCAAAAAAGAGATTTGACTTGTTTGTATACATGTGCACATATTTATGTACATATAATCACACAAAAGCCATTATTTCAAAGTCATTTATAAGCTGCTAAATAATGCCAAAAAAGAATTTATATAATGTCATTACATTTTGGTTCACAGGATTGATTAGATTATAGTACAAACCAACATCTGTGTTTGTACCTTTTTCATTTCATTGGAAGCTGCATCCAGGATTTCCCTATTTATATATTTGTCAAGTTTGTCGTGCTGATTCAGACTATCTTGGTTTCAAACTCCAGCTCTACTGGACTCCTTCAAGTTGTCAGTAGAGCAGTTTGTTTTGAGAAGCAGGTTAGTTTGTATGAAAGACTACTTTTACACGCACTTAATTAGTCTGATGATTTCTAGCTTTTGCCATGGACATGATTCCCTTACCTACTTTCAAAATGCTTCAATTGAAAAACTGACCTAACAATTAACATTAACAATTTGATACATTTGAAATATGTCAAAGTCACCTTTTCAAACTGTGGAAGAGATATCAGCTTTCTGATATGGGATTTCCCCATTTCAGCTAATTTAGATGAGTAACCTGATTTCTGACAGTTACCTAGTGTGTTACGTGCATGTAAACATAGTGAAACAGAATTTATTTCAGGTGGCTGTCAAATGACTTGGATGAAGTCAAGTTACAGAAATGTACCGTTACAGATGGAAACAGTGTTTACCATCACAGTTTAAACATTTGCACAGGAAACAGAATGCTGCAACAGATCGACTACTTATCTGATTTATTTACCAGATTTTTCTGGTAAAAAATAAAAATGGAATCTGGCTCTATCAGTTAGGTATGAGAGTGAAAATTCCACTCATTTTGTGCTGTCTTGTGGAGTATGTTTCAGTAATTGTATAAAAAATTGAAGTGAATACAAGAAAGCATGTTGAAGAGGAAATGTACTGTTTTTTTTTTTCTTTTGGTGGGAGAGGGGGGCTGAATCTATTAAATACAGATGTACAGTATGCATACATGCAGCCAGTCTCCAAGGATCATGGAAGAGCTTGGCTGTGCCTTGCAGCACATTGCTCAGGATGCTTTCTGTTTTCTAATTTTCAGTCTTTTCCTGCCAAAAACCTATGGTTGCTGGCAAGACTCCTATCTAGTAGTGATATATTTTGTGAAAATCCTACATGTAACATGTAGTACCCTGAAGTTAGTTATGTACAGTTGACATGTGGAGCTGGTATTGCAAAACTTTGTACTTTTTGTGTATATTCTTGTTATGCACCTTGAGATTGAGAACATTGGGCTAATAGGGTGGCTTTACATGATGCAGCTTTAGCAATGTTGGTGTCCAGAAGGGTGCAAAGTTCACATACATCCAAAGACACTAATAGGTGTTGAAAGCTTGGTTAAAATAAATTGTCAGACAGTTTAGCCTTAAATTTAACCACCAATAGGGATCTAAGGATGCAAATCACGAATTATGGTCCCCAGGTCACTGGGCAAAATTATAGGTTATTTACGGAGTATATTTTAACTAATGTGTCCACAGTCCAAAGCACATTGATCCTCTCACCCTCAGCACATAGTGTCACACGAAACATTAAGCCTTCAATGGCAAAGTGGTTGTAACATGTAAAGACAACTCTAATAGTAAGATTACACTCTAAATGCAATTAAAGGGAAATGCCACTTAATTTCAGGTTTTGGGTGAGGTATTCCTACCCCAATTAAGCATTATAAATTAGTAATCACATGAGTTTCCCACCAACTGTTTACTGTCAGATTTCTGCTACAGACTCCACTGTGAGTCATATAACAAAAATGACAGCTGGGCAGTTTGTTGTTGTGGTATTTTATCTTAATAGATAAAGACAAAGGCAAGTGATGTTGAGCTCAAACACAAAGTCCAGAAAGTTGGATTCCTCTTTGTATTAAATGGAGCAGCATCAGACTGTGTTTTGATATCACAAACCTGTGTGTTTGTCCTTTGATTTAGGAAAAGAAAAAATGTGTAAGAATTTTTAAACTGAGTGGTATTACTCTTTAATAGGGCTAATTATGTGAGCCTGACATTGTCTCATTGGTGGTGCTCCAAAAATATATATTTCTTTATAATGTTTAAGTACAACAGTGGTATATGTACAGACATAAAGAGAAAAAAAACATTTGAATGTGTTTTGCCCAAATCGATTTTGGGCTTTGCTGACTTTGTTTTTTCATGAAAAAAGACGCGGCCACTTTAGGCCAGGTGTCTTTTCATGAGAAGGTGAAACAAACTGCCTAAATGTTTCTTCATGTGAAACAATCAGATTGCAAGGCTGCTGTCAAGGTTGTTTCTGGCATTTGGCTAAAAGTTTGCGTGCCATCCTTTTCCCCTTAACATTGTTGGTTAGTCAGTGATTTAGTGCAAACAGAATGTTATCACTGATAAAACTCAAACGTGAGCTTTGTTGCTGATTGAGAGACCAAATTAAGATCTAGTGTTTTAACCTTAACACTAGAATAGTCAGTTGCCCTGATGAACTCATGTAGGCCCAACACAAATTCACCAAAATGAACAGTCATGGTTGATTTTAGCTTTTTTGTTTCAGTTGGATTTTTGTTGTCAGTACATGGTTATATGTAGTGATGTTCACACACATCTGTGCCAGGTAATGCACATAGATATATTCCTGGACTGTACTTTACAATACACAAATTAATTTTAAACTTGGATAGTTAGTAGTATTTATGTTGTCCTTAAAACCCAATTAGTGTATGGTTTGAGAAGGACGATTTCATTTACTTCTACAAGAATTGCACTCATGGACGGTGTGGGCTTTATGATTTACTGTTATAGCAATTTACATCACCAAATTTACAATAGCAATTTACATTCCTGTGACTGTTAAATGTTTGCACATAATGCTGAAAATGCATTAATGTTACTGCCCTGAACCATAAAGACTGTTTTCATTAATTCCATCTGCACATTTTTCCCAGATGAACAAAAGGAAGGGAGACATAAGAAAAAGATTCAGATATTTCAGTTTTGTCCCTGTTTGTAAAGACACTGCGTTTTCACTGGGCCATACACTATTTCATCATATCACAGAACCAGACTCTCAGTCTATCAATCCACTCCTTTGCCAAAAGATTACACTAAAGCCCAAATGGTGATTCTTAGTCCCCACCTTCCCTTTGTAAGTGCCGCAAACAACTAAGCCACAAATGTCTAGAATTGACTTTTGCTTGTTGATACAAATTGTATCTATACCTTGAATGTAACAAAATATGAAATGTATTATATGAAAATAGTTTTATTTAAATAAAGGGGGAAAAATCAATGCCATAATGTTTGTGACACTGTGTGTCACTGGGAGTAGCCCATTGGTATGTACTAATTCTTACTGGGTACAGTAGTTAATTTACAGGGACATTTGCGTGCTACCTAAAAGTGCACAGATACCCTGTGTACAGCAGTAAGCATCATGTCCTCTTTGTACATAGTCGTGTGTATACTTATAGAAAGTGATCTGTAAATGTAAGAGTAACGGTTACTTCAGTTGTTCAAATACTTAGATAATTTCTGTGTTGTAACTGTGCACCTTGATAAAGTGCATCTATTTCCTCTGCTTTATGCTATTTTAATGGGAGTATCAATATTTTTGAATATATTTTGCCCAGTAAAACATGCCAAAGTTATTCTTGGTTGGCTTTGTCAAATATAATTTCTTGTGATTCAACACATGGGTTGTCATGCAATGAATCTTATATTTCAGAGGACAAATGATTTCTGTTCACACACTGTAAAACTGTAAAGAGCAACTTAACACCAAAATCAAATCTGTGTTTAGACTGGTGGTTGAAAATACAGAATCAGGTGTCTGTCATTGGCTGACCTCTGGGTGCCAAACGATGTCACCACGTGACCCCCAACATGATCTACGTACAAGAAGCAAATGGCAGCTTCAGTAGCTATCACTCACATTTGTTTTTGATGTTGAATGCTCTTTCGAGATATAGATCCTTTTAAAACTGGAATTTATTGGACTGTTTGGCAGTTGATTTAATGACTAACCCTAAATGGTGACAAAAGCAGTGGTGTGTTGAATTGTGATTTCTTTTACTAATGAATTATTCACCAATTGTAATTTAATAATTTTGATATTTTAGGCCAGGCTGTACTACGCTAGTTCTGTTTTCAAGGTGTTAAGATTGGTCTTGTCAGTATAATCTTAACTTAAGTTCAGAATCAGTTGTTAATGGCTAAAACCAAGACCAAAGTGATTATTGATGTGTACACGTTATGTAACTGTTACGATAAATGGTTCAAACACACATACACAAAATGTTGTGGTCAGATAATTGTGAATCCCTTGATTCTTGCAGCTTGAGCTACCATGCAGTTGACATGTGTACAAACTGCTGCAACAAGAGACATGCACATTTAAACACTGACTGTACATATATACAGTTTAATACTCAGGTTAAATCACAAACATTTTAAATCACATACTTGGTTGTTTTCTACTATGGATAAATGCAGTGGTCACCTTTCTGAAGTAGTCTCCTGTTTCAGTAGGCTATTGTCTGCAATGTAAAAAGGGAAATAAACTTTTTTTGTGTTGTAATGATCTGCAGTATTGTAATCCACACTGACTGGAAAGCATTGCTTTTATAGACCAAAATAAACAAAAATAGACTATTTGGGTCTGTGGGCTCAAACAAAATGTAAGTCTTAATGACAAAATGTGTTTCTCTCCATAAATAAAGCAAACTTCTGTTCAAATTGTGTTGAAGTGATTTATGTCAAAAAATAATTTCTCATAATCATTATATATAACTGTCATTCTCTAGCAGCATGTAACATTTCTTGTTTCAGTATCAACCATTCAGTAGCTGTTGTATGTCCTAGAACAGAAAATCATTATATGAAGCCAGTTTAGATTTCATTCATATTAAAACAGTAACATCTCCATGACAGCTGAATAGGTGGATTGAAATTATTGTTCATTGAACCCGGTCTTCATTGTTCGTTAGAGTAAGGTACATTTAGGAACAATGCAGCACAGAATGTCTTTTCTGTTGCTCAGAGTATCTCATTTTCAGAGTAGCCTATGTATTGGCCTCAGAAAGTTTGGTAATGGTATAGCAAAGCCCTGTTAACTGAAGGTATATGTCAAGGTGAAATGCTACTTTTCTAGTTTTAGAAGAGTCATTTATGTGGATTTTTAGGCTCATTGTTTTAATACTTCCAAAATATATATATATAAAAAACATTAGTCCATCTTGAAATGTATGAAACTTAGTTCTTCACATCTTAGACACAAAGAAGGTCACGTTGTTACAGTGTCTTCACACAGACGCATACACAGCACATGCACACTCTCTGCTGGTTAAATGGTGTAATAGCTCAAGGAAAGCACAATTAAAACACACAGGCATAAAAAAAAACTCAGGATTTTTTTTACAGACAGACATTACATCAAAGAAATGCTGCTGTCCCTGATTTTTAACAAATGAACACAATCCTCATTTAAACAATACTAAGACTAAGGAGACCTGTTGATTGTTATTCAAGGCATTTTTTATCTGCAAAAGAGAGACATTGTAGTCTACAATAATGTAGTATAGAGTTTGTAATGATGTGCAATATTATAAGGGAAAAAAAACAACTCAGTATTTTACTCTGCTGAGAGACTGCTGACTCTTAACTTGCTCAGTATTAATACCATCCATTAGAGTGACCTGACATAACACTGAATTCCAGAAGACGTAAGCTTAAGAAAACAGTTTTGTGCTTACATCTAAGTGCTGCAAAACTTTTTAAACATGTAGCCCCAAAGAGTTCCTGTGAAATGCAACAGAGATATCATGTCTCTACTTTCATGACTCTACAAAAATTGTAATATGTGGATAACCGTATTCTGACTTAAAGTCATTTGGCAGCAGCGGCACATTCGGTGAGTTGAGATTGTGGGAGGTCATCCTGCCCGGGGAGAGTAGGGATGAGTCAACATACCGACTAGGCAATGTCTCTGTGTTGTGCTCTCTGGGAATTAAAATAAAAGTCTGTCTCCAGGGATCCTTTCACATTGTCATTGTTCCTTTCTAAGTCAGTCACTATCACAACATAAAACATGAAGGTTGTCTTCATTTTACACATTGTTGTACATACAGCAGTACATGCTTTTGTTTTGGAATATATTATGATCTGAAATAGTTATATAAAACCAATACATTTGTTGGATTTGTTAAAAATGACAGTGCATATGTAAAAATGCTGAACAGACCCTGTCATGTTAGCTTAAGAGATACTGCATCTGTGGCTTGGGTGGGACTTACACAGATCTGAAAGAAAACGGAGATAAAGACATGATCTGCTGGAGGACAGCTGTGAAAAGGAAATGTGTGCACCTTCACTCTGATGCTCTGCAATGATTTGAGACAAACAAACAAACAAAGCAAGCAAGAGACAACTCTTGAGAGTGTTGACCACAAATTCTCAGTCTTGCGTGGGCAAGCACAGAGTTTCCTCCTGTGCAGCCAGAGACAGATGCTATGCAACGTTTAACAGCATCAAACAATTTTCACACATATTTAAAAAATGCACTTATGAGTAAAGTGGTACAAAGAGGACATAGTTTTGTTTGCTGAACAGTGACCCTGTTATTGTGAGTGAAATGTATAAGACCTGTGACGGAGGTAAGTTTAAGTAAACACAAAGTTAATCTAAGTGATAAGCATTTCTGTCCTGAAGGAAGTGCAGATGCAAGGGTCATGATTTATACCTCTACAGGGTTTGCCTGCTGTTCTTTTCTCTCTCCTCTTTACACTCACCCCCACCGGTCGAGGCAGATGGCCGCCCACCCCGGGCCTTGCTCTTCTGGAGGTTTCTTCCGTTAAAGGGAGTTTTTCCTCTCCAATGTTGCATAGTGCTTGCTCAAGTGGAATTGTTGGATTTTCCATATTATTCTGTATATACTCTTCTTATATTCTGTTTAATAATGTAAAGTGCCTTGGGATGACTTCTGTTGTGATCTGGCGCCATATAAATAAAGTTTAATTGAATTAAAAATGTAGCACCTACATGTTTTTCACCCCACTACAATTATTACCTTATTAACAATACTAGTAAGATCTCAGCCACATTATATTTTGTTGTTCCTGTTTTCCTAGTGCAGAGAGCCTGAATTTCTGGTATACAGGGAGCTGATTGAATATAGAAAGAAATCGAGCACTCACAGCATGTATTATTGAATGTTTTTCATTTTGTAAACTAACATTATTAGAAAGTACATGATGACAAGTTTAATCATATTCAACTACTTGCTAGATGTTCAAAATATGAAATAATTGAACTTCTGACCTCACTGTGTCCTTTCACTTCTGAAACCAAACCTCCATCCCTGTGGGACAGTACAGATTACTAGTACTGTTTTTATAGCTGCTGACTAACATGCAACCTATTATAACCCAACCAGCTTTATAGAAGTGAAACTGTGATTTTGCTACCCCCGATTTAAAATGGTATTGCATTCATTGCTGTGTATAAGGAATTAAAAATAACTAAAAGTAAGAAGTAGGTAGAAGTACAAGCTCAAATTCATTACCTAAGTTAAAGTAAAATATATATGCTCTATAATTTACTTTAAGTACAAAAGTGCAAGTACTCCACTAAGAAATAGGTTTCTCGTGGTATATTAAAGGATTTAAGGTCAAAAAGAGAGGTTGAGTGAGTGCACAACTAAATCTAGGTGCTGGTCATGGTTAAGAACCACATAAAAATGATTTTAAAAAATACCACACGTAGCTCCATAATTTATTAATATAACATGTCACATGCTGCAACGTTTTAACCACAACTGCTCATTTTCAAGCCCTTGAAATAGAGCAGTTGGACACACTTTCAAATGTGATTTCTATTACCTAGACATTTAATGTAAAAGGAAGCAAGGTGGAGTGGTTTTACTGTCAGGAGGTTCATCCCTAATAGTGCATCAAAATGGAATAGTGAATATATTTTGTATTAAGACAAAAAGTAACTAATGCAATTGTCACAGAAATGAAAAATGGAAAGCATAAGGACCTCAAAATTGCACTTTTGTATGTGTAACATACAACCTAAGGTAAAGTGAAAGTAAATACCAAGAAATTCCAAGTATTTCCTAATAGTTCCAGTTAAGCAGGTTTATTTCTCCCACTCAGGAATTTTATGATCATTATCTAATTGCTTGCAAGCTGCACCACCCCTCAAGTGAGGAGTGCGTTAGTGTTTAACACAGAAGTTGCACCTCTGTAGACTCCTATTTTAATGGTACTGAATTGAATCAGTATTTTAAGCATCCTTGTAAAACTTTTAGTATTCCAACGCACGAGTTGTTATTTTACGCAAGGGTCACTTTCATGCGCTTCATGCGGCACAGACACTGAGAGAAGAGCTGGTGAACTCTGTCGAGCTCGGAGCTGTGAAGCCCTGAGAGCTGCAGCCATGATGATGCGGCTGCTGCAGGCGGAGTCTGCTGTCCTCAGCTCTCTCTCTCTCTCTCTCTCAGTCTGACTGCTGTCCTGTCAGCGGCCTGGGTGTGGTTTTTTTTTTTTTTTTTCTCAGCAGGCAGGGGTACCGTTAGCAGGAAATCAAGCTCCAGTCCATTTCACTTTCAGGCGAAACAAAGAAAAAAAGAGTCTCGCAGGCGTAAGCTTGAAAGCAGCTCTTCGTGCTAAAGCTAAACGTAACGTTTTGCCTCCTCGAGACGGGAAGGCGTTTGATTGGCGCCGTTTTTCTGATGGGAAAAAGTTTCCTGCTGCTCTCGCTAACTGGTCGACTGATTTATTAAGTTTTTTTTTTTTTAAATATATTTTTAGAAAACCTGAACCGGACCGAAAAGAACGCCAAGATGCCAAAAACGGTAAGAGTGAAAACCACGTTCATGTGTTAATTTAATAACTGTATCAATCACGTAAAACCACTCTCCTTCAGCGTCTGGCTCATTTATCGCCGTAAAATCTCTTTTGTACTGACTGTTTGGTGCGGACACTTTATACTACCATAAACGGCAACATTAATTACATACATTACATTACAACATTACTATTACATCATTTCAAACTCACCGAGCATTACGGGGGTGCGTGTTCCGTTAGGCGTGTGCGTGTGCGCGCTCCCGGCCGCCCGTGGTCATTAAAATTGATCGCAGCGTTTATATTCAGGCCTGAATGAAATGCGCTACATTACGCTAAAGTGTTGCGTTACTACCAGCTTGCGGTCGCAGCTGAGGAGCCCGAAATCACGTTTTGTGAATCGGTTTTCAGCGGAAGCCGCGGTGTGGCCTGCAGTAGCCATTGAGCTAGTCCTCCCAAGGCCTCCTTTCACTATGGTTTAACAAGAGGGGGGGGTTTGAACTGTCATTCAGACCAGCTGTGCTGCCTGAGTCTGAAGAAAATGGAGGCAAATTTAAACTAGGGAGGTGACACAACGGGAGATGGTAAGAAGTGTTATTTTTTTATGGGCACTGATAAAGAAGAGAGGCCAAGATGTAGCTCTGAGCAGGGACATCAGATGAAGCAGCATCCAGAGCTCTGTAGATTTGTGCTGGTGGAGCTCTGAACAAAGGAGAAAAGAGGCACCGCTCTCAGACCTTGTTCTTTGTTTTATTCAAACAGCATTTTGATTAGTTAGAGCTCAACGGTTCACCTCATGCAAAAGTGAAAGCGGTTTCTAACCCATGGCTCCTCTTCGCCTCTGATGAGGGCTTTGACTCAGCATAAATGCATTTTGAAAGAAGGTGTTGATACAGAAGCTGCAGAGTAGAGCATGTGTGCAGCCCATCCTTCCTGTCCGCAGTTTCCTCTGAGCTATAGTACTGATATGTATGCTGACAAAATAAGTAACATTGTGCTCCAAAAAGAGTCACTTATGACCCATGAGAATCCATGAATGTAAACAGTGTACAAGGCAAGACAAAGCAATCCAAATGTACTTGAATATTGCAGTATACTTCATACCTAGAGGTAACACAAAGCCCAAAGAATAAAATAGTACACACAAAAGTAGACAAAGAAAAATCAGTTTGTAGAAGCAGGGAGAATCATAAGGAGAATGAATTGGTATATAATCAGTTGTGCAGGTATATGTAATTGCAGATTTGCATCACGTAAATTATTGTGCATTTCATTAAAAGCGGTGAAAACAGAAAACCTAAAGCCATTTTGAGGTTGCCATATAGAAACTCATTAAATCACTATACTATGTTTGTCAAAAGAAGCAACATCAGATTATCATATCTGATTTTGTCCTAGATAGATGCTTAATGATCATAATTTATGCCCCACATTGTCAAAGTAAATATATCATTTTTGGCCAGTACTAAATACTTAGTATTTATTTACTGCTTTCACTTATGAAATGTCTCAGTGTAATAGTAAATATTCGCGGTAAATCACTGTTGTCTTTACATACGAGAAAAAATGACTAGTGAACTACTGCTCTTTCAAATTACAGAAAGAAATAGACAAACCAGAAATAAACAGAAAAATA
>JAUBNQ010000006.1:7061653-7077100 GCA_032353495.1 Ctenopoma kingsleyae
TACCAGGTTTTTAATGGGATAACGTAAAGGTTTGCAAGCTGGTGACAAGTCAGGAAAATGTACAGTTCACAGTCAACAGATGTCAATAGATAATGGGACAGGTCAGCACCCTCTGTGACTGTGATGATTCTGTTTACTAAAAATACTGTGTAAGCTATTTCATTATGCTTGCAGTGATGTTTATCAAATTTAAGACTCATTGGTCGTGGGAAATGTTACTGAAAGACAACCTTTGTGTGTCCCCTGCTTAGACAGAAACCTCATCCTCTACTCAATCCTCCCTTTTCCTGTCACCCAGTTTATTCTCTCCAGTTATGGGAATTTTTTTGGTGCACTGCTAAGGGTGTCAACACAGGGTAATCTAGAAAGCAGAGACAATGAGATGTTTCTACAACAATGAATAATACATAGAACCTAAAATTAGCAGCTTCTGCTTTGCTTAACCTGACATTCACAGCATTATAAAGAAGAAGGCTGCATGTGGCTGAAAGCAACGCACATGCCTTTGCCTTCATGACAGATTTTGAGCAGAATGTTTAACTTATTACAACTTTGACCCTGTGACCAGTGCCATCCAATGATATTCTGGCAGAAAGCTGATGGAATTTTATCTCCACCAGCCTGCGAAGAAGAAAACCAGACTACTGCACTAACAGTAATCATGTTTTTACAGAAAATTTCCTGTTGACTTGACTCGATTAGAGGGCAACATTATGCTTTTCTGCTGTGCCTCACACAAGCCAGGTCATCGTCATAACATTTTCACTTTTGATATTCAGCTTGGCTTTGCCTAAATTGTTAACTATATGTGTTGAGTGTGACAAAGGAAGAGTCTAAACTTCAGATCCTGTCTCCATGGGCCGTGTTATCACATTTTAACATAACACAACATGAGTGAATTTAATCTGATCCCTTTTTTATCTAGGAGATAATGTTTTTGTGCTGTTACTGTCTAGAGTTTGTCTTTTGTTTAAGCTGTTTATCAGGTAGTGGCAGCTTATCGAAGCTTTTTTCTTGACCCTTCTTGATCAGGTGTATAGTTATATTGGTTGTGTTTGTGACACTTGAAATGGTGTATGGCCTGTTATGAGATATGCTACTGTGCTCCATATACATTTGTCACATATGCAAATATTAGCAGTTTCGTTTTTGTTCATTCCTGCTCCTAAAACAACTTAGTGGTATCTCTGTTGTCTTGACTATGGTTGGAGGGATTGTAGTTTTGCACAGCCCACTGAGATAATGCTTGTGTTCTGAATGCTGGGACATCAGGTTTCCTAGTGAATATTTTTACTATTTGTCTCCTTTTCAAAAGGTTTCTGTAATTCAGGGTGGTTCATATCAACTCAAAATCAGATGAAACTGCATGTTTCAGTAGTTTTTCTTCCTCATCCTAGCAAGACAACCTTGGGTGTTTTCTTGGGTTCACTTTTGGGTTAACTTCCCTATCATATGCATATGCCTCTTTATAGCCATATGTCAAACTTGTTCACTTGTGCTTGACAGAAACTTTGTCTCTTGTGGGTGTTAAAGCAACTTTCATTTTCTTTGTCAGTCAGAAATTTCTCTTATGTTTTCTATTTAACCCTTCCTCTATTGGCCAATTGAATTTGGTCAAACAGCATTTTCAGCATTATGACCTTGATGAAAAATGGTAGCAGTTTTTAATTAAGCTGATTTTAAATATCAACTTACTTATTAAATGGATTTTAGCTGTGTTAATAAAGCTGAAATATCCTAACAGATAGATTAAATGAAATTTTGTACTTTCATTCATGGCCCCAGAGGATAAATTAACTTTCAAATCGCCAAGGCAGGCTGTAGTCTTGTAGTTGCTTTAGAGTTTTATTTGAATTACTATGGAAGAATATGGCCAATAATGTACTACTACTACTGAAGTCTACAGTAGCTTTTAAAATTATCTTGCTATGTGTTAATGTCAATTCAATTCTCATGACCTTTAAAAATACATAAATCAATTTACTCTAATGCCATATATTTTTAAAAATGTCATATAATTTAATATCAGCAATGATTGAATGATGTTTTTTAATTAAAATGAGGAATATTACTTTTATACTTTGAGATAAATAGTTATCTTGAAATTGTCCCATCATGTTTAGTTAAGCAGTGATTTACAAAGTTCTGAGTTGGTTTAATAAATTGAAGGGCTGTTATATTAACATCAGAGCAGAAGAGACCATAATGGTGGACGGTGTGGTGTGTGTGGCTGAATAGCAGTAATATACACCTGTGTGAATAAGCATAAAGCCAATGGAGAAAAGACAAAGTTACAAGCAGGCAGTGATTCCTGAAGAAAGCTTCACATTATTGTTATAGATCATGCAACAAGCCAACAACTTGTAAAAAAGTAAAGTATCAAACACAACACTGTCACAAAATCCGTCTTTAAAAATGAAAATGAAATATATATTTTCTTAAAAGTAACTACTTATTTGTGAAGTATAGTGTTGTTAAAAAAAACAGCAAGTAAGTCATGGAAAAAATGATACATGAACCTGAGAGGGGTGTTTTCGAGGGTGTGCTAATAATAGTATGGTTTTTAAACTCTGGCCATGATAGACACACCCTAACCAGGCAGAAACGTTTGAGCCTAGTTCCTTTTTCATGCAAGATTGGCTGCATTGACAGAGGAAATGAAACACCACCAGGGTGATCATGAACTCAACTCTTATCTATAGTGGAAATCTATCTAAGTGGAAAAATGTTCATCAAAGTTCATGGTTGTCAGTTTAAAGAGCAGTGTGTCTAGACCAGCCTGTGCATCTGTGTTGGAGTTCAGTGTGGGCCCAGATTGTAGGTTTCACTTTAACAGCTGGTGATGGCAGGAAGTAACACAGGGGCAAGAGTGTCCTGAGCAGTAAACGGGGTCCTGCTGACATGAATGGGAAGGAACGCAACTCTAATCAGCTCTGCGAATGGCAAATAATGCATACCATTGTTGTTCAGGGCAGGCGTGGGCCTCAGCCTGCGCAGTTATTTCCCAACAGACATGCATGCTGCTGCCCTCATCATCTGTAAGAGGACAGAGAAAATGAGAAATGCCTATATAGTCAGCTCACTAAGTACAGAATCATTTCATTCTCTAGACGACTTCTCTGAGGGTGACTTCAAGGTTAAAAAAATTTATTCAATTTTTGACATTTACTTTTGAAATACACAAGCAATTGAAGGCGCTTAAATAAGAAGTGCTTTGTTAAGTAAAAAAACAGCTGTAACAAACTGTGTCACCTAAAGAGGAAATAAACCTACTTTAATGTCTGTCTTCAATTCTGCTACAGCAGATAGGTAAGCAGAAAGCTGACAGGTTGCTTGATACATGACAGGATGTAGACTACTCTCATGAGAGCTCAGTGTTGAGCAGCAGCACCCCACAGGGCCCAGCCACTGGAGGATGTGGTTACTTCCTGTAGATAAGTTCTATACTGAGACACAGCCAGGTTGGCATATTTGTCATACCCTGTGAAACCAAGAGACACAATCCTTGATGAATTCTACAATTATCAAAATATAATTTTTATGATGTTAGTTAGGCCTGATTAGACTGTGGAGTTATCTTACACCCCAAAGACCTGGTCTGTTGAGTCTGTACTGAGAGACACATTTGCTGCTGTTTGTGTGCTGGCAGATTTATTGAAAACTTGCCCAAAGCTGATGAATCACTGTGTGTAGAACTCCATGTGATAACAATGTCTTTTAGTTATCATAAGTGTCTTTTAATGGATTTTAGTACCACTGGGGGGCACCACTCAGAAAAATGTAAATGTAAATTCTACAAATGGTGTTTTTCCTGAATGATTACTTCACTTTGGACCACTTATGCTGGGGTTGGGGGTGGGAGGAGGTCATTTAGAAATTGGCTGAATGCTAAAAAAAACATTTTAAGTAAATAAATAGATTTTGGATTTTGATAGCTGAAAAACATGAATATGAATCAAATGATTAAACTATTTGCAAAGAATTCAAGATTAATTACTGCACAATAATACTGTATATGTGAGGTGTATTCATTTTGTCCAGAATGCTGTCTATAATTTACATGACTCATTCCTCTGATTTGCTCTCTTCGTCTTCCTCAGATTAGCGTAAGAGTCACCACAATGGATGCTGAACTGGAGTTTGCCATTCAGCCCAATACAACAGGAAAGCAACTCTTTGACCAGGTAAGAGAAATTAATAATTTAGATTTACTACATCCTGTATCTTTCCAGTGCCTGTAGCAAGGGAATCAGAGCATATGTTTTTTGTTTGCCAAATGTATAAAGTTACAAAAATACATGAAGGTACAAACGGCAGTTAACCAAGTTGCTCCATCTTCAACTGCAGTGTAATAATCATACTAACAACTAATTAATTAATTAATCCCTTGGTCTAACATCAGAAAATAGTGAAAAATATCCATTCATCCAAACAAAGTGTTTCTGGTGAGAAGGTAAGTTTGATAACACTTCTGCTTGGTTGGTTTAAGGTTGTTAAAACCATTGGGCTGCGGGAGGTTTGGTACTTTGGACTCCAATACCAGGATACAAAGGGTTTCTCTACATGGCTCAAGCTCAATAAAAAGGTGAGATCCTCAGTAATTTGCGTCACAAAAACACAGTCTTCTTTGTCAAGACTGAACTTCTCTGTGAAACTCAAGTCTATTTACAGAAGCATGACCTCTACCCCTCACCTGTGTCACGCTTTATTTTAGGTGACAGCCCAGGATGTGAGGAAGGAAAGCCCACTGTTGTTCAAGTTCCGTGCCAAGTTCTTCCCCGAGGATGTGTCAGAGGAGTTAATCCAGGATGCCACACAGCGGCTGTTTTTCCTGCAGGTGAAGGAGGGAATCTTAAATGACGACATCTACTGCCCTCCAGAGACAGCAGTCCTCCTGGCCTCCTATGCAGTGCAGGCCAAGTATGCTGACTACAACAAGGAAGTCCACACACTAGGCTATTTGAACAATGAACATCTGCTCCCTCAGAGGTAAAACAAGTTTCAACATCGTTTCAGTCTTGAATATAAGAAATACATCACCTTTTCAACGCAGTTGTCACTTTTGTTCTCAGAGTTCTTGACCAGCACAAACTCAGCAAGGAGCAGTGGGAGGAGAGGATTCAAGTTTGGCACGAAGAGCACAAGGGCATGATGAGGTAACCAGTGGCACACATGTTCACCTGTGTAAACATACACACACACACACACATAACTGTAGGAGAAAAAAAAACACAAAATATTAATATTAAATCATGGCCCAGTTTCCTCAATGTTGCTGTTGGTCTTTCTAGGGTTGAGGAAACGCTGGGTCACAGTCTTAACTGGACAACGTTGAAAATGTGTAGCTTGAATGTTCCTCTTCATTGTTTTATTCTTCTCAAGTCTTGTTTTCAGCCTTGTTGTTGTACATTTCACACATCTCTGGGGAAAGACACTGTGAGTTGAGTGTTGTCTGATTATGTCTGTATAATGACTGGGGTCAGGTGTGTGGACTACCCTGTGCCTCAAAGTTTGGACATTTCAGGCATTTTGGTGCTTCTCAGTCAGTCTCTCTGAAGTGCTAGTTAAAGACATGTTTCATTTGTCCACAGAGAGGAATCCATGATGGAGTACCTGAAGATTGCTCAAGACCTCGAAATGTATGGAGTCAACTACTTCAACATCAAGAATAAGAAAGGAACAGAGCTGTGGTTGGGAGTGGATGCTCTGGGACTCAACATTTATGAACAGAATGACAAGTAAGTGATTCCACAATCATTTAGATGCATATGCCTTTGAGGTTTAATTAGTCTTTGTTATCATTACTAATTACTGTTCAACCTCCTTTGACAGAATGACACCCAAAATTGGTTTTCCTTGGAGTGAAATAAGGAACATTTCCTTCAATGACAAGAAGTTTGTCATTAAACCAATCGACAAGAAAGCACCTGTATGTTAACCCTTGTAATAATAACTCAGAATTGTTAACGACATATAAAATAATCGATGTTTTACTAATAAAATTCTCGTGTTGTTGCCGCTGTAGGATTTTGTGTTCTATGCTCCTAGACTGCGCATCAACAAGCGCATTCTGGCTCTGTGCATGGGCAACCATGAGCTGTACATGCGCCGCCGTAAACCTGACACCATTGAAGTGCAGCAGATGAAGGCTCAGGCTCGTGAAGAGAAGAATCACAAGAAGATGGAAAGGTAGGAGTCATGTGCGGTACACAACATTTGACACGTAGATTTGTTCACACTGTGTGACCTCTTATCTTTAGTATTTAGTACTTTCAGGAAATAGTCTACTGCTATAAATCAACCAAACACGTGATGATCACAATTTGTTTTTGTAAAATCTGCATGGATGTGTAGAGTACTGTCAAATACCCTGTGCATGAAGTGGTGATCATCTGCCCTACTTTTCTGAGATCCTCCTGATTTCTGTGTAATCTAATGACTCTTGAATCTTGTTTTACTGTTTGCCACTTTTGTTAGAGCTCTGCTGGAAAATGAAAAGAGGAAAAGAGAACTTGCAGAAAAGGAAAAGGAAAAGATTGAAAAGGAAAAAAAAGAATTAATGGAGCGATTAAAGCAGATTGAGGAGCAGACTAAAAAAGCTCAACAAGGTGGGCGACCTTTCAGTATTCAAGAAAGTCTTGTCGCACTGTAATGATTCGTGACTGTTTTTCTCACGTGACACTTACCTGTAGTGCTTCTGCATGTATGTGAATGTCTCCCTGCACAGAGTTGGAGGAGCAAACACATAAAGCGCTGGAGTTGGAGCAGGAGAGGAAGCGAGCACAAGAGGAGGCTGAACGCCTGGAGGCTGATCTGAAGAGTGCCGAGGATGCCAAGATCACACTGCTGCAGCAGTCGGAGAACCAGATGAAGAACCAAGAACACCTGGTCAGTTATCAAAAACTATTGATGAAGTCACTGGCATTAAAATATGCGTTCTGATGCTTCAAATGTCAATTTTAGGAAAGTTAGTTAAAAGAAAATGTTCTTTTCCTTGCAGGCCACAGAGTTGGCTGAGCTGACCTCAAAGATTTCCCTCCTGGAGGATGCCAAGAAGAAGAAGGAAGATGAGGCAACAGAATGGCAACAGAAGGTGTGGTCTGAGTTTCTACTTTCTTTTTTAATAGTTGCCTAATACTTTCTTTGTTTTTGTTGAGAATTTGAATCTCTGAATCACATTTAAAATTGTTGAAGATTCAAGTGTTAGTAAGTAATGAACATTAATGTTCAAACTATAAAACAGTGTGAAAAACAGCTCACTTGCTTTTTCTCCATATCTTCTAGTGAAAAAACAATAAAATTATACATACATTATACACATAGCATCTATTTGATATGCTCATGGCCACATTGTCACTCCTTTGTGGTGCAGTGACAACAGGCATTCCTGGGGTCCTGTTGTTATGTGTTTTGGGGGAGGGGTGAAAGCTTCCAGCTTGGCTCATGTCTTTTTTGGTAAAACCTGTGTGTGCCAGCCCAGCCCCTTCTTTTTTTTTTTTGACCAGTGTGACTCATGCTGTCTGTGTTGGCAATGGCTGTCTTTGTGTGGAGGAAATCCTGTTTAACATTGGGATATTTTGATTTAGGCTGCTGTTTTAAGTGGTAGTTTTCATGGTCTGCATTTCTGAGAAGCATTCAGCTGATATGCCAATTTAATTTGGTGCACCCATTGGTGATCACCTAACTTGTCCTTTAGCGCCATCATCAGATCAAAGCCTTGTTTTGTTTTTTCAGCACCAGCAGGTTTAGGACCAAGCATGTGCAAAATTGCCATTCCCATTAGCCTCAGCTTTTTCTTTTAGTGCATTTTAGTATTCTAACACACTAAATTAAAATTTCATTTGAAATGTATTAATATTTTTATTCTGAGCATGTTAGCATGGTGATGTTGATGATGATGTTAGCATTTAGTGCAAAACAGAGTTGCAACCATGACAGTAGACTTGTGTTTGGCCAGTGGGAGAAACAGTACAATTAATGCAAACCTGCTGTTGTCAGTTTTATTACGCAATACATGTGTACCCACTGAATTTCTGTCTACATTTCTTGGTTTAAATTCTAGTGAGTCCTGTTACAATATACCTCATTATAACTCTGTGTTCCTGCAGGCTACCATGGTACAGGAGGACCTCGAGAAAACCAAAGAAGAGCTTAAAAACAAAGTGCAGGTGGCTCATGATCAGGAGCCCCTCAACGCAGAGAATGAGCATGACGAGAACGACGAGAGCAGTGCTGAAGCTAGCGCTGAGTTCACAGCTGCTGCCACGTACAAGGACCGAAGTGAAGAGGAACGCATGACTGAGACCGAAAAGAATGAACGTTTGCAAAAGCATCTACTCGTATGTCTTCACTCATATCTCATACATACAATCAATTTGACTTATCAGTAAATAATAGGATTGATAGCTTAGATGACTAATTGTAGCCTCATATGTTCATAATATCACTGTGGTGTGAGATATATTAACACTGTGATCATTGTATTTCCAGGCTTTAAGCTCAGAGTTGGCCAACGCTCGGGATGAGAGCAAGAAAACGGTGAATGACGTCATCCACGCAGAGAACATGAAAGCTGGACGAGACAAGTATAAGACCCTCAGACAGATCCGGTCAGGAAACACCAAACAGCGCATAGATGAGTTCGAATGCATGTGATGTATGCATTCACCAATGCAAAAGCCCACCCAGATGGGCCACTCTGCCTGGACTGCAGTCCTGCCTCACTCAAGCTGTTTTCTCTGTACGCAAATAAATCAGATCCACAACCTGACAAGGATATTCAGCTAAATGTACAAATATGGATCTGGAAAATTTGTTATCATTTGTTATCATTCCTAACTTTTAATTTAGACAAGTCACTGGTTGAAAAGGGACATACTGTATTTTATTAGTACATTATGTAGCATTTTAGTGAAGGGCTCACCCCACATTTCATGACACATTAAGTAAGCATTTTTAGTTCAGTACATTTTTTGTCAAATTAAACAACTCAAGAGACCAATCCAAATTTCAGTTTGAGAACTGTGCCTGTAGAAATATGTCTGCTGTACACATGCAACGGTTTTTCACAGCAAGCTGTGTTTTTCATACATGAACATACAACAAATACATGTAATATGACTGAATTGTCTGGGTGGAGTATTAATTGAGCAGTGTTATTTTTTGTAAACTTACAATTTTTTTTACTTTTCATTTGACTGATAACAGTATTCATACACTCCACTTAATGTGATATTAACGATAAATTTCATTTTCAGTTCATCTTCAAGTCAATTTGCAGTTACAAGGCTTCAGTGTAAATCTTGCCGTTAAAAGTTCCTGCAGACAGATAGGTTGACATCCTTGAGTTTACAGTTTTTTGAATGTACTCTCCACAATTTGCTCTCGCAGCATGAAAAAACTGAAGTTGCATTTCTGTGACAAATCATTAAATGGTGTCTGTAAAGCATTTGATTTACTATCTACAAGTTTTTTTAGTGTGTACACACTGAAAAAGTGAGGTTGAAATCAAATATATATTGCATTTTGTATATGTACACAGCACATTTCAGTAGAAACTTAGTTAGCACTTTTTTCTTGAATTGAGTGTACATCAGTGTCATCCATTCAACATTAAGTTAAAAATGATAGGACATTTGAAATGTATTTTACTGAAGCTTAAAAGTATTTCATACTAGTTTTATCCTACTGTTTTTATTTTAAACTGCTCATCAGTGAAGATATTTTATAACCAAAATACGCTTTTCTGCATAGATTGAACAAGAACAACATGATGAATTACACTGTAATTGCCATATGTCCGATTGTCTTCTATGGCTGATAAAAGTGAAAATGTGTTTTCATCACAAAATCTTCATAGAACTAGACATAAAATTATTTCCACAAACATGCACTGGAAAACCACAGTTTACTTTAGAATATTGAGTCAAAACATATTGTCCTAGATGGGTAGCATTTCCAGTGCATGCGTTTTTAATATTCTGTATTTAATTATGTTTGTGTATTTTGTAATTGGGATTTTTCAGCTATGGTAAAATTATGTAAGGCATAAAAAGGAGACTGCAGATATTTTTGTATTATAAAAATCTAAAAGTACAGTACTTGTCAAGGATAACAGTTTCTGTTCAAAATAAAAATAAAAAAAAAATGAAAATAGGACTTTTTTTTAAACTAATCAAGCAGCTCATTGCCGTGATGCATAGAGAGCGGATTAAACAAGCAACATCCCAAAGCCTGTGATAGGACCAATGAAAACAGACGTTACAGGACTTCCTGTTTGTAGTATACTGCCAAGCAATGTACCATGAACATTATTTTATTCCATTTTGCATAAAAATGTACAAACATGCTTTCTTGTGCCATTGTTGAAGATTAGATTCCAGCATTCAGACATGCAAAGGCTTTTGCTTGTTCATAGATTTTTAGAAATTAGTTTTTGAAAGATTTATTTACACTATTTTGCAAGTTCAAGGTAAATGTATTTTAGTGATATTTCTTTCTATTTTATTTTGATGTTCTTGTTGAATGAACTTTCGTACCAAGATGCATTGTGATATACAGTATTTTTGCCCATTGCATATAGTTACATATTGTGCTTTTATCTGCCATGAAATACAAAGAGACGGAGTTGATGCCATCTTGAATAACTTACATGAGTTTGACATGATTTTGATTTTGACTTTGATAATGCGGCACTGTATTGACAGCCTCCGGTTATCAAGGGTAATTTGTTCTTAAGAATCAAAACAACTGAAACATAATTAGTATTGTAAATTGACCGAGTGCCTTGCCCAGGTTATTCATCAGATCCTGCTGCTTAAAGTCTTCCTTTCACCAATAAATAAGTCAAATTAAACTGTGTTCCTGTATTTTTATTTCAATTATTGTTGCTATAGCTGAGATTGCATAAATAATGGAACAAAGATAAGTTTTTTGGCCTTTGGCCTCTGTACACCACCACATTGAATTTGAAATAAAACACTCAAGATGTGAGCGAAGACTTTAGTTTGACAAAAGTCTGACATTAACCATTCAGGAATTGCAGCCAATTTCATATCATGTTTGTGATATAAATAAATAATGGAATTAAACTAATATAATTACAAACATAAGGATTGCTTTTAAAACTTGCGGTCAATGACTGCTTGAAGTCTGCAGGTTTTGAATGATTATCCATCTGCAGTACAGAGCAGCGTTCTACTGGTTTTGCAGCTTTTGGCTCAATCTGAGTATAGCTCATCCTCACACATGCAGTCGGGTCAGCAGTAAAAACCAGTGACATGGTCCCACTGACAGCCAAACATGCACATGCCATAAAGCTACCTCCAACATGTTTGACTCATGATGTGGTATGCTCTGCATCATGATCTGTTCCTTTCCTTCTCCACACTTGTCTCACCTCATTATTGTTAATATTGGTTAATATTGGTTTTATCAGTCCAGAGCGTCTTATTGCAGAACGGGTCAGATTTTTTAGGTTTTCTGGCAAAGTGTGATCTGTCTTTTCTGTTCTTGAGGGTTACCAGTTAAAATTGTTCCAGACTGTTGTTGTTTCCGTATTGGTCACTCCCAATGTTTTTGCTATCTCTGTGATGTTTTGGGTTAGGGTTAGGGTTAGGCCATTTATCAGACCCACTCTGAACACTAATTGCTGTTCTTGTAGTTTTAGTCTGAGCCACATGGTGGCAGTTTACCCCTAATTTGTAATGATGGTGCCATGGCAACACATTTAAAGTGATTCTGTTCATTCTTGTTTAATCTGTGATTCTGGATGAACATTTATTTAGTGACTGCTGGACTGTTAGAAATAAAAGTATTTTAATCTGTAGTGAACATATTATGTTAGAAGGCGTTTTGATGTTAGCCTCTGGTTTACCAAAGCAAATTCAGTTTTAAAGCAATCAAAATCTCATTTACCAGATAGCTAAAGGTGATATACAGGACACCAAAAACCACCCAGACACTCACTACAAATGAAAATTGTTCTGAATTTTTTTCAAACACATCTTAAAAACATCATAAAATTGTAAACACTGAAATGTGTGCACTGAAATATCTCCCAGAGGTGATTTTCCCTCTTCGAAAAACAACCTCAAATGTCAAAGTGTATATTTGTTGTCGTTTATAAATCCTACTTCCATTCAGGTTTAGACTCAAAACTCAGATATTTAATAGACCCTGTGACTGACAGACAGAACGGTAAGAAAGTCTCCATTTGATTTGCAGTTTAAACCTATGAATCTAGATGCAGACTGCAGCTATTCTATTTAAAAAACAGCACATTTCAACATGCACAATATTCTGCTACCTCAGGTACACAGCATTTCAAATTATTTTATCATTAGTTAATTAAATGAAAAACAAGTCATTATATTTATTAATTTCTGTATGGAAGCATCACATTCATCCTTCTTCTACTTGTGCTTGCAAATAGTTTTTCACCAAATAAGGTAGCTGTGAGAACTTTCAGCTTTGCAATAGGAAATTCAGTTAAGTCTTGTTTAACTACTTGATGAAAATCAACCATCTCTTTCTCAACCCCCAAAGGGAGGTAGTGCGTTGTCATCATCAACTTCCCTTATATGTGCGACTTTAGTGGCCTGAAAATGGTGTTGAAATTGTCTCTGCTGTGAACCATCACTCACAGTATATACTTCAGTCCTCAGTGAGGATGACAGGTTGTAAGATACAAACTGTAATTACATCCTAGTTTATTTACTATTATTATTCTCAAATTGTCAATAATTCAGTGATAAAATAATGTTCAGTAAAGGAAACAATAACACTGTGACGTGGACAATCTAGGAACTATAGCCTAGGTTTTGTATTTATTGTACTAATATGAGAGTGCTATCAAACTTTTGTCCAACTCAAGCAAATGTGATTAAGTGCATTTCCAAAATGTGTCTGATTGATCTTTTAAAGAAGCCAGTTGATGCTTTCTGATCTGCTAGTAAAGTTTAGAGCGCTATATCTAGTTTACATCTACATCATGTTGTTTTTAAGCTGTGATATATAAAAATGTGAAGACACACAGCTAGAGTATAGATGTATCTGGTGTTAGAATCAAAATGTCGGCCTTCACCCACGTGAAAGAATCACACATCCTTTAATGATGGTAGCACCTTTCATACTATACACATTCCAGGCATATTTATTTCAGTTTACATGTAATTATACATTTTCTTTAATTTCATTTTCAGAATTTCATTTTGATGAAGACAGTTCACATGCCGTATAGAGCGATACAGAGTTTCAAGGTGCGGGTGCATCACACAAGCTTGTGCATTGTGTCATGCACTGATATGATGAGATGTAGAGTAGAAATGTATTGTGGATGGTCTCTCACCCCCACACTGGATTGTCTGAGCTGTCTGGGTTCATTACAGTCAACCTTTCACTTTCCTGTATCGCTGTGGCCTTGATGTTTCCTGCTGCAAGCAACACTGATCGGCAGAACTTTGTGATTAGGCTACTACATACAGGTAGACTGATGCAGCTGAGTCTCCTTCAGAACAGCAGTCCACTCTGGTGCACAGTACATTCGGCCAAATTTTCAAATAAAGGAAGCTCAACAAGGTGATACAGTTGTAGCTGTATAGGGAAGTTGTGTGAGTGAGTCATTGGTGCCTTGGTCCAGAGTGACATGAGGAAGTTGCACAGCACTATGCAGATTGCATTCTGGTTGTTGCAAAAATGAAAAAAATGGATAAGTATTAGATAATATATTAATAAATGTGACAATAATTAGTTATAGAGAGTATTTTTTGAGAAGTACTGGACGAACTGGCTACATAGGCTGACAGGAAATTGTTCTGTGCTCTGTGTTAAAGAAAAGTGATGTCCCACAAAACAGGAAGGCTTTTGGAAGCATGTTTGATCTTTTTTTCTTTTTTTCTTTGCCCGGCTGACAGATGGAGGACCACTCAGCAGTGTAGACTAAACACTCGTGCTTGTCCTTGGAGCTGGACAGGTGACGCTTAACAGGGCGGGAGGTGACATGTTCTAAAATTACTGCTGACATTATCGTTAAAGGAGATAGTGTATCAAGAACAGGGCAGTAATAAATAATAAAGCAGACTGTGGTACTTATTTAATCTCATAGTTTAAAATGCCATCTAAATTTCACATGGGGGGGGGGCTCTACGTTTTTTATTTTAAAAAATATGAACTTATACACTTCCATAAGCACGCTCTGAACACAGAAGTAAGAATACATGAATACCACAAAAGTCGGGCAATACTAGCAAATATGTCTCAGCAAACTATTATCTCAAAAGTCGCGAGCCACAAAAACCTTCAACAGCATTTCACAACCATGACATGTTGACACTTTATTTCCACATATTTCCTGAGAGCTAGCTTTGCAGTTATCTTCCTTGTTTTGACTTCCTCTTTGCAGTGTTGAAGCTCAGTGGTCAAACAAACTGTCTTGTGCACACTGTCATCATTGTGAGCTCTTGTGAGAGGAAAGAAGAGTGCCGCGCTCGAACGCATCTGCTTCAACATCAGCAGGTAACAGATTAGCATCTCATTTTTGAAATGTTAAGTATATAATGTGCACATGCTACACCTCTGCATTAGGTCTTGTGTATGGTTTGTGTGTTACCAGTGTCCTGTTGATTTATTCTGCAGAGCCATCTTTGATTTTGCGAGAGACCAGGCCCCCCACTTAGTGTATTTGACAAGCTGAGTTGGACACTCTGTATCAGTGAGTGTCAGTTTGTCAAATACCCCAAGTGAGGTGTCACTAGTCTACAAATTAAAGCCATCTTGGGTTACTGCACAGACTAACCTCCACAGGATGATCTACCACATCAAAGAAACTCACTGCTCCAAATCATTTTCTTGTGAAACCTTTGAGGATATAAACAAGGAACAAGGTTTTAAATGGTTAAAGTGGTAATATGACAAAGTGGTAAGACAGACAAATCCTCGGTCATTGTCTTTTTTTTTTTCACCTTTTCAGCCATGTAGTAAATAATTTGCACATTCTCATACAGATAACTGTTTTACTGATTATAGTTATATCTATTATATATTAAGACTATACTTATCTCACGGGAATCAGAATATCTACACTTCAGAACTCAACAAAGGCTTTTTACAGATGCCTAAATATTAAAAGTTTGTTGTTATTTTTATATATATTTTTTACAAAATAGCCTTAACACACTGTATTATAGTGATATTTGTTTTCCATATTCCTCTGTTACATATTTCATCATGGAATGCATTGCAGTTATCACCTACAGGGTTACAGTTAAAGTTAAAAATGAGGTTATGAAAAACTTCGTTCAAAGTCTGCAGCGATAATCTAAATACGAGCAAACAGCAAAAATTTTTGTAAGAGCAACTTCATGAACTGGAAAAATACCTATGTGTGATGTACTTTTGTTTTCTAACACAACTGAGGGGATGATTCTACCACTTTTTTGGTATTTGCAC
>JAUBNQ010000006.1:7086295-7096778 GCA_032353495.1 Ctenopoma kingsleyae
TTTACCATCATTCCTCACTCGTAGTAACTTTTTTTAACCACTGATAATGTGTTTGCATCACTGTTGGCAGTTTCTCTATTCTGCTAAAGTGACCCAGAGTAGATATATGACTTAGCGTCTACAGGACCATACAAAGTTAACACGTTCAAGCCATTACAAATGACCTAACCTCACAGCTGACCATTTTGCAAACCATGCCAGAGTGTATTTTTAGCCAGGCTGGTGATATGGCTCAAAATTTCAATTTGTTTCCCGTCAGGTTCAGTTTTACTTTATGTTATAAGTAGAAAATGCTGGCATGTTACCACAGTGAACTGGGATGGTGAGCGTGGTAAACATTACAGCAGCTGAAGGCTTACAGGATACAGTATATCATCTTCTGTCATCATATGCTATATGTTCATTACATGTTTGATATTGTCATTTTTAACATATTATTGCCATGCTGGCATTAACATCGGGCTCGACACGTGTGCCGCACAGAGCTGCTACCACGCTGTAGATTGTCTTCTGTTTTAGTCCAGAATAGATATTCAGCAGCACATTCCTGAAACCTGCTTAGCTGTGTTATGCATTCTCAACAGGTGTTTATAACATTGTGTGGTAGCGTCAGTGGCACTGCCAACACCAATGCCATTTCCATACCTAAAGAAAATTTATGGAAACAAATGGTGCCTAAAATAGTAGGAAAAGTCTACATAAAAATTTTTTGTATATTTGTAGCATACATTCAAACGTACAGTAGGCAGTAAAAGGAGGACAAACTTTAATTTATGACCCTTTGACTCACAACAAATTCATTTTAAAAAATGGCATATGACCATCAGTCTAATTGCAGATAGAAATGTTCTTTGCCCTTACAAGAGCCAGTTGACTTTGAAACAATACTGGGCTGACTTTCATCACAGGGACCCTGTCAACCTCAGAGCCACCTTCATCATCCAACACTTTCATATTTTGTTGAGAAAATGTCCAAAGATTTTACTAAATTCATCCTTTCATTGTGAACTGAGAATCCCTTGTTAAATGCTTCTGGTATCTTACCTGTATGAGCCAGTGGTTTATCAAATTTTATTCCAACCTTAAACCAAACACAGTTGTTTAAATAGCTGCCCAGTTTATTCTGCTTGAGCCAATAAATGAGGAGTGGTTGGTCTTGAAGGTTTTTATTTAGTTACTGAACAGTGAAAATTATGCTGAAGCTTTGTTACTTGTAGAAATAATTGTATTTTATTTTGCCATATGGTCCCTCTGAATGTAAAGTGTACTTGTATTACCACAGTATCTTCACTGGTGCTTTCACGTAGCTTTTGGAATGATGATTTTTTTTTTTATGAACAAAAACCACAGTTTTGAATGCATCACATTTGTGCAGCCCTCACTCTGACCCCTGTGTCAAGCTGTGCAGGCGGATTAAACACTGAATGGAAGGTTGGATTAAACAAGATTAAACCCACACTATTCACTGAAAGGTAATGAAACTCTCTGTGGTACGTAGATGAGTAAAAACCAAACTAATATATATGATACAAAACACGATGCTTGTAAAGAAGCTTGTGTAGGTGTGAAAGAAGGGGAGCTATATCCATCGAACTGGGACAGTGATTTCATAATGGAGACAAAAGTGGCTTACAGGACTCAAACTGGCTAACCTTTGATTCTTTGAACTCTAAATATAAACATTTAATTAAAAAACACAATTATCTGCCTCCTACTCCATTTAACATCAAATTTGACTTTGGTACAACATAGACCCTTTTTGACATATTTAGGTGTTAAGACTTAATTTGCTCATACCCCTGTCCATATTTATTGCTCTAAGACTGAAAAAAAAATATTTGGCTAAGTTACTCTCTAAAAGGTAATAAAAGTCGTAATATCTGGTCCTGACAACATAATTTGAAAGGTCCTGTAGGTACTGAGTTTTAAATTTAATTCAGAGGCTGCAGCAAACTAGAGCTGTAAACAAATGTGAACCAAATTTGAACCAGATGTTGATGAAGATCCTTAATGTCTACACGAAAACAAGCCATACACATACAAAATACAAATACATGCTGTACTTTAACTTCATGAAAAACTGGGGAGTGGGCAGTTACCTCAGATCGTCTCCCTTTGCCAACGTGTTCACAGAATGAGAGCGGTGACAACCCTGATCAATGACATGTAGCTACTGGTGCTATGAGATGTAAAAAAAAAAGACACAGCAGTACATCAGAATAGTATGTAAATTTGGTTTATTCTGACTATATTTTGTTCGTTTTTTAAATGCTATTGCAGCAGTAATATTTTAGGATCTGTGAAATATCACTTAATGTCCTCATTGATTGGAAAATAGTTCAGAGTGCTGGGGTTGAGCTTGATGTACTTTATAAAAAGTCATTTATATAATTTAATTTTATTTAATGGCCATATTTTATGTACTGGAGACTGGAGCAGAACTGGGATAAATTACACAAGCTGATCATTAAAAGTATGCAGCATCTAAATAAACTCCTGTCAGTGAATGTCGCTCTGCTCCACGGCAGCTTAATGTTTCAGACAGTACAATCCACACACATACAGAACTGAAACCAGTCAATAATTTGTAAGTGTTTTAATTAATCTAAGAAAAAAAGATGTTACACAACATTTCAAATTTTGAGGGATGTTTGTGAAGTGATTTTTAATTACTGTCATTTTATTATCCATGTACATCCTTAAGAACTGAACAAATGGGATGGGACTTGTTGGAGGTTTACCTGGGGGGGCATCCCTGGAAGACTTACAGTAATAGAGTTTGGAAAACTGTGTTGTCTTGTGTTGTCACTTTTCTTCTGGGAATGCAACAAAGTCTTACATGAGACCTGGTGTGTGTGTCAGTAGTAGTAATGTAAAAAACTGTTATATTCATCCACTGAAAGTTATAAAAGTTTACAGCACCATCATCTGACACCTCTGTATCTGGGAAAGCATGAAATTAAGGCTGCTGTTCCATTTCCTGTTGTTTCATAGTGTAGCATTATCTGGATAGTTTGCAAAGTTGCATACTAATGTTAAAACAGCTAATAATAGATCATAATAGTCATAATCATTTAAAAATTTTGAAACATCCTTAATAAACAATGCTTTCTTATTCTGTCTACTGAAGTGACATATGGGCAAATAAAAAAGAAAAGTGTGTTTACATTCTTGCTTTAGTATGTTGGAATAATAAAATGTTGAGCTCTGAGTGGTTGCTGAAAACCCTTTTATTTATCATAAACACACAGGAAATACTTCAGCTGTCAGACTTTAAACAACAATGACGCAGAGATTCTGAAATGTGATTTAAAGTTTAACGTTAAGTGAGGTCCTTCTATGAAATGTTAAAGAAATGCAGAATGCAGTAAAGACATAATAGTCCATTATTAACCACAATCGCATGTGGAGAATTGTGACTGTATGATGTTGATTATAGATAAACATGTTTGTATTGTCTGCTGTGAAGGATTTTTTTTATTATTATTTAGGGAAAATCATCTGGATTAATGAAAACAAATTTCAGCAAAGATGAAAAACAGAAGTAGTGAAAATGCAAATGATAAGAATATGATAATATATTGGTATTTGGCAAATATCACACAGGAATGGGAATAAAGCCACCTTTCATTATTATTTTCTGTGTTTTGACTGTCACACAGGTGTTCCAGCAAGTCCGTTTTCATAAATTCCTAAAACACTGGGAACACAGTAGATAATGTATATTTTTTAAACACTATAAAATAATTAAAAATAACAAGGAAATTAGAATATGGGTAGAGAAATACATTCCATATTATACAGTATGTCCAATATACATCCTGGTGCTTAATTTAGCTATAACATAACCTCCTCTAAGATTTTGATATGTTCAGTGGCTGTAATACATAAAGTAGTTTGTGACCCACAAGATGCTTTCATATATTAACGGGCAAAAACATAATCCTCCATCTTAAGCTTCACAGGTTCTGTTTTAAGTTGAAACAAGACTTTATTGATGCGCATTGTATGTTTTTATTAGCCACTTTATGTACAGTATTTTGTATATTTTATCACTGTAGTTTTGTCGTGTGTTGCATTACTGACCTTGTTATTTGTCCTTGTCCTTTACGCAATCAGAGTTATGGATGATTTTTCTTTTACGCTCTTGTTGATAATTCTCTGTGATGCAACATTCAGAATTTTGATTGTCAAACTGTAAATTTAGAAAAAAAAAATCTATTTATCTGGTTTAGTATTTCTGGTATATCTTACAGGGTACTCACATCAGGATTTGTTGTTTATTATAGTTGATTTATAGATGATGTCCCTCAGTACATTAACCTTGCTCTGATGGTTTCTCTGTAGGAAATCTATCCTAGATTATCCTGTGTAAGGTTGAAGGTTACATGAGCTGAGCTGTTGCATACTGTACATTAATCTCTGGAAAGGTTTTATTTTTTCCATCAAAGTGCTTCTTTCCAATTATTATTTGCTTGTTTGCTGCTTACACTCACTGCTAATGCATTAATGATACCATATAAAATGTTTCATAACCAACAATTGAACTATTTTGCAATTGGTCAAAGAACTTTTGACCCAGTGAGCTGAAGTACTGATAAAAGCAGAACATTTCATTTTCTCTAAGAAAAAGACACAGCTGATAATCAACCTATTACCAAGCCAATCTTTGGTTACCAGATATTGATTAGATGATTCCCAGATGATGACATCATATCATATCAATTACATGATAATTACAGACATATTTAAATATGCTTGATTGATGATGATAAAAGAGAATTGAATGAATGTACATTAGTGACAGAATGATTCTGATAAATTAGTTAAAATTTAAGTTAAAACCATCTGGGAAATTATGGTAGCAATTCATTAAAATAGAAATCTGGTTGCTCACTAAAAGGAAAAGGTAAACCATTACTGTGTCATAAAAAAATTCACACAGAAAAATGGGATTATAGTCAGTCATGTCACTCAGGATGTTCTGGAAATTGTCTTCTGAGTTGCACAACAGTCTTTTTCTGCAATGGATATGTCTGGACCAAAGGACATCATGTGCAACTCTCTCTCTGTCCAGAAATGCCCAGTCATGTCCATAAGTGTTCGGACTGTGAGGCATTTTAGATCTGAAAACACTATAATGGTGTTGACACTAAACAATCAAGATGTGTTTAAACTGTGGACTGCAAGCTTTAATTTAACGCTTTTGCAAAAATACTGTATGACTCCTGTACAATATCATACAATAAAGCACCTCAGTGTTAGGGGCTCAAAAGTTATTGGTGAATTGGCTGCTAAGTTGTTCCATGACCATGACACATATGCAGATAAAAGGTCTAGAATTGATTAAAAGTGTGGTATTTGCATCTGGAATCTGTTTACTGCCAAAAGAGCTGCCAGTGAAGGCAGCCATCAGCAGGCTGAAAGACACGAAACAAATCCATCAGGGAGACAACATTAGGTGTGGCCAAATCAACTGTTCAGTACTTTTTCTGAAGCACTTGGATACCAGGAAAAGAACCACAGAAAACAACTGTGGTGGCTGGTGAAGAAAAGCACCTTGCAGCAGGTGGTAGGTGTATCTGGATCAAGAGATCGAAGAAGACAAAGAAGTGCTCCTGATCTGAAGGATGGCCTGGAAATGTATGGCTGCCAGAAAAAAGCTGTACCCCTGCATTTATTGATCATGTGACTGCTGACAAAAGCTTAAGCTCAGATTCAACGACATGCTTCAAACCTTATTGGTTGGTTCACAGAGAAGTTATTTGCATTTCTACATACAAATTATAGAAAACAGCCCTGAATGAAGGAATATATTTAGGAAGAATGGTGTTCCAGCCTTCAAGTGCAGCTCGACAGACCTGCTGCGTTGCGTCCAGAAGATTTTGTCGATGCTGAGTTTTGGCTGCATAAAATTTGCCCTGCGATCGGTGAGAGTCTTCTGCATCTGCACCCTGCGGACACAACCCTACTTCTTGTGAAGTAGTTCCCCTTTTTTGTCCACTCTCTTGAAGGACTCTGGTTCCAGTATGAACAAGCCCTATGAAGGCCATGAATGACTGCCAGACAAAAATGTCCCCGATAAGAATGCTGACTGCAACATTTAACACCTGCATTATGTACTTTTTTTCTTGCCCTATAGTAGCCCTCTTTCTGCCTATTGAGCATAATTTGGCAATTTAATGGGAGAGATATTTTATATTCTGTGTTCAATGAAACTGACTTGTTAAGCTTCCTAATGTTAAGATTTTAGTTAGAGTTAAAAAAGCAGTAACATAAAAATGTTCCATTAGTGTTTGCTCTAGCTTAAACCTCCCAGGCTCCACAGTGAGAAAACCAACATGCAAATTAAACTTTCTCCGGGTAAATATTTGGCAGGAATTCACAATAACAACTTACTGTCACTATTACTTTTTCTGATTTAAGTTAGTAGTATGTGAAGCCTAACACTACCCACAGCTGAAAGAGGCAGGAGATAAAGGCGGGGATGTGTGGGAGAGCAGAGAAGAAAAAGCAAGGTTTCGCAGAGGCAAAATGCCAAGGCTCAGACGCAGACCTTCCTCTCCCGAAAAACTGGGAAATCTGTGAAAGTAAAAATTCAAGGTTACCAAAAAAACAGTTTGAGGATTCCCAGTATGGGCCCAAGTCCTTCCTGGGGGAAACATTAGCAGAGCGCTAAAGAGGTGATAATTTAAGATAATAGTGCACATAGCCAGTATCTTCTACTGGTTATAAAATAGAAGAACACACAAACTGTTTCATTTGTCAAAAGAAAACATTGTTCTAAATAAATAACATTGTTTTAGAACATATTTGTGGAAACAGCATCTAAGCTTGAGGCCTCTGGATGAACACTAGGAGTCTGTGCTGCCAACTTCTGTGGTTGCTGCTGACTGGAGCATGTTGTACAGATCTACAGGAGACAGTTTTCCTCCTCAGTCCTCTTAACAGACTGAACTGGAAGACGCCACCATTTATCTCACAGGCTGCACTGGAGAGATGCTCGTACCAGAAAACACCAAGGTAAATGTGGATCAGAAGGAGGGATCCTTGGCCAACAACAACTCCTTGGTAACAGGCCAAGGCTTGGTCACATGGGTGAGGGTTTTTGATACTGTAACACAAAAACACTCAGTGGTCCCAGGTTAGTTTGCTGATAATGTCATCTACAAAACACATTTTACACATTACACATTCATACCGTATTATAAATAAATAGAAATAATTATAACAGGTAACATTTCAGGTTTACTGACTCTCTTACTGTCAAAGACAAAAGAGATGATGCTTTCATATTTGATGTTTTTTGTTTACTCAATTAAAAGTTACACTGCTCAAAGTTCAGTATACTTAAGGACTTTTTTTTTGGCTTTGTTGGCTAAGAATCACAGAAGGCTGACAAGAAACACACACTTATGTCTTTACCTGAAAAAAATGCTGAACAATGGATATACTTTTTGATTTGAATATTAAGTGATCATAAAAATAAATCCTGGGCATTTAAAGTTTAGCTGAAAATACTTTTCAATGATCCCCATGTTTTAAACGAGGTTGGAAGTGTATCTCACAAGACTGTGACTGTTTGTGAACCATATGTCATGGTGACGACAGGAAGACTTGCAAGATGGCTGTACAACAGTGTCACGTTTCACCATTTCATCCTATAGATAAAACTGATAGACGTGCAACGTTGACAGCATTTTATAACCCGTGACCTGAAGTTTTACGAATGTGATTAACCCCTTACAGAAAAGCTACTACTACACTTTGATTCTCTTCATTCAGCTTCAGCTTTAAAAGCAAGTCAGGATTTCCATTTGACCAGCAGTTTGGTCCGTGACATAATATTTTAAAACTATAATTATAAACAATTGTCTTATCTGTATGTTTAAAAAAATTCTATGGGGCATTTAACTATTTTTCCACAATGATGGTAAAATATAGTTCACAAGAATCCAATTAATGTACAGGAGGACTAGTCCTAAAACCACAGATAAAATCTCAGGCACAGTATTTGATATTAATTTATTATAAGATGTCTTCAATATTTTGTATCCAAGTGGCTTTATTTTGTTCGATTGGTGTATTTAGAAAATCTAGAAACACACAAATATCCATTTGGCGCAAATACACACTTCATTAAAAATGTAATATAAAACTCGAATTCATCTCACCTAAAAAACATTGCATCAGTTTGTAAATTAACAAATGCACTGTGCGCCAAAACCGTCGACAACAACGCCAGATGGATGGCGATACAATAGCATTTGGTAAAGTGAAACTAAATACTAAATGTGACATATTTAAAGACATGTTATGGTAAGTCTAAATATATTTTATAAGCATGGTGCATGTCAGAGGCATGATGTTAAAGGCAGTGCCATTGCATAAATGCATACGTACTGTAACGTTCTTTAAATGAAGGCTTATGGACATCTTGGTCTGCAGTGGTGGATGAGTAAGGGAACTCAGCTGAAGATTATGTCTAACTTTTGTGTGTGACCGTATTTAGAACCAGTCAAGTCGTCTTGGGCCAATAAAATTTTATCATTTTCAAACCCTCTTCCTGTTTGTGCCAGGGTTAGGATTAGTTACTGCTTACAGTAAAAAGTAAACTTCAGGGCGCTGAAAACAGAAACTAAAGTGATATCGTGTTTGCAGAAATTATAGCATCTGTTTGCTGTAAAGACTGCGGCTGAAGCGTCACTGATTTCATGGTTTCAGTCCCATGAGCACACAAAGTCTAAGAACACTATGTGATGATGATGATGTATAAATGTTGTCCAAACAGATACATAAATTATTTGATTGCAAAATTTTACAATACTTTTACAATGTGGCATCACTAAAAAATGCTTTCACTACTTGTCTAAAAACATACCTCACTACAAATAGATGTACCACTTCAAGTACATGCTCAAATATTTACTTAGGGTACAAAAAGTAAAAATATTACAAATTATGGCAGAAAAATCTGTATCTACAAAAAGTATAAAAATAAATTTAGTCTAATATGTAAATAAAAGTCACATAAAATAAAAAACCCTTTACTTAAGTATAGTACTTGAGTAAATGTTCTTAGTTACAAACAGCATTTGCAGAAAAGAGATTTTCTAAAATGCAGTAAAAACAATTCACTTGAACCTAACAAAACTGCACAGAAAAGATTTTCAGAGGTTTCACAGAAACAACCTGTATTTTGTAAATAGAAACAAATTTAGAGTTTGCTCTACATTTGGCAAATATAAGATTGAAAGGTTTAGAAAATAGCCTAGTAACACCATCCTGGATGATTCCAAAATAAGCAGGATAAGTCATAACAAGTGAGGTTACCATGACTGGGTATAAAATGAGCATCAGTCTCTGTAAGCTAAGACAGGTTGTGGCTCACCACTTTGTGCCAGACTTTGTGAGAGAATCGTCAGTCAGAAAACCAAAACTCGATCTGTTGTATGGGTGTGACCGTCAAGGCCTCAGGCTGCGTTGCATGAGAAATTGTCATGCTATTGTGATGAAGAGTATTTGGGAGTACTTTGGAAAACTGGCACTCAACACAGTCCATCAGTGCATCCAATAATACAACCTGATTCTATATTATGCAAATAGGAAGCCATACAGCAATTCTGTGCCAAAACACTGACACGTTTTCTGGGCACAGGATCATATCAGATGGACTGAAAGAAGCTGGAAATGTGTTCAGTGGTCAATCAAGTCCATGTATCAGCGGATGGGGGGTTCTCCTTACCAATGATGAAAAAGACTATCCGGACTGTTATCAATGAAAGGTGCAAAAGCCAGCGCGGTGTTGCGGGGGCGCATCAGTGCTCGCAGCTTGGGCAACTTGTGGAGGGGTACAGTACTGGGATTTAGAGAGACATGCTGTCATCAAAGCAAAGCAAATCTTTTCTCAGGAAGTCAGTGGATATTTCAGAAGGCAAGGCCAGACTTCATACTGCACAAGCTACAATAGCGCGGCTACCTTTACTGGAAACAGGGTTTGTATTAACCACCTCTGCTGATCAGCATCATCCTAAATTCTACTCGAGAACCAATATTTGAAGATGTTGAACTTATGGACGAAATATGAAAATTTCTAATTGCTTTATGGTGCAGCTGTGGTGTCTTAAGCATCATATCTGCAAAAACATCATGGAGGAATGAACCAAGCATTGCACCGTGTCAAAGTCCTTTTAAGACCCTGTTCAAGAAATAAACAACTGCTACTTTGAATAATGATATAATGATGATTTGACAGATATATTTTTCAGAAGAAAATGCAAATTGTTGATTATTACTATTGCAAATTGTGTTACTGTTTCAGTACTTCTCGGCCCAGGCCTCCTCTTGTCCATCCTGTGTATGCGGAGACTTCAAGCTTCCGCATCACATTTCTAAGTTTGCATACTGAGTGACTAGCGGCAAACTGCCATGTCACAAAATCAACAAAATCATTTTTGAGAGGAAGCCTTTAAAAGTAGTCATG
>JAUBNQ010000006.1:7117722-7129081 GCA_032353495.1 Ctenopoma kingsleyae
GAGTCAGTTGAATTTAGTTGTGTTTCATATCTCTGGTGTTAAATTTGAGATATTTTAGCTGTTTACTTTACTTTACGTTACTTTAGTCTATTTGTTGGTTTTTTGATTAAACTTACAACCTGTGAATGCAACATGCTGCAAGAATATATTAGAAATTGTATTTTCCTTTTGTTCTTGTTCTCCCATCTGTGGTGGAATAACTGTTCTGGCATGAAATTTCCATCACCATCACCTCCTATGAGGAACTTCAAACCAACGATAAATGAGGACATCCTGTTAGTTTAACATAGTTTTAACATCTTACTCCAGATGTCAAAGATCATACTGAAGAAATGTGTTTTTTATAAAGATAACTCACTGTCGATGTCCCCATTACAACATTAATAGAAACGACGGATATTCCTTTCTCTTCTGTAGTAATTCATTGTGAAATAAATGTCCAATTTTTAAAGGACTTTAACCTTGCGCGTGTGATTTGTACAGTTCTATTCACTCACATCTCTCATCCTGACCTTTTCACATCTGCAGACATCGGATGCACGTTTCCACCATGTACGAGCACTGCATGCGGATGAGACATCTCTCACAGGAGTTTGTGCTGCTGCAGATCACCCAGGAAGAGTTTCTCTGCATGAAGGCCTTGCTCCTTTTCAGCATTAGTAAGTATTATCCTGTGTACTGAGCATCAGAACAAACTCGCAGCAGAGAGAACAAAGTCAGAAAGTTAACTGCTAAACATGTGGTTTTCAACAGTTCCAGTCGAGGGTCTGAAGAGTCAGAAGTACTTTGATGAGTTGCGCCTCACCTACATCAACGAACTGGATCGCCTCGTTAACTATCGAATGACGACCGATTGTTCTCAGAGGTTCTACCAGCTCACCCGACTCCTGGACTCTCTCCAAATGGTGAGAAACACTGCTTTTTACGAGTTCAGGTTAATCGTTGTTACATGTGTCAGAACATGTGGCTGCATTTTACCAAATTACACAATCAGAGAGGACAATATAAAACAAAAGTTATAATTCTACTAATTAACTAAAAACCTTTATTAGTGAAGTGAGAAATTAAATACAAGGCGATGCTGTATTTTTTTTTTTTTAATAAAGTGTGCACGTGTGCTAGTAAAAGCAGAAGTTATAAAAATCTAATAACTGGTAGAAATTCAGTTTTCCGGTCTGTGTATTTTTAGACCATGCTGTTTAAGGGAACAGCAGTTTTCGAGCGTACCTTGTGTTTTTGTGACTTTTTTTTTTTCCAGAGTCATTGTGAAAACATTGAAGTGATGTCATCTCTTTGTGTTTTTACCTGTGTTTCAGACAGTAAAGAAGCTCCATCAGTTTACATTTGACCTTTTTGTCCAGGCTCAGTCACTCCACACGAAGGTCAGTTTCCCAGAGATGATTGGAGAAATAATCTCAGTCCATGTACCAAAGATCTTGGCAGGTTTGGCCAAACCAATCTTGTTTCATGAGTAGAATCATTTTTTTAATCAGACAATGACTCATCTTTGTTTCCTCCATAAACTTTAATGAAGGCTTTGTACTGTTTCCCTACATGTTCAACTTAATGTCCTGTAATTACTTTTTTATTACCCAGGTTTTTGTTTTGTTTTGTTTTGTTTTTTTTTGCTTTTGGCCATTATTGAGATTGTTCAGAACTGTTAAAGCTTTTAACTGCAGAGCTACGAGGAGTCACCTGTAGACAGCTCTGCTGTGTCTGAGAAGAGTGTTTGTGGTTTCAGCAGGAGCAGAGATACACAGTATGTCTGATTACAGCAACATAAAAGTTGCAGGGTTAAAAACATTACGTTTTGCATTTGACCTTCATTATACAGTACATACACTTTATGAGGTGCACTAAAAACAAGAGATTTGATGATGAGACTTTGATGACAGAAATAAACAAACACTTTTCTTAAAATTACGTTTTACAGTCACTGCCTTCAGGTGCATCTTTTAAGTTTCTGCTTGTGAAATGAGGAGGGATAAATCCAACTTTTTACATAAGAGTTATGTAGGATTTAGATTTGTTTTAAAAACACAAATCACATAATTTAACTTTAACACATTTTTTTTGTTAAACCTTCTAACAAATCCTGAATTCCTGTGGTGATATTAATATCATTATCACTATGTAAAAATTCCTGAGTGATTACAGTCACAAGCGATATGAACAAAAAATCCTGCTGTGTTTAAATTAGAGTAGCAGTTTTAGTGCTGCAGATGAGTAACTAAGGATGAAATCTGTAAAATATGGCTGGAAGCAAAACAGCTAAATTACTTATAGAGTAGAGCACTAGTTATTGAAATTGAAATTCAACTATACACAGTAATGAACTGACTACAGTTGCAGAAAATTCCCTCCCAGTTATTTTTACTGCTTCTCTGGGTCGTCCTAACGTGTTTCTGACAGCAGCTGAAGGCAGGTGTATTTTATTTTTTGTTTGTCTCTATTATACTGTTTGAATGAAAATATGCTACATGGCGTTCAACCAGTATTCACTTAAAATCTAAATTATTGAAGCATAAAAATCCAATAAACTCAAAGCCGTACTTTTTTTTTTTTTTTTTTTTACAACAGACAAGATGGCAAGTCCTGCAATGTTGTAGAACAGTTGTGTCTTGTAGCTGCCGTACAACTTAAACCTCAACGGTGTATTTTAAGCTTATTTCAGGATATCTCACTCATTATTTGTGTTATATCAGTAGTACAGTTTTTACACTAAAGCACAGCATAGTGTAAGTTCAGCTAGTTATTATTATTTCAGCCATTATATATTGTTACACTTATTTTTAAAACAAAATAAAATATAAAATATTATTAGTTACTTTAAAGTACTTTAGCATTTACACATTTTGTCTTCACACGGTACAGTTTCTCTTTTGACTGAGCAAACGCAGTACAATGCACACATGCCCACGATGCACTGCATGCTTATTGTCCCTCTATACTTAAAACCTTTTCTCTTCATGCTGGCAGCAAATGTGTAGAGCTGTTTTCTTGACGTTACTAATTTTAATAGTGCTAACTTTAAGTATTTATACTTAAAATACGTATGCAGTGGGTGAACTTGTTAAAGCAGGCATTTGGCACAAGTGGAGAAATTTTATTTGATTTGAGTTTTGATACTTAAATTCTCCATGGCATTCAAAGTCAGTCAAAAATATTAAGATGACTTTATCGAAAGCAAGGAACTCTATGTCAGATTACAAGCAAAGACACATGCACCAGACATATTCTTCAAGCTTGTAATAATAAAAGCAAGCTTGTAATAAAATAAAATAGGCAAGCTTGTAATAAAATAAACATAAAATTATCACCTATAACACAGTGTACTAAGCGCAGAGCCCACAGCTCTTCACCCTTCACCACCACCCTGTTAGACAACATGGTGATGACGGTGTTTTTGTACGGCCACAAAGAAAAGACGATGGCACCAAATACAGGAAAAGTACTGAATGAGAATTTGGTTGAGAGTGCCAGAGATCTTAGATTAGAGCAGTGATGTTCCAACAGGACAGCAAATAAACTTGCAGCCAACTCAGAACTGGAAGGCCTTTAGATGCAGAATGTGGAAGTCCTTGACTGGTCCTGCCAAAACCTCAGAGATGAAAACCACAAAAAAAGCCGTGGAATGCCTTGAAGATAACTGGTCACAGAGCAAAGCTGTTGAAAAGTATTACCAATAATTCACCGAGCTGAAAACAATGATCTGGTTTTTGATAAACCACACACGGTAAAACATGCGCCAATTTGTGGATACTACTATCACACTTAATGTGATGCACAGTGTAATTCTGACTGAAAATGTAGCTTCCACTAAATGAATGCGTATCGTAGCAGATTATAACTTCTCTCAACCCTGCTGCTCTGTGTTTATTACAATGCAACAAAAGCAACTGGATTTTCAGCGTTTTATAACTGTAAATTCACTTTGTATCTTTCTTTTTCAAGCTTGTAGATGCATGCATAATATGTTTGTATAACTATGTGTGTAACTTTTAGCCTTACAGAAAGTAAGTAATGCATGTCATCCACGTATCCCTTCAATCATTCATTGTTCAGCGCACGGGACACCTGCCAGAAGGCATGATAACATTTTGTTTTACAGTTGTACAGCGACAACTTGACTATTACACATTAAGTCAGTTTCATGGTATTTTGTAACAGATTAATGTCTTCATGTCATCTTGTCTTTTTATACAATATTTGCTATGTGAAAATAAATGTGGGAAAAACTAAATGTCCATGAAAATGACCAGACAACAGCAACTAATTACAGGCCTGACACTTAATGTGTCTGTCCAAAGTTTGAACTAAACTGAAATCTAAATAAGGCATGGCAAAGTATTACTGTAGCTTATGCACAAAAACAGTAACATAATTTGAAGGATCAGTATTTTCTAAAATTCAGAAATATTAATGCCTCAAGCCTTCTTCTTTCGTTTCCTGAATGCACTAAATTGTAAGACTGTTGTTAACAGTTATCATTTTGTTACTCTTTATCCTTCCTGAGCGTGTTTTTTATGCTGTTTTAGCTTTATTATACATTACACAGGGACAGTCTAAAGGCATTACCAGTGCCTGTGGATCATGGATCTCAATGAGCCACATAGATGCCCCTGTAATTTTTAATACTAATGATTTAATTACAGTAAGTTACAGTGTTTCTATGATGTCAGTGGACAATAGCTCATACGTGCCCAGTGTACTGCATATTAACCTGGTTCTTTGTACATGCTATGGTAACTGTATATATTGATTAGTTGATTGATTAGGTTAATGTCTGTTTTGGTGTCTGAATGCTTGACTTTTAAAATTCTTTCTTGATTTATACCTTTATTGACACGTTGTGTATTTTTCCATATATGTGTTTTACAAAAGTGTAAAGCTGCATCATCTTTTAAAAACAATTAAAATCGTTCTGACTCCGAAAGCTGGAGGTGTTTGTCTGTAATTTCAAGCAATTATACACACTAGTAACAGTAACAGAGGGGGACTTAACTCTTACTCACACTAACTGTTTTCACACAAGCAGTCAATATCATCCTAAAACAACAGAGGACAATTAGTGCCATTAATTTAAAAAAAAAAAAGAAAAGAAAAGAATTTTAAAGGTTGTCAAGTCGTAGCGCTGAAGTCATGGAATATATTAGCACTAAATACATTTGGTTATGCAGCATGTTTGCTTCAGTGTTAACATTCTTTTGTTCTTGAATGCTGGCTCTCACACTTGGCCACATATTAATTTACTGAAGCTCAAGGTCATTATGGCAGAAAAACAGCAAGGGAATTTCTACCGATCTCTGATGTGGGCCAACCGTGCACCACTGCTAGGGCTGGCAGTGTAGTTGAGAGAAATCGAGGTACAAGTTGTTGGAATGAGAACGGCAGTGGTGAGGAGAGATGGCTCGGGCTGGCAGCAGAGGTTGGAATGTGGCGGGAGGAGTGGGTGGTAGTGTTTCAATATAGATACATAACTACTGAGGGCATACTGTCAGGAAACACTTCTGTTCCTCTGTGTCACCTGGTGTGTTTTACATGGAAAAGTCTATGTTTTATCTGTCTAACTTCTCATTTTTTCTTAAACTGTGGTCAAGGCAAATGTAGTGTATTTGGATGGATGTGAATAAAGGTCAAACCTCGTGGAGCTACAGGATTAGTTATGCTCCTTATGTGATTTATGAAGATTAGAAAAGGTTGAGATCATAGTCAGAGGGCTGTGTGATGTTTGTTAAATATTCAAGACCACAGATATTTTGTAATGAACAGCACACATGCACACGCACAAAATCAATGCACCGAGGAACGTAATTTCTTTTTTATTTAGCCACGCTAGGAGTATGGCTTTAGGCTTTAGGGACGGCCACAACTGTGATCCAGGCTGGAATATATGAAGATATTCAAATGATTTGCATAAAGGTTTGCAGACATTTGTCTCCATAGGATGAAACCTTCTGACTTTGGTGATCCCCTGACCTTTCCTCCACCATGAGGTTCACATTTGTAGCTTTGACTGAAATGTCTCTTTAACTACCAGGTGGTTTGCCATGAATCTGGTGCACACATTCACAATACTCCCAGAATGAACTATAATGACTTTAGTGATCAATTCACTTTTCACCTACTCCCATCATTAAGTAAAAACATTCTGTATTTAATATCTGTACTATATTTACGGATGACTAACATTCCCAGCAGCAACAGCTGTACTATTAGCAATATTAGCGTGCTAACACACTAAAGTATGATGAACACAATACACAGTATATCTGCTTAACATGAGCAACAGTCATCAGTCCAGCTATGTTTACAGCATCACAGAGTCAACATGTTCACCATCCTTTGTGGTGTTATAGAACATAAAAATCTATATTAAGTTACTGTATATTACAGTCCTGCTAACATTAGATTGAGGACTTATCTTTTAAGAAACTGTTGTGCAGTGTTTCAGGAGAGATTATTTACAATGAAAAAAGCAGTAATTAAAATATTCAATGCCTTTAAAGCAAAAGTGACGCCGACAGAGAAACACGACTAAGACATCATGCAGTAACACAGTGAATGATAATCAACAGGTTGCTTTGGAAGTATTCATGAGTTATTTATTTATTTTAGTTTTGAAAAAGAGAAAAACAGAAATTTTAAGTTCGGTTATAAAACTAGAGAAGAACATAGAAATATTTAAAAAAAAACACAATTTTGTATCTAAGTTTTAATCACAACAACTCATTTGAGGTACAGGAACATATTCAGGTAAACTTTGACGACTCTCCTGTACAAGCCGACCTACCTACAAGAACAAGTGGGTGACACCAAGATCGGATGTGAGGGAAGCTAAACCTTTGAATCTGTTTTTACAAATTCCCCAGTAAAATAATATAATAGTCATAGTAGTAACTATAATAGTAAATTCACACTACACTGACTGCAACACAGGCTGCCCCCACTTCACTGCAGGCACTTTTTTAATGCTTAAAAACTATTTTTGAGTCACCAGTTATGCCTCAACTGAGATAACTGATATTAAAATATAATTTTTTTAATGGACTGCCTAAAATAGCTTTTCCAGGCACAATTACACTAAAGTCAGATGTAGCGTAATACATCAGAACAAAAATTTGCTATTTTTTTTGCTTTTCTTTAAGCAGATTCAGTTAAATAACAAGTTATTTGTCTCAAATGTATTACAGGGCCATATAGTACACTATGAGAGTTAGCATTTAGTCTAATACGTCATGTATGTAACATTTTCAAATGTATATTTATTTTCTAATGATCACAACAACTGAGTCAATCATTCAGTATTCTTTGGAATATCTATTTCACTCTGCTGAAAACAAGTATTAAAAACAGCAGTTAGTTCCTAAAATTGGCCAACAGTCATTAAAATTGAAATACAAACACTTTAATATTGTTTGATAACATTGTTGATTTGTGTGGAACAAGGAACACAATACCTTTTCTTCCTCGTAACTTTGGAATAAGGATCATACACTGAGCCAGTTACTTCTTCTGTGGCCGTACAACATGATTCTTAACAGTAAAAATACACAAAGTTTTTTTCAGCCTATCCAATAAGATCACATTGCCTGCTTAGTGTGCACCCAGCAGCACCTGTAGAGGTCACGTGATGTGGTTTGTATCTCCTTCAATTCAATTCTGAAGAAACAAAGCAAAGATAATCAGTCTTATTTATGAAAAGAAACATTTATATTCAAATTTCTGAACCAGTATTTGAAGATGGCAAAGAAAATACTAAATACAATTATAGTAAATCTCACCTCCTTTTCTTACATTCGTCATTGTTGATGGTGTCGGAGAGGCTGGAGAGCTAAATTAGCAAAAAAAAACAAAACACATAAATTACAAATGCATCGGATCATTCATGCTCTGCCCTCAGGCTCCACTGTGTGATAACAGCGATCCTGCAGGTGCACTGCATCTCACACTGACAGACGAGTCTAATAAAATGTCGGTCACTGTACACAATATAAATTTTTAGCTATGTGAGATTGCACGATGAGGTTTGATGTAACTTTTTCATAATAACCTTCTGGCTGGTCTGTCACCTGTACTAATCTTCAGAGGACTAGCAACTAATTCTCAGAGTTAAACTGATGCATTTAGACAATATTTCTGTTGTACCGTATTTTAGAAACATAATAACGACTACAGTTGCTATCTGTGCTTCCTCTGTCTGAAGGCCATACAAGAGATTTATACGTCAGCAGAGGTCACACCCTCCCCTTTGTACATGTTAAGGTAAACTGTACGTAACCAAAATAAAGAAAGAGATCAACTCCAGCAAAACTCTCACAAACTCTTTCCACTCAAACATTCCTCATTTAAATGTCTCCTTCGCTGCCTGTACTGCAGGGAACTAAATCTGGATGATGCAAGCAAATCATAAAAGAGCAGATGTGTTTGTTTCCCCTTCACAGAGGCATTATTACATCATCACCGTGAAGAATTAACATGGGCCAGAATGAGAGAAAACTATCGGAAGAACGAAGGAAGAAGAAAGGAGAAAAGAAAGAGGAAAGAAGAAAGAGTCGGCACGCGCATGCACAACAACACAGGATTCTGTTGTGAAAAGTCAACCAGTAGCAGAAAACATCTGAACAATGTGAAGTGGTTAACCTTTTATTATAACAGTTACGGGAATTAAAAATCAAATAATTGTCTTTCTTATCATTTTCACTTTCTGTTGTGGTTTTATTAACTTTTCCATCTGTTGGACACTTAGTACACACATATTACTGTATCTGAAGTAAAGAAAAGGACAAACTGGGGCAAAGACAAAAAAAGATTTCACATACTTGACCACTTGCCTGGAGGCATTTTCAAAAAACTTAGTTTTAGAGGCAACACTGCAGAAAAAGAAGACAATGGGCATGTTATTCAAGATTCAAAATACAGATATGTAGATTTTAAAAAAAATATGGTTCATGAGGCAGCATGTATTATTTAGCATGTCATGGAGTAAACTTATGCTCCTGCTGATTCTGAAACAATAGAATTTGCATCTGGCTCAAGATACTTATTATTTCAAACTCTATTATTTTAAATTAAACAGCTCCAGTCGTTGAACCTCCTGAGCTTGTTTGCATTTGCATAACTATAAGTATCTTTTAAAAAGTGGCCAAAGACTCAGAGAATCACTGAAGAGCACTTACTAGGATGTTGGCGTACCCTCACTGTTGGCTGCACTTTGAGGATTTTGTGGAGCCGGAAATCTGGAAGGCGGCTCAGGAGGCCTGATTGGTGGTCTACAAATAGACTTTGTTCTAGTCAGACCAGAATCTCCTGAAAAACACAAAAAACAGCAGTAAATCTTCACGGCACAGTGCACAGGAATGTGTAGGGACATTTGCAAGTGGAATTAAATAAATTAAAGCAGTTGAAACTGTTGAAACCAACTAGTCTTTAACTTTCTCTGTCTGCTGGAAATTGGGTCAATGATAGCTGGGGCATTAGACCCAAACAGTAAACATGTGGGCCAAAAACTAAACGCTGCATGCTCCATTTAACTCAACAAAAAGACTCCACTACTCAGCAAATACTTTATATCTGCAACTGGGCACTTCAAAAATGACCGTTTTATCATCCGGTGATGCACTGTCTCTCAATTAAATTTTCCCCATTTATGACCAACAAGTGAACAAGCTAAAAGCATTTTTTTGCTTCAAATTTAAAGTAAAGACTTTAAAGCAAGTAAGAGTCTTCTTGCTCCATACCTTCTTTGTTAGCCGATGTGCCCTTTGGAGGAGGTTTCCTGCTCTGGAACGATGGCACTCTGCTCACGTAGACACCAGACTCCCCATTTGCAGCTAAAGAAGAATCAACTATCTTTCCTGCATCAGAGTCTAAATGTCTGTTAGCTGGTCTAGGCACCAACGCTTGTCTTGGAGGAGGTTCTCTTGGAACGAGTGGAGCACAGCTTCCAGGTTTTGTCCGCTGCACGGGAATCGGGCTCACTGAGATGTCCACAGCAGCACTGTCATTCTGGCCATCTGTTTCATAGAAACAAGCATTAACACAAGACTGTGACTATCAAACACTGAAATAAAGAACACGTTCTTATTAACAGAGTACTGTAATTTAAGGGCTCCATCAAATTTGAACATTTTTGTTTTATAAGATAAATGACAATTCAATGTACACAGATGTCAAAACTACCGAGATAGCACTAATTAGACCACAAAGAAATTTTTTGTTAATGAATTCCACACACAGACCAAGCTTTGAGTTTCTCATGCAGAGCCGGATATTTGACTACAACTAGTAGTAAGTTAAAAACAACATCACACAACGCAGGGAGGACAAGCTGCAGGTGGTACAAATGTCTCTGCCACAGCATAGGAGAGGACTGCATCACGCCCACATAACGAGGGGTTCAACAGACACAAAATTACACGATTTAGCCTGAGGCAAAAAAACAAACTAATGTGAGATAAAATAAATTTAAAATAGACATCTTTATTTATATTTTAAATTAAAAAATGACAAATTGAATATCAACACCTATAGATAAGTCAATAAAGACATAAAGACTTATATTTGACATACAAATAAAAAGTGTTTAGGAAAATGTTCAGTGATATGACTCTGCAGGTCTGTTGCAGTACAAATTGTTCGGAATTTTAAAAAAACAAAAAAACTACTGTACATTGAGCACAGACAGGATGGGTTAATGATGAGGATGATGGTGACAATCAGGCCAAGAGAGGCTAATAATTACTCTCTGAGTGCTGGAAGAGGTCGTGACTAAGAGCTTGATAAACACGAGCTGGCCGCTTGGAGATTGTGATGGGTTGTCGTTTTCTTGGGGTGATCCGCGGAGGAGGAACCGGTGGGGCGGTGCTTTCCTCTGGCACATGGCAGAAGATCTATAATCACAAAAAAGTTACGACACTTCGGTTCAGTAGCTAGTATTTCAGCTATGTACGGCCTTTATTTAACTTTGTTAAATAAATTAAATGATGTACAAGAAAAAGAGCATTAAAAATGTCAAAAAACCTTATTTCTGCTATTTTCTACTACATCCAGTATAAATGCCAAATTAGAGTCATAACAAACTATTGCTTCTGCAGCACAAAATCCAATTAATAATTCTTGAATTTAAAGTGGATTTGTTTTGGAGCCACCTTATTCTCCACTGTGTCACAAGCAGTGGCTGACCGTCAGGGCCAGCAAAGCCTTCTCTGCCGGCCTAGACACAGTCAGAACCAGAAAATATCTTTATAATTTAATATACATTTATATTAATGCTGTGTGCATTTTTATTTTTGACTATCTCCCTCGGTCGAACTTTTATCCCATCAGATTTCTCCCTTGAGCTGTCGTAAGCTCAGGC
>JAUBNQ010000006.1:7136026-7148618 GCA_032353495.1 Ctenopoma kingsleyae
CCGTCTTTCAACTGATAATGAAGCCACCTTTCTATGAATGGGAATTTTCTAGGACCAGGAACATTTTGTGGAACGTAAGGTGAGCTTCCATTGCAGGAACTTAGTGAGCCAGAGCAGGACTGAACTACCCTTTGGACAGGTGCTTGTGGGACTGTCCTTTGTGAATGGTTAAAGGTAAGGTAAGAGCTTCCACACATGCATGGCTGTGTACAGCAACCAACACAAGAGAAGAAGGAAGATTCAGTGGAAAAGCAAACCCCAACTGACCAGTACATGACTACAGACATTAGTAACTCACACCCAGAACATTCAAATCAGAGCCCGCTCAGTAACGGTCAAATGTGGCAGACTTTATATCAATGCTTCATCTAATACTTCCCCCAGAATAGATCATTTCCCTCCCCACTACTGAACGTCACAGGTCAGAGGCAGCTTCTATGCTTCAATGCTTCAGCCGTTTATTGTCAGAGACAGCTGAAGTGTGAAATAACACTGTCACACCCAGTTATTGATTTACTCAGAGGAAAACAGCAACTGAATTAGCTGCCATACCTGTCTGTAGGAGATTATTTTTTGCATTGTTTTGAGTGGAAATTACTTCAACAGAAGTAACATGTTCTGTTTTTGTTACCGAGTTACTTTACTACAAAAAAATGGAATCACGGGGTAACTGAGTTTCATGTTTCAGGACCAATCTGATGTGACATCTGATGCATGTGGATGCAAAGATACTGAAGCTACAATTAAAAAAATACTTACAGCTAAATACTGAGTTTCATATTTGTAAGACTCTTCATTTCTGTGGCTATAAGAAAAATTGACAAAATGTTCTATGGCTCAGGAGACTTTGAAGAGCCACATGCATTTCCAAATAGTTTTAAAAGTGCACAGAATAGGGCACTGAATTCATCAGTGTAGTTTAGAATTACATTTGTTATTCTGGCACACGTGACAAATTTGCCAAAACAGAAACTTACAGACTGTAATGGATCAGTATCAGCCTAGGTTTCCTCCCGGGAATGATTTTTTATGGGCAAAAAAATCCAACAACTCTGAAATTATGTCCAGAGTGTGACCGCGAGGGCTGCAAGTATCAATAATTTTCATTATGTAATAATCTCTTCAAATAATTTAAAAAAAATGTCAGAATCAGAATTTGTTAAAGCCCAAAGTGATGTCAAATACAGATCCTCAAATCCATCACATCGTTTCATATCCACCAAGTGTGTATGATCATAGAGAAATCATACTTTCTACAGTTATATATTAAACGTACAAGAAAAACTGTCGACAATAAATTGTAGAAAAGTGAAAGGACATTTTAAAACACAGTGTGTTCAGAAAGATCCATAGGTTACAGACAGTATGCATAGACATGTTCCACCATAAGGCATGTATAAATTGTCCAAATGACAGCACTGTATGGCAGAGGTAGTGCTTCATATTACAGCTATTCAAAAGGCTGAAGGGCATTAAAGTGCAATCAAGTCAACAAACATGAGGGGGAGAAGATATTGTTTTGATCCTTGCCCACACTGAAAGAACAGTGACTCTGCAGACTTGGCAGCAGAACAGGGCAGTGCATCTGTGCTTGACAATATTTGGCCTGTGCAGGAAAGCGCTTGTGGTATTTTCAAAATAATAAATAGAAATCACTGGGGAAGTTTCACAGGAAGAGGGCACTGAAAATTGTGCCTTTCGTTTTTTTCACATCCTCTGACAGTGTTTGCTTTGCCCACAACTCACACGACATCCACCTTTAAACAGTCTGATATAAAAGACGTCCGACAAGAACTGCTGAGATAGAAAATAGGAAACTATTGTTAAACGACCAAAACAGAAATGAATAAGGTATTTAGTTAGGTAAAACACTGCTGTGCATCATTACTTAAACACTTTAGTTCCGCTGTTTAGAGACTATTAAGACCAACTAGATGTTATTTGGCTGCACATTGTTGGCTTAATGTGCCTAATAAGTGTGCAATCTCTCACCCAGCTTTAATAGAGAGGCCATAATGAGATCACTCATGTTTGTATCCAGCGGTGCTTAACAGATGTCGCATGTGAGTTATCATTTGCCTTACATGATGAATTTGATTTTAAAAAAACAACACACATTACCTTAAAACAAACGTTAAACAAAACACTAATGACCAAAACACGTTCTGCTTCTTCTCATTTGATTCATTTTGCAAAGATAATACATTTATACATACACATGCAATCCGATTACTGATATGCATCTAGAAAACAAACGCTGAAAATGTAAACTGGTTGTAAACTAGCTTTGTGTGTCAGTACAGTTTAGAGAGAGAGAGAGAATTTAACTCACTGGCTCTTTTCCATCCATGGCCTCCATCCACAACTTCCTTTCTCCCTCTGAAAGAGCCTGGAAAGTGACAGGTGTGTTTCTATGGAAACAAAAAAGAAACACCATTAAAAAGGCAAAGGCTGCAGTGAAATTTTTCAGTCACAGGATGTGCTGCTAGAGTTTGCAACCATTGTGACCATTTGGCTTTTGTGAAGCTCCTACATGCCACACATCACACAAATGTTTCACGCGAATCGAAGGACACAAAATAACAAGAGCGCCACAAGAAGCAGAACTTTGAAGTAACTGATTAAATCCTATGTGGCGATGATGGAAGAAGGAAATGGAGATAAATTAGACAAGTGTGAAGAGATGATGAAAATCCATTGACGCAATCTGTTCACTGGAGAAGCAACAAAATCTGATGCCAAATTTTAGAGCTTGTAGGCGACTGATTAATTGTTAACCAAAACAACTGTGCCACCAGTTTTAAACCTTTTTTCCCAACTACACTTATCGACATACTAGAAAAACCTTGTATAACTCTTACAAACCAACTTTTTTTGATCAACTTTGATTCAATACTTTTTCTGGTTTGTTTTGAAGCGTTTGCATGTTAAGTACACCTGAAACAACACTCCTGCAAATATGCCAACTCGAATGACGACAATTTCAGCAAATCATATGAACAGAAGTTTAAGTCCTATAAGAGGAACAAGTGTTCAGTCACTCATTTTAAGGTCAAAGGTCATGGTCAGGTACTAGAACCTGGAGCATTTCAGTGGCATTCAGGCAAACATCAAATCTGCATTTCTCTGCCAACTACATCTACAACTAGACAGCACTGCCACCTTCAGTTTATTAAAGAGCCAACTCCTCATTATCCTGTTGCTCAGTTCACACAGACTGGCACAGTTCTGTTGCTCAACATTCAGAGACACTTTGAAGTTCTTAATGTGTAATTCAAGCAGCCTTTAAACCTTTAAAAGCACCTGCCAACACGCCAACTATCTCCACAGATTTTAAGAAACCTGACTATGACAGAGCACCATAGGTCTGAAGCGTCTATTAAAATGCATTTAGCACTGGATGGCCTGCTTATATAAATATGAGCTTGCTGGGTTCCTTCTCCTGAAAGCACTACGTTTGCCATCTGTTTCCAGCACGTGCCCGTTGCTTAGGGATTGTTTGGGCTACAGTCCATTTAGCCCTCACACCCTGTCCTTGTAAACCACCTGTTCAACTCGCCGCCTGAACCTGTTTATCCCACAGGGCTTTTGTGTCGCCTCATCTCTCGGTTTTGTTTGTGCTAACCTCTCGTTAGTTTCTACGTCAAAGCAAAAGCGTTTGTCGATGGACTCCGTCTTCCGGCGGATGCAGGATTTCAGCGTCAGCTGCGTGGGGCCCTGCAGGGAGAAATTTGGAAAGTGGTTGGTATGTGGGATTGATTTGACAATAGCAGAAGATGTTCTGAGGATATAAAGGTAATGCGGGTACACAAATGTTTATCTGTAGTTATGTGGTGAATATGTAGTAATAATAACAGATTTCCTTTCAGCGAAGCACCTGCTTAGTTGTGGGCTTCTGTTCACAAGGCATCATGACCAGCAGTCTGCCCTCTTTGTGATACTTGCAATAATATTTGACCCATGTCATGCCCAAAGCCCCTGTTAGGAGAAAAAAAAAAATCACAAGAAATTCAAGAAAGAGTCAGTACAAGCAACAAACATCTGTGTAAACCACTGCTACACTCACACTTCTCCTGACTTAGCAGGTAACCCTCCATCGGCAGAAAACTGTGCATTTTGCAGATCTGGGACGGCTGTTTCATTCTTTTCATCAGCTCCTCCATCTCCTCGCGAGTGCTCTCATAGTGGTTTCTTGTCTGTAGGCAAAACCAGACAGCACTTTAGACACTTACATACATCCAATTAAAGGATATCAAATCACGCCAATGTCGTACTCTGCTGCCAGTATGACCACTTACATTCTGCAAGCTGAGTTGCAGTTCCTGCTTATAAGGCATGAAATCCTGAGTCATCTCCACGGTCAAGTTGTTGACTGTTAAAATGCTGTGAAGAAACGCCAGCACCTGTCCAAGCAAAGCATGAATTACATACTCAAGACTGTGTCAAAACAAAGAAAACATTCTCGTATGAACAGATGAATGACTACTGGAATTGTGTAACCTATTTTTCCTCGAAGTACTACTGTACACCTATAGTAGAAAAGAGGAAGAGTAGGAGACCACAGGATGTACTTACTGGTTCCACCACATCAAATTTCTTCCTGTCCTGCACCTGATGGACCTGGTACACATACTCCACTGACGATTCATAAAAGTTCACACGCTCTTTGTCCAGGAGTTCATCTGCCTGTAGTGAAAAAAAGAGACGGACATTTAAAATTCTCAGTTCTACTTTTCACTACATAAATTAACCTGAATACTTGTTGTAGGTCACCCGACCTCTTGAAGTTGACTCTCTTTCTTCTTGGCAGAAAGATTCAGGTGCTTGTCTAACTGAGAGTAGTATTTTTCACTCTCCTTCTCAAACTTCTTTTTCTTTTCCTGCAGGACAGAAGTGCCATTTGCAAACATGAGGGAGATTAAATCAATAAGACTGAAACACATACACATATATACATATATACCCTGTCCTCTCACAATGCTGCACTCTGGTACTGTTATATTACAATATTTGAATTGCAAAAAAATATTTTAATATTTAAAAACTTTTAAAAAGGATATTTTGAAACAGTTGGTCTAGTAAATTCTAATGTGAACAACTGGTTGTTATTTACACAGTAGCAAGAATTACAGAAAGAATAGAGACACTGGATGAAAAACTATTTGATCAACAGAGCACAATCAAAAAGACATGTCATGCTGAACAACATCCCAGGGATAAAAAACAACCTGTGTTGGTGAAGCAGTGCATAGGGATCAACTTTCCACAAAGTTACTGAAAACAATAAATGCACTGTCAAAGATGCAGAGGAGTACACCTATAACAGTACTGTGGAACAGGTGCATATTTCACACATTTATTCATAGAGATTTGAGGAAGTAGCTAATAACAAACTGTGTGATCTGGTGTTATATAATGCTTTAAAATGCACAGAAGCAGCACTCCCGTTGCTGACTCATACATGTACTAACTGTTCACATGATTGCGCCACAAGTTTTTTTAAAGAGCAGACTTCAGGAGTAAAAAGACTCACTTTTGTTACTCCTATTTGCTCTTTTCTGAACTTCTCCAAGGGCTTGATGAGCAGATCGGAGGCATTCTGAACCTGGACAAGAAAACAAGGAGTAGCTGTTACTGCTGTGCACTTCAAAATGCACAAACACGAACGCACACGGCATGGCCGTGTGTACAACCCTCTTAGTATGTTTATAGACAGATTCAGTTCTGTGGTGCTCAAACATATTGAAAAAGAGTTTGGACATATTTGGAAGATTTTGAAAATGTGTTTTCATAACTGCTTCCAGGGAATGCTGCACAATTCACCAGATGACATCCAGTTTTAAATTAGACCTGCATCCAGAAAACCCGGTCTAACAGGAACTGCTGCTCCCAATGGCATGTTTAGATTGCTTAAGTGCAAGTCCAGAAGATACAGAGAAACAAATGGTATTAATCTGTGCCTGAGCTTACAGCCAGATAGGGAAGGTTTGGGAAAAAGCAAAATAAATTAAGTAAATTGGTTAAATTACAACATGTAAGAATCACAGAATAAAATATTTAGTGTTTTTAATATTATAATGAAGTGTGTGAAGAAGCAGCAGCATTAAAAAAAAAAAAAAATCAACAAGTAGGCAATATGGAACCATTAGATTGGAACCAGAAGAATAAGAGGAACTGAAAGCAAAATAGTTACCAGCACTTATCTAAGTGGTTCTGCATGAGGCCACACATTAACACATATAGTGTGTAGGTGTTTATGTGTCCTGTGAAAACTGATAAACACAGCTCACATGTCAGCATGTTTACTTTTGTTTGCCCTCTTTATCAGAATGAGCCAAACACTTAAAATTCCCCGCAGTGTACTCTGAGCTGCACTGGAGGATGTGCCTATGCGGTTTCTAATATCTAATGAGGGATTAAATAGGATGCAGAGTCAGCATGGAGGAAGCTGACAACCCACCATCATCATCCTGTCGTGCTCCACTTCCTGCAAGAGCCCCGCAAACTCCTGGAACGACTGAGCTGGAGAAGAAAACAGCAAAAGAAGATGAAGAGCGGAATAAACACTTCGCACGTTGTTATCTTAACTGTGTGACACAGGAAACACATTCTGAAAGCCTAAAAAAAAAACAACAACATGTGCAACATGAGTGTGTGGACTTGATGATGATTTCATTCCAGCTATTTTATACATGTTTGCCATTAAACTCTAGGGCACAGGTTTAGGATTTTCCAAACCCTTTTGTTTCCCGATTCCTCACATTCAAGTTGTGAGGAACTATCAGTCAGCTGCCAACACTGTTCCTCTCCGCTGAGGTCAACAGGGGAAGTCTGTACAAGTTATTTCTGATGTAAAATACTTCTAACTTTGTAGTAACAAATGACTTCTGACTTCTCCGCTCTACTTTAAAAGTATAATTTCTACACTGTGTTAATAAACAGTGACAACCAGCTGAAACAAGGAAAGAAAGGTCACTTCAACATCAATGTAACATATGCGTTTAGCAGCATGTTATCTTACCGATGTTTATCTCATCATCCGTCAGGGAGTCACCAATGAAGTCAAACTGGAAAGAGCTGAGAGTCTGGGAAAACTTCTGCACTGCCAAAGAGTAGCCTGTAAGAAAAAAAAGATTTAATGTTTTAAAAACATCTGAATGGCTCAAAATGCTTCAAAATACAACTAACCAATATATAATATTTGATGGTGCTTACATAGACTCCAATTCTCATGAAGTTAAGTACAGGGCATTTTTAATTTTCCTACTAGGAAAGACTAAAGAATGGAAAACATCTTTGGCTGAATTCAACAGCTCAGCAGCAGCCAGTATGTGGTCAGTGTGATATATTATCCCTTCTATGTCTGGCTTTTATTATCAAAACAGAACAGAATCTTTCAGATCAATACTGTAGACGATGTCGCCTGAGGAACTTGGCTAATACATCCAGTATTGTATTTTAAATCCCTCTTATTCAAACAGAATGGTTTTAAATCTTTTATTTCACATTGTTTCCATTAACCAATCGAGTTTTCTGTCAGGTTTGTTTATTTTATTTTGAATTCTTACATTAATTACACTTTTGTTTATGAGGTTTTTATTGTGATTGATTGATCCAAATATACACGACAATCGCACATGTTCCCTCCACAATACTTCATCGCTAGGATGATGTTTTCATGTTGGTTTGCGGTTCACTTTTTACACCACGTGTACTGCTGCAAACAAATTAGCCTTAGTTTCATCAGCCCACAATTCTTTTTCCCAGGAGCATTGTGGAGTGATAGAGTGCTCTTTGGCAAACGTCATGTGTGCGCCTATATTTTTGGGGAGAGAACACACAACACTACGTTTGGCAAGAAAAGAACACCATAAACCAACATAAAAACATCATCCCATGGTGAAGTACAGCGCAGGGAGCATCATAATTTAGATCTGGACATGCACAGCATGCCATCATGGAAGGGAAAAGTCAATTCCCAAGTTTATCAAAGTATCCAACAGGATAATGTCAGGGTGACTGTCTGCAGCCAGTCTGCTGAAGCTGAGAAGAAGGTGAGTGATGCAGCTGGACAATGATTCTAAGATCAGTCGTCTACGAACCCAGTGGTTCGATTCCCAGTTCCTCATGACTACATGTTGAGGTGTCCTGGGACAAGACACGTAGTAATATGTAATATTATATATATATATATATATATGTAGATATTACAGTAATATGTCTGGGCTGAAGCAGTTCTGTGAGGACGAATGGACCAAGATTCCTCCTGAACGCTGTGCAGATCTAATCCACAGGAAGTGTTTACTTGAGGTTAATGCTGCCAAATGTGGTTGAACTACTTTTAAAAACCATTTAAACCAAACTGCCTTTACGTTTTCCATTATCGCGCTTTATGTTTCATAGGTGTGTTCAGTACACAAATGAAAGCTCACGACTGAAATATTGTGTTTGTTGACATTTTGTCACTTTGGTGAAGATCAGATCACATTTCATTATCAATTTATGCAGGAAATCAGGCACTTGCAAACAGTGCCATTACTTTTTCTTGCGACTGTACATCAGTGGGACTGGTCTCACAGTACAGGCTGCAGCAGAGAGTTGACAACATCACGCAAAAAGGAGACATAGGAGATACAATTCCTACAGGACGAGACACTTGTGTTGTGTTGTGCTGTGTTGGAACAAACAGCTGGACATCCTGTACATCTGCATCTTATCTACTGCCTTTCAAAGCAGGCTGTTTGGCCTTCTCCCAGGGGTGCACTAGCACCTCCCTAAACGTGCCTCTACCACCCACACACCCACAATAATCATGTAGGGCCTTAGAAAGGCCCCACTGATGCTCAGTCCTCAGTACAACACTACGAGCACTTGCAATATGCAAAAAAAAAAGTTACCGATGTCAGAGCAAGAAAGATGAGATTTAAACATGCTTACCCTTGATTGCATTGATTACACTGTTACCATCTTTTATCAACTCTTTCAGAGATTTGCTTGTCCTCTCCAGCTCCAGCTCATAACACTTCAGAGTCTCTCTGAAGTCCGGACTGTCCAGATAGCAGTCACTGAACTCCAAGGGAGGATGCCCCATCTTCTGCTCAACTAGGTTTTAAACAATGGAAACAGTGAATTTGTTTTACTGAGCCACGCAGCCTACGCTCGTCTATCGCACACTGGTCATTGCTGCTCAGTAGAAGTCCACACTCCCATCTATTCAGAAACCATGGTGTCCGTGGGAGCCTGCGGCAGCCGCTGCTCTGCTGCCAAGTGAACTAAACAGTGAAGAGACACGGCTTGGACACACTTCCCTTATTTTCTTCGTCGACCGCGCTATTTGTACTCGTATTCATCTGTATCCTGGTCCTCTTGTCACTTTTCCTTGTTGTGGTGAAGAGCGGCTACAATCCCTGCGGCCGCGTCCCATTCCGAAAGACACACTTCACTGTTTCACACTTTCATGAAACCTCCTTCTGTCTTATATCTCAGCTTTTACGCAGTTGTTGATTTATATAGTCAACGACATGTTGAATACGTTTTAGTGCATTTTTCCATTGAAATTATTACTCACATACTTAAGTCTTGGAAAAGAGCGTAACACAAAGCTAAACTGGACGTAACCAACTGGCTGTGGACTCAAAAAAAACCTTACCCCTTTCCACACCCAGGAGGTTCTTAAAGGGGCCACTGCACAGTCGGACCAATTGTGTAGATAATGCTGCGTTCCAGTTCTGTGGGAAAGCTTTTGCACTCGCCATAGATAGATAGATAGATAGATAGATAGATAGATAGATAGATAGATAGATAGATAGATAGATAGTGTGATTAAATTGTATTTTTTATCAGCGTCCCAGAACATACAGGATAGAAACCGTGTGATTATTGTGCAGTGTGACAGGTCACACCTGTGCATGTGACTGGGTGTGCGCCTGTGATTAAGGACTGCAATGTGACCTGTGTATGTTGCACAGACAAGCAGTGATGTGTCACAAGCACAAGCAGTAAAAATTAGACCTTCACCGTGGAAAGATGTAGCACAGAGCTATACTTGTCATAGTAAATGTGTATATCTGTACAATAATGTCGCTTGATCCTATTGTACACACTTAACTGTGGAGAATTACTGAACACATTGTTGCTGATGTACTGTTCCTCTCATGACAAAAGATTCACTCAATTTTCTTCTGGTCTTTCACTTAAGCAGCGAGGGGATGTTGCAATAACTGTTAATGACCTCCAGATGTCATCCTTCAGACTCAGCTGAATCACGGGACAGCGGTGAGCCTGCATAGACAGTGTTTGAAACCAGGGACTGTAGTTGTGTGATCAGTTTAACGGAAAGAAATCCATGTACATGTCTAAAACATAGGATTAAAACTTAATTTCAGCCTTCGGGTTCAAAAACAACACAAGAACAGGCCAAGAGAAAAGAAATGATCTTGGCAGCCCACAGGAAGGTTTACATACTGCATAATTATACGATTTGGTAATGACAGGCAATACTCTAGTAGTAGTAGTGGCAAGTGAATAAACATAATTATCATTTTGTGACATACAACGTGGAGCCCTTTAGCAGTGTTCCAGTTTTCACAATGTGTGCAACTAATTCTAAACGTTGGTCAGAGTCAGAATGTGTCACACAATGGAGATGGTGGTGTCTAGGGTACCATAAAGCCAGATTACACCCACTGACACACACAACGAACATCACACAGACACACATACACACACTGTGGGACTCACATGTTGACAGCATGTTGACAGATTTTTGTTCCCACCACACAATTGCTACAACTGAAAGAAAATCGAGCAATGATAACTGTCTATTCACTATTCACTTTTGACAAGAATGTAATCAAGCCACTGAAAGACTGAAATCATTTTGTGCAGTTCATGGTGAAGCACCTGGCTGACTAAATCCACCCAGGTGCCTATCTTATGTGTGCATGAGTTTCCTCCAGGTACTCCTACTTCCCCTCACCGTCCAAAGACCTTCATCATGATACACACAGGTGTATCAAAAATGCAACTGATATGTTTATGGTGTAGATGTGGCAAAACTCATTCACTTCAAAAACTACAAATTCTAGTTGGATTCACTTAGAAGCAGAAAAAAAAACATCAGAAGCAGATATCCTGGATGCTCTCATTACTGACACTACTGCCAAATGAAACCTCACTAGTACTCTTCTTGTTAAACCAGGTTGTCCACCAATCAAAGAGTCAGTGGTTTGATCCCCAAGTCCTCAGGTCCATATAAAGACACTAAACCCCAAGTTGTCCCTGGTGTGTGTTCCTTACTTGTAAGTTGTTCAAGTGCAGCAGCCGATTTACATCTAAAAGAACAGAGGAAGCACTGTCGCCTCTCAGCAAGAAGGACCCAGGTGTCGCCCGGGCGCCTTTTTGTGTGCAGTCTGTGTCTGTGTGGGTTTTCTCCATGTACTCTAGCTTCCTCCCACCGCCCAAAGACATGCAGTTAGGGTTAAGGTTAATTGGTGATTCTAAATTGCTCATAAGTGTGAATGTGAGTGTGAATGTCTATCTCTATAAACCCTGTGACAGACTGGAAACCTGACCAGGGTGAAACCCATCTCTCGCCAAATGACAGCTAGGATAAGTTCCAGCCCTCCCGCGGCCCTTAAGAGGACAAGCAGTTAGGATAATGGATGCACAGATGGATGGATGGATTGAAGAACAGTGGAGACATATGTAGCAGCATTTGAACATCTCAGTGCAACAAATAGATCACTCACTCTAAAAAGCAAGCTGTTAATCCTATTTCGCAGAAATACGTCAAACTGCATTTACAGAGTGAGCACAGTTATGCACTCGTTGAATCAGTGGTTTGTCAGACAAGCAGCAACAATGTGGATATAAAGGCTGAGGCAAACCAGATGAGAAACTGATTGAAAGATTATGAACCCATGTCCTCTTATCTTTAGATGTGATGGCTGATTGTTTGTTTTAGACCTTTATGTTTTACTCCATATTGCGTCAAATACGTCCTCCACTTCCTCTACAGAACACAGCACAATAAGGATGGGAGGACAGACGACAGTCCCCACACAGATTCCTCAGCTGGACAGAAAAATCAAATGTTTGATCTGAACTCTGAAGCTGTTTGTTTGGTCTAAGTAAATGGGGCTATTGTATGCAAATAGTGCGCACAGAAGCATATGACCTCTCCAGTGCAGGGCAGTGGCTAGTGTGAGAGAAATCATTAGCAATGCAAAGTCATGGTGCTCTGATACTCTTGTTCACAGACTGAAAAAAGATCTGCTAATGTCAACGTAAATGTTTCTGGATGTGCTTTATTTCAAAGTACAGCTGAAGGTAAGCTGATTTCATTTCTTACTCTGGAGTTTAGATTTTTTGTTGACACTGTGTTCTATACTTTACTGTTGTCTTAATTTGCCATTGAAGATATCTGATTTTTAGTGAAGCTTATGAAATGGTATGCTCTTCCAGAAATGATATCTACAAATGTTGCCTTTACTATGTCAATAATGAAATAAAACACTACTTGGCCATATAAAGTCACCGGTCAGATTGACATTTGACTGATCATATTGTGTGAACTAGTCTTTTAAGTCTT
>JAUBNQ010000006.1:7155562-7173633 GCA_032353495.1 Ctenopoma kingsleyae
ACAAAGGAAAATAGACTTGACTGGGATCGGAGACCCCGTGAGGAGGGAATTTTCAGTCTCCTCTCATTCGCAGATCTGAGAGGGCGTGCAGGAGTGTAGCTTACTATTAACAGCAGCTAAATAAAATTGTCTCTCCTTACATTTTCCCTCTCTTCGCAGACATCTCTCCTGGTTTTGTCGATAAAGCTGTGTCTATATCCGTGAGCCAATATGGCGGACTGGAACTTGTTAGGGAAGCTGCTGGAAAGTGCCCAGGAACACTCCACCGTGGTAGGCAAGGTCTGGCTAACAGTGCTGTTCATCTTCCGCATCCTGGTGCTGGGAGCTGCTGCTGAGAAGGTGTGGGGTGATGAGCAGTCAGGCTTCACCTGTGACACCAAGCAGCCTGGTTGTCAGAACGTGTGCTATGACAAAACCTTCCCAATTTCTCACATCCGCTTCTGGGTAATGCAGATCATCTTTGTCTCTACGCCAACTCTTATTTATCTGGGCCACATCCTTCATCTGGTCCGCATGGAGGAAAAGGAGAAGCAGAAAGAGAAGGACCTTGCCATTCACAATGAAAAGCAGCAGCACTTACTTGGCAACAAGATGAAGAAAGCCCCTATTAAAGACAACCAGGGCCATGTGCGTTTGCAAGGTGCACTGCTGCGAACCTATGTATTCAACATAATTTTCAAGACCCTGTTTGAAGTGGCCTTTATTGTAGCTCAGTACTTTCTCTATGGTTTTGAGCTCAAGCCAATGTACACCTGCGACCGCTGGCCTTGCCCTAATGTAGTGAACTGCTACATCTCCCGACCCACTGAGAAGACAGTGTTCATTCTCTTTATGCTGGCGGTGGCGTGCTTGTCATTGCTGCTCAACCTGGTGGAAATGTACCATCTAGGTTTCACAAAGTGCCACCAGGGCCTCCGATACAGAAGAAGAAAGGCTGTGCGTGAGGCTCCCAAGGACTTAACTGAGGCAGTCATGCCCTTTGTCCCAAGCTATAACTACTTTGCTGGTCATCCTGCAGTGCCTGAACCTTTCCCGTCAGACTCCAAGTACAGCATGGCAGAGCCGAACTCTGCTTACAGCCCCTACAACAGCAAAGTGGTTTACAAGCAGAACAGAGACAATATGGCTGTGGAGAGGAAAGGTAAAACAGAGGGAGATGAAGTAAAAGAGAGGAAAATCTCCACTCCTGTCTTTGAGATGTCTGCAGAAAATCAGCGCAGAAACAGTCAGTCGAGCAAGCACAGCAACAGCAAGAGCAGGATGGATGACCTGAAGATTTAGGGACGCTCCGTGCTTTTATCCAAAACTCAGGAAAAACATTAATGAGTCTGTGAACGCAAAATAGTTTACATCTGGGATCAAATTGCAAGTCAAGATCTGAAGGGTTAAAATCTCTCCAGCTCCAACCCTGTCTTCTAAATGTTATGTTCTCATGCAACTAAATTGCAATCACAAATATTTTTTGAAGGTAAGGTAAGGTAGCCAGATTACATTTTCTATTTTCCCTTTCCATCCACTTTTTGTGAATACTGAGTCATTTTTGGGTTACACAGCACTTGGTTAAGGTTAGGGAAATATTGTGGTCTTGCCTAAAACATAAAAATGTAACCATGACTACAAACACAACATGTTTATTTACTTTAAAATAATATCATAATCTTTCCATAAGTTTGATGAAAGTGCTTTTGTTCTCTAAACCTAACCACACATGAAACTCTGGAGTCAAACTTGAGCCTGCCAGAGATTATGTTCCCTAAAACCTAATCACTGTTGTAGCATGTTTAGGAGACAGGGTTGCCAGCTCACAGACATGTACATTTCCATAAATGGCTTATATGGTCTTATCTTCGTCAGAGGTAAACCTGAGGGACACCAAGCAACATACTATAGATAGACTAGATAGAAGGACGATTTTAATATAGTGACATTCAATTGCATTTTAATCTGCTCTCACTATGAGTTTTCATACTCAAATCACAGCATCGGTCTTAATTCCGCTTGTTCAGCTCACAGTTCCTTTTGTAAGCTAAAACCAATGTTGGGTGATAACAAATCTACTTCTGCATTTTTAAAAATGATGACTTGCAGATTAAGTGTTTTGCATTCATTCAGTAGTTTTGCCATTAATGAACTTCCGTATTTTTTTGTGACGAAGATACAGATAACTTGAGAATTTGATGTTTACAAGCAATTTACTTAAATAAAGCTGTGAGATGCAAGACAATGTCAAAATTAAAAGGTTTTGTTACAATGGGCTTGTTAAAAACATTTTATTGTAAAAGTCTTTCTGAAATTCATCTGAAAAGTGAGTTTACATACCTTGAGTTTATTTAAAACATCAACATAATGTGTGAGAAACGGACCATCACAAATTCCATGCATTTCTTAGATGCTTCTGAAATATAAATATTTCTCATTATATTTTTGTTTAATCTGCTAAAACAGAATAAAGGTCTTTACTAAGTTGGTCTACAAAGTTTTAGAATAGATTTACTTCCTCACAAGCACAACCTGTCCCAGTCTCTACAGTTGTTCGGTTCCTTGCATTTGCGTTTTCAACATTGAAAATACTACACTCTCACCTGATTGGATAGGAGTTGGTGACAGTTATGAGAGAGCCAACCACCAGCCAACTAGTTATTTTATTGAGTATTTGATTGAGTTTATTTATTTAATGATTAATAAAAGTATATGATATTTTTATCATCCACATCAATTTAAACTGCTCAAACAGCAAATACTGTTGTTTAAATGTTGTGTAAATAGTCAGATATTTATGAAGTTTGGATTTTGCCGGTCACTGCTATATCACATACAATCTGCCCAGAGTATTATTGCAGCCCTGCTGTTTTTTTTGTCTGAAGCTGCCATGTAAAGCACTTGGTTTAAACCAGCTATAGCAAACATGCACAGACTGAGTGTGGTGTGGATGGATGCATTTCCAAACCACATACCATCATACGCTGGTGGGAGCTATGCTTCAAAGGTTTCCTCACTGCTGCTATAAATAGCTCTCATGCACACTTGGAGGAGCATTGTTGGTGAAATGGGGGGTAGGGTGCCAAAACTTTCTTCCCCCTTATCAACAATAACAAGTTGCAGCCATCAGTTTTAAAAGTTTTAAGACTCCATTGACTCTCGTTAAAGCTACAAACTGAGATAAAAACTCTTCCAAAGTGGCCTGCTCCCTCTTGACAGGACAAGGCTGAAAACAGGTGACATGGGTTAAGGTTATGAACCCTGGGCTGCAACCATATGCAACCAAATCTCTGAGCTAGAATAGGTATGAGTGATATGCAGAGGCCGTCTTGTGAGCCTGTAAATCAGACAGGCAAGGAGCGTGTTTTAGGTCGACTCAACAAGGGGACACTTCACTGTTAATGATGATGCATGAACCTGAGAAGTTTTTGTCATTCCGCGAAGACGGTATTTTAACTGCTGCTGTGTGTTTAAATGTCAATCACAAAGCTCATTGTAGGTCTCTAGATACAACCACCTTATATGGAGAACTGACCTGTAGGAAAACAAACAGGATTTGTGAGAGGCAAAGAATTTCCAGACCTGCATGTTAAGTTTGGAGCAGAGCTCACACTAAGTGTCACAGATACAGATTTATTATTAAGTCATAGTCTGCCTTTAGTCTTCACCTCATTGCGTGTGCAGATGCACTCACACCTGCCTGCTGCCATTCCTGAGCAAGCTCTACGCTGTTGGCATCCCAATCCCACAGCTGAATCAGCTTTAGGAGACGGTCCTGGCATTTTATGGACTTCCTGGATGCTCTGAAGCCTTGTTCGCAACTATTGAATCTCTATCCTTGAAGTTCTTGGTGATCCAATAAATGGTTTATTTAGGTGCAGTCTTACTAACGGCAATTTTAGTGGCTGTGCAGCCCTGTTTGTGCAAAACCATGATGGATGCATGGATTTCATTGCAGGTAATCATGGTTAACAGAGGAAGAACAGTGATTTCAAGCACCACCTCGTTTTAAAACATCAAGTCTGCTATTCTTACTCAATCAGCATGACAGAGTGATCTCCAGCTTAGCCCTCCTCACCTGTGTTAACAAGAGGACCAATGACATGATGTCAACAGGTCCTTTTGTGCCAGAAATACAGTGGAAATGTGTTGTTTTGGTATAAGTGCATTTGAAAATAATTACATTAATGTGATCACTCTTCATAACTTTCTGGAGTGTATGTTTATTGTCATTATAAAAACTGAGGCAGCAAACTTTGTGAAAATTAATATTTGTGTCATTCTCAAAACATTTGGCCACGGGTGTATGTGCTGTATATGAATTCAGTTCACAGAACCACTACTTCTACTATAAGACAAGATGCTATAAGGAAGAACAATCCAAACCTTATTATTGATAGAAGTAATGTCTTTATTCTGGTATTTTTATAGAAATAAAAAATCTAAATTAAGCAAAAGTAATAAAAATCATAATTAGGCAAATCAAGGAAACACAAATATCTGTGCTTCACATATTTTCCAAAACAAGCTTTCAATCAAAAGCTACAGTCAAAAGCTGTAGACTACATTTGCACATAAAAAGAAATAGTAATGCAGCAGCTGAAGCACCATGCCTAATGTATACACTCTTGATGCTTAATGGCGAGAGCAGCATGCTAGGGGTCTGAAGATTTCCAACTTTTCCATTTTCTGTTCCTAAATAGTCATCTCATTTATTTCCACACTAAGGGGGAAACCACAACTTCTAAAAAGAAATCATCTTAATGCCATTTTCTCAAGTACAAAGAAATACAGAAAAATTACTGAGCATCAAAGGTTTGGTTTATCTGAAACACTTTGTCTTTCATAAAGACCAACAAATGAATTCTTGATCACATACTCTTTGATAAGAGGTTCCAATCTCCATTTGAAAGTACAGTTTGACAGAGTTACAAATGCAGCCTTAAACTGCAGCTGAACAGTCAGTTGTACTGAAAAAGTAAGAGCAGAGTCAGAGTGGATCATCTGAAAAATGTAAATAAAGTTGCCATTAAAAAAAAAAAAACTGCAATCGGTGACAGGGACTTTTCTGAAGCCGCAAATTGAAATCCCCCACTGATGCTCTGCTGATCAAGCGTTTGCTTTAAGATGTGATAACACAGCAAGATAAAAAGGTTATTTTAAAATGTTTACATAAGTCATGTAAACGATGAAAGTGGTTCTATATTTCAATTCCAATGAGAACTGAAATTAGTGCATACTTCAGCAATCCATGTCAATTCACCTCACAATTATACAGTGAAATACACTTCAGACTGGTCCTAAAGTCTCAAATGAGAAAATAAGTACTTCATTAAGAAAATATCAATAAAACATTCCTACCAAGCTGCAAAATAACAGAAACACAGAATTGCACTTGAAAGCTTCTTTTTCCTTTGCAAGCAGAGATAAAGCTCCATACATTTGTGAATTTGGCCTCTGGAGACAACAAACTGCAGCCAAAGTGGTCGTGACCTTCTGGAATCGAATGCCTCTGAGATCTGGCCGAGATACGGGCACACATCTACAGCTCGTGAAGCTCAAACAACTGTGCAAATGATTCACAGATAAAGACACAAACACAAAGCAAAGAAGCAGAAAATGCACAGAAAAGAAGAAAATGACTAAAATACTAGTAAGTAATAAGTCAAATCTGTCTTTCTATGGCAGGCTGAAATAGCTGCTGTGTTGAAGGCTAGCATAATGTGGCAAATCTTGCAACTATGCTACACATGCTCTATATTTATTTTACAGTTAAAATGTAGGTTATGTATAACTCTGATATACTTTTATGTGTCCCAGATCAAAAATATCCCTTGTTATTATTATGTTATGTTATTATTCCATTTATTTTACACAGATTGCACCCTGAGATTTAATAAAACAGAATGTTGTCCACAACAGTCCATTAGCTCATACTTTACATTTTTACTACAAGCCTCATAAATACAACAATGAAATGACAACTGAGCTGAGCACTGTGTGCAAAATGCTACACATAAACAAGAGCATAACATCCTACATGTACAGTAAGCAAACAGCGCAGCAAACAATCGCACTGTGAAGACAAGACACAGCGCATTTCCTTGACAATTTCAGAGAACACAGGAGATTTACCTCAAGTGGCACTGTAAAATTCCAACTAATCTATCTTTTTACAGATCACAGTTTCCAGTATGACATATTTGAAGTCATGCCTTCTATACTGTTACTGTGTGTGCTGCTGTCAGAGGAGCGAGATAGCGAGAGTGTGCTGTGGCAGCATGGCATTCTGTCTTATATGTTATTGTAAATGTACATGAATTTATTTTAAATATTTTACACTCTCAATTAAAGGTTTCTGATATCAACACTCGGGTTATCTTTGAAATTAATGTATGGCTTCTGGGAACATCACCACAGCTTGCCCTGACACGTGTCCTAACAGAAAAAGCTGGTGTTTCTCACAATAAGCTGACGTTTACAGGACGCACTCACCAGGAGACACTGAAGTCACAGAGCACATGAGCATCTACAGGGTGTTCACTTTACAACACTGGCTATTATTCTGAAAGATAAATATCCAGAGGGAGGTTCTCAGTCACACTGACTAAGTAATTCATTATGGAGGTGTACTTCAGCATGACATCAGAGAGAGAGAGAGAGTCACATTTCTAAATACAGCCAACAGTACTGAGCGTCCCTTATATAATACAAAACCATACTGTAATCCTCCCAAGAAAATTTTTTTAAACAATCTGAGGCTACATGAGAATGAATTTCTTCATGAGATTGAAAATGCATAATCAGATTTGAGGAATGACAGCCTGATATCTACAATGAGGCTTATCATAGAAATGCACTGAGGGTGTTGGTCAGTGGACTTAACAACAGTGTTTTCGAGATGTTGCGCCTCATTTGGGGTCATCGGCCATTGCTGCTGATAATCACTGCCTGAACATCCAAGTCCACTCACACAAAAACATATTGCATTGCACATTTTCAAATTTGCCGTCTCCTCTGCTTTTCTGATCACTTCAATAGTAATCTCACTGGGTGCCTCACCAAAACCTTCTGCCCCATCCACATGGAGAAAGGAAATTCATGGTGACGCCTAGATTTAAATCAGAAGCAAAGCATCAAATCACTTATGTACTATATCCTTTCACTTGTTTGCCTTTAGCTTCAGCTGGGCAACTTTAGCTTGTCCCAGTTTAGTGTGAATGTCAACAGGCCTTTCAAAGAAGCTGACTATAGTTGGCTCATTGAGCAGAGAAGCCAGGACCTGCTCAAACGAAAACGACCACTCTGTCTCTGAGAGGTCAGGTCCTGTATCCTGACTGTTGTGAGAGCTGGAGGTGTCGGAGCTCTCCGGGGTGGTAGAAGCTTCTTCAGATAACGACTCCTCCGCAGCAGTGTTGCTGGCAGGCTTTGCGGACTCTGGAGGGCTGCTCGGCTCTTGCAGCCTCCGTCCTACCTCCTCCATCCTCAAAAGAAGGCTGGTCACATGGGCCACAGCTCTGTACAGAGACTCTTCCTCCGGATCACCATGAAAAATGTTGTACAGTGTCTTGGAGAACTGGATGAACTGAGTCTGAGACAAATAAATACTAGTTGTGATAACTAAATCACACTGGACATTTGTTGTGAAAACAGATTCAGTAAGTAAACACAGCATGGACTAAATTACCTGATTAATTCGGGGTAGGTCCTTTATGGTCTCCTCTTTCTTAAGTATTTCATTTTGCCATTGTTTCAAGTAGGCCTGCAGGTCCACTTTTCCTCTTCCTGTATTTTACACAAAATGTACATTATCATGCTTAAGGATTTTGTTATAGCCACTGAATATGTTTTGGTGTAACATTACCTCTTTCAGGGCTTTTCCTTATCACGCCATCTTCTGGAAGATCAAATGCTGAAATATATTTGCAGCATGTGAACAAACTATACAGAGAAATTATTCAAGGACAATCAATGCATACAAGCATCAAGACAGAATTATCATAGAGTTTAGGTGGAAAAGTGGAATTTGAGGTTGAAGGGCAAAGAAATAGTAAAGAAGCTAACCAGTGAGTCTACTCAAGTGAGAAGAGTCTTCAGTCACTGGAATAAAGTTCTGGATTCTTTGGTCCTTCAAGTGCAAAGGACTACCTGTAAAAGCTAAAAGATACTGTCTATGAATGCGCTGAGAGGAAAGGTAAAGACACAGAAGTGACAAAGGGCAGAGTTAACAGTGCTGCAACAGTTCGTGTTAAAGTGCACATTGCAGTGTTTCTTTCAAAATGTAAACTTAACATTACTTGGAAATTGTCATATCAAATGAAATGCACTTTTTTTTTAATATTTTACAAAACATAAGGGCAGAAATTCAAATCAAAATTGGAGATTCTGAGCTTTTTACTAAGCATCAAATTACATCACAACATATGTGACAATGTACAACAAACTAGTGAGTCTGAGTTGTTAAAATGTAGTTACTGGGTCTTTATTTGCTAGTTTTACTTTGCGTTTCTCTGTTTACCATCTTCCTGAGTTGTTGTGTATACTGCAAAAACTCCATCCATAGATTCTAGTGTTCCTAACTGGAGGACTAACAGAGATAGTTTAGTTCCTGCACTGAACTGTGTGCAGGCGCAGAAACAGGACCTCAAAAAGTCAACTTTGTAATAGTATATTGCCCTGAATATAACCAGCACTCCGTTCTTTTTGATTCTGCCTCTCTCCCTCTCACCCCCTCGACAGAGCACCATAACATTTACTGACACAAGTTGATCCTTGTACATTAGTTTCTGTCGTAGGCAAGAATTCATACTTCTGCCCCCATTACTGGCCCCATACAAGTTTTATTATTATTAGTTATGTGATGGCAAACTTTACAACATTATGTGTGACTGTAGCATCGGGTCAGCTGTAGATAAGGTTCACTAGCTAACAATGGTCACTCACACTGTAGTTTCTCCTCACTCCACAACTAAGTTTTCCAGTGACTGACTTTATTTCTTTCCCTGTTTTTATACTTAGCAGGGTCATGATAGCAGGTGTAATAATATAATGTAAAAACAAGTTTTATGATCCATGTTTCATATTGTTAAATTGTTACTAGCTTGGCCGAGCTCCCTTTTGTAAAGACACGGACAATTTGGCTTGACAAACACAGCTCGTGTTTGTCGTCTGCGTGACGTCTGGAAATTCTAATTGCTACATACTAATTCAAAGGGTTTGTCAACCTGCAATATGCACTTTAACACTGTATCAGAGACTCTAAGAACATATTGATACATACATTGATATGTACAGTCTTATTGCATGTGTATAGATGAACATAAATACCTCTGTACTATACAGTACTTCTAAGCTCCAACTCTCACCAATGACTCTGTGTGTCCATGCATGACCAGTTGTCTGGATTATTGCAGCCATGTAATTATGTTTGCCCGACAGCTTCTTGCTACATTAGCAGCACGGCCTGAGGATGCTCAGTGTGTAACATCTCTAGCGGATATTCAGGATCCAAACTTTACCGAATGTGGTGTTCTTTACTTAACTGAAAGCAACATGTAGCAAAAAAACAACTACAACCTAAAATATTATTTAATATAATATTATTATTTAGTGGGCAGAGGAACATGAAGTTTAACAATTTGTGTCAAATTCTGTAACAACAGAGCTGAGGTCACTGTTTAGTCCATCCTCTCTGTGAAAGTGAATACAGCTGCTGTACTGTGTACTCTCAGCTCTAAATAGCACAAGATTTCATTTCCTTAATCAATGGAGTGTTTGGTCCAGTTCCAATGTCTCCCCCTGCACACCAACACTCTCTGGCGTGGGCTCAACCCTGCCTGATAGCTGTGCTTTACTTTCTCAGCCCGTTTTGAAAAGGGAGCCAGCAATGACATTTTCTTTTTAATTATAAGCACACACAGTCTTATCATGGCAGGATTCTGACTTCAAACATGCAGAATTTTACTTTTAAAGAGGAGGCAAACAACACTCAGTATTTAGTGCAACCTTGGTGCCTACATAGATACATACAGTGTAGCCCCTAAATGCACATGTATAAATCCAGCTTTAGGGGCGTTACTGGAAGTCAGCCTCTACCACCTCGTTTCCACATTGGCACCCAGATGGGACCTGTCCTTGGTGCTGAATCAAAGTGCACTATTCATCAGACGTAAAACATGTTTTGGTGCTTTACGTTCACTGGCCTGGCACATCCAGTGACTCAGTATTCATCTTCTGCTAAGTTGTCAGTTGTAATTTGTGCAGCTCTTCCTCATCATACATGAAACTAACAAAATGCCCTTACAGCTCCTTACATCCATTGTTGCCATGGCAAATCTCTTACCCAACACAGGCTATTCTTACCCCTGCCCTCAAGCATGCACACGTCACATCATGCAGACAAGAGCCACAAATCCAAGGACAGTTTCCTCCCCGAGGCAATGCACTCACTAAACAAATTCTGAGTAATGGAATGGATCATTGAAATGACACCTCAAATGTTTTCAAGCCCTTTTTCAAGAAAACTGACTAACTTTGTCTGACCTTGAGTTTTACAGGTCAGACAGTCTGTGCTCCTATGCGTCTACTGCTGTCATGTTAATGCAGTCATGTGATAACGTTAGAGTCTGGAGAATTTAAAAATTCTTGTATGAAAACATTTGCCTCACTTGAATGATAAACTTGCTACATTGTGAAAGCTGGAGATAAACTAACACAGTTTCTTTTTGTTTACCAGTGGGCTGTAGGTGTCACATGAGAAAAGTTTAGCAAAAATAACTGTTTTAAATTAGAATAAATTTTGATTTGCTGTTGCTGTTTTAATCCATTGTGTGTCACTCACCTGGAGGCAGGTGCAGCTTGAAGAGGAATTTCAGCTTATTTGTGAAAGATCCACTGTAGAACGTATCTACAGGAAAAGCAATTTTAAAGTAAATAACAGCAGGTTAACTGAGGTTAACAGCTGCATTAGTGAAAAGCAACGAACGAGTGAACTTACCAAGGGCACAGGAGAACTCTTTAAAGTTCACGAGGCCGTCCTGGTTCTCATCTATCAGGCGGAAGATCCAGAGGGAGAGGGTGCTCTTGGTAGTGCAGAAAGCCCAGGGCTCAAGCAGAGAGAAGAGCACGCTAAACTGTTGAAAACCTAACTGGTACTGCTCCAGATAGGCCAGGCTGGGGTCATGATGGAGCAAAGCTGGGCTCTGCATTGTCCAGTAGCAGCTGAGGAAATGCTGCCTCTGAAAAACAAAAACAAATTGTTGTCATTTACAGTATGTATAAATATAATAATATAGTATAGTGTATGAAGTATAAAATTAGCATTGTCTGTTTGACCTACTTTGAACAAATTATAAAGCTCATCCAGCTGTGAGGCACTGAATCTGACTTCTTGGGACACCACTCGAATCTGAAAACACATTTTTGTTCTTAGTTTACACTTACTTAATTGACACTATTTTCTCTGAAGTCTATGGATACTTACTACATTTTGCTTGGTTGTATCCTCCAGTGTCTGGATCACATACAGTTTATTTCTTTTCCTCGACCTCTCAACTTCCTCTGAAAGGATATTTCCATATTTCTGCAAACAAACAGAATTAGTTCAATCGACCATATCACGGACATCACTGACTAAAACTGTCACAGAAAAATGTCGCACTACCTCATAGGCCTCTCGAACCAGTTCACTGATATCCACACTCAAGTGTGATGCTTTATCATTATTGCCCACTGGAGCTTGCTGCACTGTTGGAGGCAGCGGGCTGTCTTTGTTTGTCACACTGTCAAAGAATCTGAAATAACACCACCAGAACAAGAGACATGTTTATTTACACTACAATGTAAAATACATTAATCCTGCTTTCTTTCTATTCACACAGACTTGTTGAGTATGGTGACGGCCTCTGCATCGTCATGGCAGCTGATCAGAGCTTCCATGTTGTAGTCTAGCACAGCCAGGCCAAGCTGAAGGATTGCTTTGATGCCATCATAGAAAAAACAGTCCACCACATTCACGGCACTCTCTATGGGCAGGACACTGATGAAGAGTGTGAGAAACCAGGACAAGGACACAGATGAGAAGAAACTCAGGTCTGTCATGTGTTCCACTAGCTGGGGGAGGTTTTCTCGAATTAAATCCTCGAATACCGCCTGGTCGACCAAAGCACCTGAAGAAAAATGAAAACACAACTTAACGAGATGACTGACATTATTAAAATGTTATGTTTTCACATTACAAGCAGAAATATTGTTAGAACGGCATCGGTTGATTGGCACCTCACCAATAATTCGACGGTTAAAGTATTCTGGCAACATCCTCTCACAGACTGCTACTAAGAGCCAGAAAGCCTCCTCTTCTTTAGCGTAGAGCAGGAGAACGGAGGTGAGAATGTTCATGGCCTGAGCAGGAGAGAAGTACACACTTTCAAAAAACAGACAGTTGTAAGTTATAGGTGAGGCCACTATAAAGATGTGTGTATATCAAGGACATTTATCAGTACCTTTTAGAAAATACTTCAAAGGCTTTAGAGCTTTTGTGGCCATTCTATACACCTTTTCAAAGCATGTGGCCTTTTTTTTAAAACAACCTGTTTTTCGGGGTAGCTGCATTTCTCAATGGCACAAACTAAAGTTTTTCCTATTCATGTTTTTCCTAGTAATAACAAACTTTTAGCTAAATACAGTAATTGTCCAATGACTGCCTACAGAAATCAAAATACCTGGCAGTAACCGATTTTAGGATTCCTGTAGGCATAAGCAGTAAGGACTCTGCGAAGAGCTGAGATTCCTGTATCACTCTGAAAAGCAGGGTGCTCTGGCAGGGAGCGATGCAGGTCTCTTTCGATCTCATCTGTAGCCAGTGTGCTTGTGCCCAGAGACTGTTCAACAAGCTCAGTGTAATAGCCGGGGTGAGTGGCCATGTCGTTGACAGCTCCTACATAGTCAAAACCAGTCAGTCCAAAAACAGATGATGCAATGATCTTACACGTTATGATTTATTTAATCATTTATGTTGGATGAGCACTTGCTTTGACATACGAATACCTGAAAAAAGCATCCACAGCTCTCCCCTCAAAGCCTCAGGAACACCACGAACAATCAAGTCTCGTGTCTTTCTGGTGAAGAACATACTTGTTCCACGTCCATATTCAGAAAAGTGAATGTTCCAAGACTGCTCCTTCATCTTTTCTTTAAGCTGTCACACAGTAGAATACAACAAAGTGTTATGTTAACACACAGAAACACTCTCAAATCAGATTGTATTTCTTCAGTTATATTTATGTGCACTCACACCCACATCCTGCAGAGCACAGGAAGATATCAAGGTAATCATATTTCATATATGATGACTCATATTTCCTAAGTGAATGTGGTGGTTTTCCACAAAAGTCTGTAAAAACAGGCATGCGTTTCATTTGTAGTCTGGTGTTTACCATTTTGGGGTCAAGGTTTTCTACGTCCTGGGGGTGGAAAACAGTCATGAGAGCCTCAGTGCTTACAGCCTTGCTGCTGTCTTTCTGTCCCACCATCAACGTTACATCCTCTGGGTTGTCCTCAAAATGGTTGATGAGCGACTGACATTCTCCTCGTATGGCCTTAGTGAAACAGACATAATCTTTCATTGTCAGAAACCACTGAAAACTACAGAATGATCAGCAAAGATTAAGTAAAGTAAATAAAATGGCACAAATAAAACAGCAGTTAAAACATGTTACCTCAGAAGAGGCAGAGTGCTGAGGGCTGGCACTAATCCCACATCTGCTACGGATTGTGTTGGCAAGCCGTTGGTAGTCCCGCACCTCAGAGAAACGCAGGGCTCTCTTCCCACGCACACACACTGTCAAAGCCCTGCTGCTAGAGTCTGGCTTCTCAACATTTACAACCTGGAAGAAGGCAATGTTGGCAGACGCCATAGTCACTTCTGAAGTTTTCTGCAATTCACTGGTAAGCAGGGTGCTATCTGAGACTAGGCATTACGGGAGTGTTTTTATTGATCCAGAAATGATGCCTTTGTTTGACTTTACCTCTCGCATTGGAATGATGACATGACACTGGCTTCCATCCTGACTGGCGAAACACAGGTAGTTCTCAGACAGACAGATCTTTCCAAGTGTGTTAAAATGGCTAAAGGGCACCCACAGGAAGCTCTCATGCACCTCTAAAAGGTTTTCCTCTCTGGGAAGCCTGAAAAACATCCGGAACTGCTCACTCTTTGCATGAGCTTCTAGACCTCTGTGGGAAAAGTAAGGCAGAAAATAATGTTGTGAGCAAAACAGTTTTCTTAGGCCACCTGTTTGCAGTCTCACATTAACATGCAGAGTCTCACAATAACATCTTAGCTTAAGGTCATTTTGTATGGTGTCTTGCTGTATCACAACTATAAATTAAAATATTTAGAATTTCTATATACTAAAGCGCAAGTTAACCAGATCAACATGAACAGAAAAGATGGAATATGCAGAGCAAATAGTAGATTTATATGATTACAACAGTAACTTGACTGACACCAGTATTGTCTTGTGTGACTATGCACTGTACCTCGCTCTCCAGGCAAGTTAAAACAAACACAAAAGCTATTTGAATCAAGTCAGTTTATGTTTACTCTGGCTCTGGTTCTCAAGTTGACAGTTAGCAGTAACAGGATCATGTAAAGCTGTGCAGCGTAGCAGACACACTGTACCTCTTGGTGATTTGCAGGGGGTCAGAGAGTGCTGGTTCTTTCTGGAAGACCTCTTTATCAAAAAGGCGCTTAATGGAGTAGTCAGCCAGTTGTTCCATGATAACGAATGTTTCATTAAGATGCAGCAGCATGGAAAAGTAGTGATCCTCCCCATGAGCCAAGACATGGATGCTTTCAGTCAGAATAACATTAGAGGTTTTCTCTAACCTCCAGATCTCATCCCAAGAAATGATCAGTTTCACTGCAGAGTCATAACAAGAAATGAAAATTAAATCAATGAATAAGGCTCAAAGATGTAAAGACTACTTTTAAATGAATAGGTGTGATGATTACTGTGCAACTCTGTTTTCTTTTTGTCCAGATACTCATTAATCAATATATGTGAAAAACATTTCTGTAACAACACACCGAAGAACTGCTAAAACCAAATAAATTCAATGATCTTCACTATGAAAAGTCTTAAAATGTAGGTTTCTTACAATGGCTTTTTCACAATTATAGCAGCTGCCATTACCAAGAGCTATTTTATAATAAAAAACTGTTCAAAGAATATGCAGGCCACAGTAATTAACAAATGGCACAGAAATGACTTACCCTCAGCTCCCAGCAGGTATGAATAAAAGCACAGGAAGTTTGTGCTGAGGTAGAGCCAGCCCTGGCAGGGCACTTTGCCTCTCCAATAGCTGCATGAGTAATATGTGACCAGCTTCTCTTCTGATGGCAGCTCAAACCACTTCTCAAACCTCAAAAGAGCTTCCCGGAACTTCTCAGGATCATCCTCCAGCACCAGGGATGTCTTCCCTTCCTCAGCGATGAGACCCTAACACACAAAGCACAGATTTTACTGGAGAGGGTGATAATAGTTGATAGCGTCTTCTTCCTTGAAGCAACTCTAATGAATACCTTTATATCAGTATAGAAAGAAATGACTGTGTACCGAAGAAGAGGTTGCTTTTGGTGACAAACCCACATATTACAACTATTCACTGGGTGGTTCAGACAAATCAGTCCAAATACTCTGTAATGTTTTTGTGTGTCTGCATCGTTTGTAAATAGCAGTTTGCTTCATTCACCATATGAACTTTACTAGGTGATAATATGTCAAAGTATGTTGTGCTGCCCACAAATGGCTGAAATGTTAAATAACTGCAGTATGAGAAACTGATAGCCGGAGAGTAAAGTTTCAGAAGTATTCAGAGACCATTTCAATACACAGAATTTACAACATTACAAGATTAAAATGTTAACTATTTAGTTGAGAGTCCTCACTTAAATATACTGTATGTATACTGTATGTCTTACTCTAATTTTGCCCTGTACAAAGCTGGTGATGTCTTCGCTGGAGTCAAAAACAGAGAGTGTCCTCATGATGTTCTGCTGCAGCCAGTCCCAGTGCTGAACAATCTCCTCTTTGGTGACACCTGACCCAACATCAAGAGTGACAAAAATTACAAAAAATGACAATAAATGGCCAATAAAGCCAATCATATCTTTATTTTTTTAAAGAAATATCTTGTGTGGATTTGTTTGCTGTCTGAAGAAGCAGGACATTTATGAACAAGAGAAAGAATGTTTACTGCTAATTCTTACATTAACGTTGCTATACTTTACTACATAAATTATTAATGTTTCTGCGCCATTCCCAAATTTCAACTGTGATTTAATTTGAAACTTTTAAGATGTAACCATTTGGCAGCAATACTGACACATCTGCAAAATAAGATGAAAACACAGTGACATACCACATGCTATGGACCAGTACACTTGCGAGTCTGGTGTGTGGTGAAGAATGCGGTAGGGTGCAACTTTGGATGTCGAGTCCAACACAGTATCCAGCGTTCCCACAAGGAGGCCTGTAACATACAGGACACTGACAGTTTTTCTCCATTCGTTAACTACTCTGTTAACTGCTCACAGTTGTGTTTAAATGCTGTATTTAAAGACAGTTTGATACATCAGAAAATGTTGTTAATTCAGCGTAATTCAGTTACTGTCTGGTGTATTATAAGACCTTCTAATCAGTCTATTTTTAATCTCAATTTGCAAGCTAATATATCCCCTTATTTTCATACTGACAGTGAAAATGAATGATCTCCTGGGTCCATGTTGGAGCTGCACAACTAAAATTAGCAAAATCTGTTACCTTTACAACTTCTCTCTTACACGCCCTCCATGAATAATTTACAAGGTCGCAGTGAAACCACTCTCATGCTCAGCATCAGCATTATATTAGCCTGTCAGCTGAGAGTGGATCAGCTTCTCCATGTTTCACTAGTGAGCTGCTTGGAGTTGTAAAAGCTTCAATATTCAAACACAGTCAAACACATAATTTATGTTCTCATCAGTGTAGAACAATATAACACAGAGGACAGACTTAACAAAACATAAATAATTCTTCAGACATAAAAGGCTCCTGAGCTAGAGAGGGCTTCGAGTGCAGCATGCTATGTACCATCAGGTAGTATTTAACCTACACTATCATTAAACCAGGCAGATGGGGCATAGGCCATTTTGCACTCAACTAGAACACCATTAATTATCATCAATTATCGATTAACTACTTTACAGCTGTCACACTGTGGCATGTGGGGTAGAAACTGTAGGTTACAATCACTGATGTTACAAACACTACTTTTTCAAAGATCCAACTTAGTAAAGATTTGTCACACAGTTAAGTTAAAACATCTAAACTCATCAGAAACTCACTGTGGTTCAGCTTGTACTGAGGAAGTGAGGGGTCAAAAAAAAATTTAAAGGAGAATACTGATATTCTATATTCATTTCACACATTATTATTGTGCAAAAAATGTTTTGCTTGCTAGTTTAAACACTTTTTTTTTTAAACCTGGAAGTATAACGTTTATTTACGTTCAATTGAGGGTTACTTTAAACAAGGAAATACATATAAATACCGTATATATACAGTATAATTCACAGTTAAATATAAATAAGACACAGAATCAGTAAGAATCAATAAAGAAATACATGATTCAAATTCATAATAATTTATGTAGGCTCTCAAATATATAATAATAATGGCCAACAGTTAAACCATACATATTTTTATCATATATACTATACAATGTCATTTTCATAGCAAGAAATCAGACAAACCTATTATAACAACTCTACAAATGATCAATGGATGAATCAATTAGTTGATCAAGACAATAAATAATTTAAGAATTAAAAAGGTTAAACTGTTATTGATATTTATTCTTTACATTTAGAATTAAACAGAATAACCAGTAATGGAAACAGGCACTAGTTGAACCCCTACTCTGTAAAAATAATTTTATGTTCATACTAAAAATATCACATTTGAAAAAAAAAACAAACTATAGCCTAATATAACCTTTACAGTGTGACAACTCAACTAAGCATCAGTGTCTGCACAAAGCCGCTGAGACAT
>JAUBNQ010000006.1:7176062-7194623 GCA_032353495.1 Ctenopoma kingsleyae
GGGTGATCTCATTATACCATCATCTAATAGGTAAATACATGGAAATGCAGATTATGACAAATAAAAAATGATGACACACCAAGAAAAGCAAATACCAAGTATCAAATATGATACTGTATGTGAACAGTGACAGAATAGTGCATATTACTATTCTGACCTTTTATAAATGGCCTTTAATAAATGTGAAACTTTTCCATGTTTTGCTTAATTTGGTGGGAAGCCAGAGTGCTAAAAGATTCCATACAAAGATGGAGTAAGTCCAACATGCTGATACTAACCAGTTTCACTGAAATAGAAGAAAAAGTTTGGAAACACCAAGACATTATTGGATTTTTACACTAATTATAACTGATTCTCACAATTCAAGGCCAAGCGCACACAGAGGAGGAGGCGGGGGCTCAGGTCCCTGTCCTTTTCCCAAGTTAATCAAAGGTGCCCCCTCAACATTCATCTTCTGGGGTTTTCCTTTTACTGATCCCTCAGATGTGTTGGTATATAATAGAGAAAGATCAGTAGGTGATGCCACCTTGTTTCAAATCAAAGTGCCCACAATGTTTAACTGACTGAAAATAAAACTAGTGCCTTGTTGAAATCTAAATATGCTTCTATCCACTCCTGATTTCATTTATTCAGACAGTTTATGCAGTGTATCAGCTGAATGTCTCTCCACTCTGTTTTCCTGTGCTGTCATTCTGTAGCTATACAGGAAGACAGAAAAAAACCCCCGAAAACAGCGTCTATGTAAACAACTTGAAGAAAACTGTTTTCTCTGACTAATCTGGTTACTTAAGTGCATTTGAAAACAATCAAGAACAGCAGGTCAATGTTTTCACATTTGTCAAAAATATCAAAAAAACAATAGGTGGAGAGGCCAAAAATATTCTTCATTCATCTGTAACAATTTAATCAGCAGGTCAACCATCTAAAACTTCAAAGATTAGGTTTTACAAAATAACTCAAGTTATTCAAGTGTGAATGGAAATCTTGTGAACCGAGTCCAAGTTAGAGGTGTTTGGATCCAGTGCATCCACATCAGCGTGGATACCACTGTGGGGATAACTTAAAGGTCTACAAGCAGTAAAACACTTTATGTATGGGGTAGAGAGGAAAAATACATTTCAAAAAAGTAATAGTGCAATATATTCTATTTAATTAGAGGATTATAAAGGGTCTAATCACAGGATTTAACAATAGTGCTATAGTAAATTAATTCAAAAGTTGGCAGAGATGAAACAAAAAGATGTCGGAAAAAACACCAAAGAAGAAGATCGTCGTCGTCGTCGCGTTAATGACGTCAGGTCAAACCGACCTCGGTCAGCTTAGCGCGGAATTTAAAAGTAGCAACTTCCTGTGTACAATGGATGTCTCGTTTTGGGTCAGACTAGAGTATAGGACATTTTAGCAATACACATATAAAATAAGTTTATGTGTAAAGCGATTTTCGTTGTTATTTCACACGTTGTGGCGTTCGACACAATTTGTGACGCCATCAAACGGCACCGGGGTGTTTTGTAACGTTAGCCAGCGGTAACGGTAATGTTGTTTTGGAGTAACACTACAACTCTCTCAAAATATCTAAATACTTAAGTATTGAGTATTACGAGGTAGAGTGGAATTGTTGCTTATATACCTATTCAGATACTATCTGTGTTTAAACTCGGTAATGTTAGACAAGACTAGGTAGGAGAAGTTAGTCATTTAGACAACACGCTAACATGAGAGAACTTTAACAGGAGTTGCGTCTCTGGTACATATTATACTTCACTGTCCACAATGGATAATAACTCGTCTTGTTCTTCGACGCTGAGTGGTCTTTCTCGAGCATCTTTTCTGCAGAGGACGTTGGAGAGATTATCCTCTACACATTGCCTGAAATTAAAAACCGAGGAGGTGGCTCCTGTCGCTGTCATTGCACTTCAGAGGTATTTATCTGAGCAGACTGAGGGGCAGCAGCAGCTCGACAGCTACGACGTGACGGTCACCGACGGAGTCTGGAGAGCCAAGTGTCTTGTTCACGCTCGTTTAAATCACCTAGTGCACACAAACAGCCTAAGGACTGGGACTGATATCAGCATCACTCAGTGCTCTTTTATTTACAACGAGAGGAGACTGGGACATGGTTACATTTGCATTGAAAAGCTCAGATGTGGTGCAGGGAGGTCTGCTGTCCTGACAGATTTAAGCGATGTTAGTTCACTGCCTATGCTGACAATGCACGGCATGGAGAGGAGCGTGTTGTTGCACAGTAATGTCCCCCTTCAGGTGAGCCGCAAACACTACTTGTCTCTGTGGAACAACGACGACCCGGAGGGAGACATTTGGACATCAGGGTCTCCCTCGTCTGACACAGTGCTGGACGGTGAGACAATGTCACACACTGATGGTGAAAAGGGTATTTACATCACTGAGTGACTGCTATATGGATTTCCAGCTACTCCACGCAAAACCAAATCAAAAATCATAATATGGATTGTATAATGTTATATTTTGATTTATTGTGTTTTGTTTTGTTTTTTTGGGGGGGGGGGGTCACTAGGCAAGAAAGCTTAAAATGTCAATCTCTGATTCTCAGAGTTAAATGTCTGGCTCACGCAGAAGAGGGAGGCCCCTGTCCGTCTCCCAAGTTAATCAAAAGTGCCCCCTCAACATTAATTCATCCTCTGGGGTTTTCCTTTCATTTATGCGTCAGATTTGTTGTGTTATAATAGAGGTGAGCCACATCATACCGTCCATAATAAACCACTTTCATTTTCTGATATCAAGGATATAGCATGGCATGATATGACACATTTCAGTTCTCTAACACGCAGAATAATGACACAAGCCCAATGTCTAGTGCGAGAGCAGCATGTCAGGGCGAGTGATTGAGGGAAAGATCATTAGGCGATGTCACCTTGTTTTTAAATCCATTAAATCCTTTAGTTTCCAACTAAAGTCTAACTGATTGAAAATGAAACTAACACAAAGTGCCTTGTTCTAAATATGTCTCTGTCCACTCCAGATTTAATTTATTCAGACAGTTTGTGTGGTGTATCAGCTGTATGTCTCTCCACTCTCTTTTCCGCTCTCTGCCCCTGTGCTGTCACTCTGTAGCTTAAAAAAAGAAAGCAACATGCATATAAACTACCTATGAAAGCTGTTTTCTCTGACTAATCTGGTTACTTAAGTATATGTAAAAACAGTCAGGAACAGCAGCTTACTGGAAAACAACTATGGAAAATGTCCTTCATTTTCTTGGCACTAATAAATGCTCTTGCCAGCAAGCTGCAATGACAGATAAACATTATTCAGGATGTCGTTGAAGTAGACATTTAAAAAACCAACAGGATGTTCATATCTTCCACATGGTATAATCTGGAGTGCATAAAAAAGAATACTCACTGAAACTGTCTCACAGTCCATTCATCTGATTCTTCTGCTCCTTTACAAATATATATTTATTTTCCATGACATCATTGAATTGGGTTTGGCTGCAAAAGTGCAACAAGAATCCTGATTGTTGTCTGCAATGTTCTTTTCAACAGTGTCCAAGATTACACTGCTTTGTAGTCTGGAGTCATCTTTTAGAAACACATGGAAACCGCTCCCTCTCCTAGTGAAGATAATTCACAAATCGAGATTGAGGTATTATGGGAAGTTTGGGCTCAAGATTGATTATCCCTACCAGGTGAGTGACTCAGAGTTCTGAGCCACAGTAACAAGATATTCACAGGATCTCCCTGCCATGTTTCTTCTTTTTCTTACACTGTTAATGTTACAACAAAATGTAGTTGACTTGTGTTTCACCTACTGCTCTGCCATATTTCAGGCATACTTTGAAGTTGCTGACCAGAGTGGTATTATGTCCCTCGTACTTTGGAACGAACTTTGTCCAGAGTTTTACCAGAGACTCAATGTAGGTACAGTGTTGTACATCCAGAATTACACCCTAAAGCAGAGTTACTCAAACCGATCACGCCCGCAAATGGACCATCACAGAATGAAGACCTTTAACTCTGTAGGTATGTGCATAATTACTGATCATAATTTTAGTATCGTATTACTATTTTGTGTGAATAGCATCTTTGTGCGTGCATGCTGTGATATGTGTCTTTGTTGTATCAGAGAGACTTGTGGTATACAACCTGCAAACAACTTACAACTTACATCTTACAAATTTCACATGTTAGGATATTCATAAAAATTTAAACAAAACATTTTACCGTATGTTTTTTCCGAGAAATCTGCCTGAACCCACGCAACCCAGCTTCAGTGATCACTGTGGTCTCACCAAGGAGTGTGCTGCCTCAGTGGGGATTGCCTGTGGTTTCCTACCAGTTCACCACCAGGTAATAAATTAGCATTGCTGTATTGCTCGATCTTACAAATGTCTGTTTTTTTGTAATACTTGAATGTGCCTGTAATACTATTTCTATTTTTTGTTCATGCAAATATAGATGGTGTTCTGTTTAATGTTATTCTGTTATAAAACCTGCTGGCCTGTGTATTATTATGATTTCAGTTTTGTTCCAAAAACTGCTTTATGTTATTTATGTTTCAAACAGGTCAGAGTTGGACAAATTGCCTAACAATTCTGCATGTGATATTATTGGTTTGGTAACATTTGTCGGTCGAGTCGAAAGAGTTAAGAGTAAAGGAAGCAAGGGTAAGAGTTGTTCATATCATATCTATTAAATTTAAATTATTTATGACAACAGAATTTCATTTATGATTTTAATTCCTGTACTGGTGATTGACCGTGTTCATCTTTTAGGTCCAGAAAAATACTGGACGTATCGCTGGGTTCATGCAGTGGATGGAACGTCAAACCATCCTTTTGTCTTGGAGATTTTTTCATCATCTCAACCAGAAATCTTCAGTTGCATATGTCCAAGTAAGTCAGCTGTATCAGCTCATATCTTATACGAGTAGCTCTGCTGCCATACTTGTGAGCATTTTCACTTTGTTTAATATGTCTTCCTCAGTGACCTACTTGGTTTGCACTCAGATGAGGGTTTGTCAAGTGGAGGGTTCTTTGCCCTACCTCACAAGCAGCTGTGAAACTGAGATGTTCATCACAGGTTGGGACAATAAATACCTGATGATCTAGCAGTACTCTATGGGATGACAGTATTTCTCATTGCCATTGGAGCTGAACTGTATATTATGTGTCCCTCACAGGCTACCACAAAGGTCAGCCATATGTGAGTGACCCCAAAGTGAAGAGTTTCATCCAGTGGACCAAGATTCTGAAGGACAAGGTTGTCCTCCAGAAGACTGCTGTTGGTGGCCATTATTGCTATCCTTGTCCCCCAAAGACTTTTACACAGTCAGTGGCAGATTCCTCAGGTAAGGAGAAAACAGTGAAACCTCCAAAAGGAGGTGCACTTGTGGGTTTTTCTTTAGGTCAGTATTCACCTGCAGTTAAGCCACAAAACACAATGTAGTATATGGTCCTTATTAATAATTTCTACAGGACACCTACACTGGGTGCTTCATCATGTTAAATACAGTGTTTTTTAAAGTTCGAAGACAATACACCATTCACCTAAAATCATCCCACGGTGAAAGTGATTTGGTTTATATGTCCATGTACACTTTTGTTATTCTAAAATATTTTTGATCTATTTCCAGCCAACGTTCCTCTGGTTGCTGCAACTGACTTGAAGAGGGAACTGGAGACCCTACAATATAGAGAACATAAAAAACTGGCAATTCAAGGGCAGATTACTGTGTTACAGTACATGAAAATCCCCAAGTCCACAGATTCACAAGGAACAGTCGAGAAAGAGGTAAAAAACATTTTGAAGCTTCTCTCCAATAGTATTTTGAGCATACATGAGCATTAAAATTGTAAAATGAATCAACTGGTTTTATGCAGGTGCCTGATGTTTCAACTGACGTGTGTGAACAAGCTGTTCCAGACACACGCAGTCATACCTCAACAGCTGACTCTGCTGCAAAAGTGTCAGCAAGCAGAGAGAAAGGAAGAATTCATACAAGGTATGATTTGACCAGTTTATGGGTTTAGAATTTAAGGTCTACATTTAATTCATTAAATGAAATTCTAACATGTTGATATGTTTTCCAGAAAAGCCGTGTGGTCCTCCTTGAATCGTGTTAGTGTGCCAGCAAAAAGGTAGTGAAGATTGAACTAGTGTTCATCTGTAAATTATTTCAGCTATTCTAAGCGTATTTGTTTCTGGTCCTGCAGGAGAGCTGGACATGAACACACAGAGGAAGAGGAAGAGCAGGGAGAAAAAGACAGTGACTCTGAGTCAGAGGAGATTCAGGATGTGGAATATAGCACACAACTGCAAAATCTAGATCAAGGTGAATTACTGGAGTTACATGTGGTCTCATCCAACATTAAACTTTCATTTCCCACCAGTGTTTTTCCCTGAACTGTAAATGTTTGTTTCCACCAGAGTCTGATATTTTGTCCTGGGAAAGCAGTAACTGGCTGAAGCAAAGACAGGAACTGTCTGAACATTTGTGTCAAGGTGGTCTGTACCAGGACAGTGTCTCTCGGAGGTTCACATTTGATGAGAAGAGCATCCTCCTTCAGTCGGGTAATCTTCAGCCATCACATTGGACGCCAGAGCAAAGCACTGACATCACCCCACCTATGGTTTGTCCAGGATATTACCAGGTTACAATATTGGGTAAGGTACTTGTTTAGTGTACAAATTAGTCAAATGTGTGGTAAGACACTCAATGAAAATTATGTTTTTCTTTGTTCCTGTCATTTCAGCTTGTTTTGCCATTGTGCAAATAAGTCGTTCTCAGTGAGCCAGAACATCCTCTTGTTGCCTACATATTATTATTCAGATATTATTGAGAAAAGGTTGTAACCGGCACATTTGTCTTTCTTATGAACAGATGTCTCAAGTGGACAAAAATTGCTGTCTTATTCATTTAGTCCTGAATACCTGGAACTGACCTTTAATGTTTGTATTTTACTACCTTTACGTCATTACTGAGTCACTTGCACAGTCGGACATCTGAGTCACATTTACAAATTCATACAACAGTGTACTATTAAGGCTGACATGCTTTAATTAATTGTCCTTCATTGGTACACTGCAATTCAGCATAGTATTGACATCAGAAAGCAGTTTTTAGAGTCATAGTTAGCCAGCACACAGCCTGATGATGATGATGATAATGATGATGATGATGATGATGAAAATGGCCTAGAGCCTCAAATGTACCTGTGTTCTGTGTTGTTACATTGTTGGCAACGAACAGTGATGATGGCCAATAAAATCTGTTTTTCTAATCTTAAAACAGGCATAAACAAGCAGATAGCTGTTGACGCTGCATATTTTCCTGTTGTGAGTGCTGATGATCCCAGAGCAGTGGGTCTTCCTCTGGATCCCCATGGCAACACAATGCTGTCCTGCCTGTCGTCTGGCTTCCTCTGTCCTCTCAGTGACACACCCGACAGCAGTGATGCAACTCTGCCTGAGCCAGGTAGCAAACAAGTCAGGAAGCAGTGTGTTTATTACACATACATAAAGTCATATTAAGGCTCAGTGTGACAGGTGATGCCATGTCAGTGTTTTGTCTTTCAGAAAAGATATTAGCAACTGCCAGTGAGCTGGAGGATACACATGTTGTGTGTGTCTTGGATCTTTGCCATCTGGGTGGAGCTGATGTAGAAGTCGTGATCAGCAAGTTGTACAGAGTGACAGAGGTTTCTCTTGACTAAGAGGTACAGAAGAGCAAATGTTGACTTGTAATTATCTTGTAAATATTGTTAGCGTACATTAATCATGTAACTTCATGTTATTTTTGATATTAAAAACACAGGAAACTTAACATGATCTACATTTGTTGTAGAACAAACTTCCATTTGATACTTGTAAAGACATGTACAGTAAATGCAACATAATATTTTTAATGTGCTTAATCTTTTGTTTATGAACAATTAAAACAGAAATATATGAAAATGCATATTTTATAACCATCATTATTCTACGGTACATTTGCTGTAACAAATGTTGCTTGAGCTACAGATAAAGTGTCAGTTTACTGCACATTGCACCTTTAAACTCCTTTGACCAGGAAATGTTGCACTCTTAGACCGCAGACTTGTAATTCTGAGAAATTGATTTTATGTAGGATAGCGACCATGAAATTTATCAGTGTCAAAATCAAATAGTGTCTGACTTTGTTGGCAACTATTGATTTAGGTCTGAATAATTTTTAAAAACAATATAACGAATATATATATATATATATATTCATTTTCATATATTCTCTGAGAAGTGTTAAAATACTATTTTAAGTCAGACCTTTGCTCCATATCCACTGCCTTATTAAGCGTTTTCATTGACTGACACTAGCCCGTTAGTAGTAGACGTAGAAAGAGTATTGTGCATAAGTAATATTCTAAGTAAGCAATCTGCTCAGAGTAAACAATACATATGTTTAAAAATATTTATTTTCAAATATTTCACAATATCCAGGTTGATTTATAAATAATTCAGTATAATATAATTAATATCAAGATATTTTAGAATGTAAACGTAATTTGTTAATTTCCTTTAAAACAATATGAACAATATTTTTAAAGCTTATTTTGATGGTAAATACAGAAAAAACAAAGCCATACAAGTGACTGTGCAACACCAACTTGAACACAAAAAAGCCTTACCTTCTCTAATAAGACACTTCATTATCTGTTACAAAATTACTTTAATTTTAAAATCATGTAACATACATATGTAATCTATGTATAAAATAAACAACTATATAGTCTAAACTTTTTTTTTTACATTATACAATATATTCAGTTTGTCTCTGCACGGAAATGCAGAAATGGCCGTGTACCAGGTTTGTTTTGTTCATTTTCCTGGTGAATGTTACACAGAAAGCATCGATCTGACACCACACACTTACGGTGTCAGTCAATGTTTTACAAATCAGAAAAAAAATACAAGTAAAATTTGATTAAAATCACAGACTTTCAATAACTGACACTCAATGAAAAAAACCCATGAAGAAGAAAAGCATCTGAAAACTGAACAAAACTCACAAACAAAAGTGAGAAGATGAATTATTTACAATTACATCTGTGACGCAGTGCACGCACAAAAAAAAAACCGTCTCGCATCAAAACATCTGATGGAGGATGGATGATTTGTCCAAAGCAAAATAATTTAGGGCTTAAACCACAACTGGAACACGACACATAAACTGTGACAACATGATTCACTCACAGTGCAGTTTAATGAGCAGAACTTCCCTCAACTGCCTTCACAAGGCAAATAATATGATCAGTTTGTGCACAGACACGGACTGAAATCTCCTCTAAATTACACGTTTGTATAGAACACAGACATAGGGAGGAACTTTACTACTGATTCACAAAAATGATTATTCCAATAGCTGAAATAATACTGTTTAATGAAAGAAAAGAAATATAGTTGTCTATGGCACCTCTGAGATGCTGGCTGAACTTTAGTCAATGAGATGCATAAAGGGAGACTGAGACTTCTCTCAGCCATCTTAAAATACTAGTTTGATGATAATGTACAATTGCACTTTTTCTTAAAAACTAAAGCTCATTAAACTGACAAACAATGTTAATGACTTCAGTTGGTTTTTGGCTGTTGTTACCACACAGCTGGACCTATCCTGCTGAAAGCATCTAAGATTTAGCTTGACAGAAACCTATGGAGTCAAATTTAATGGCTTTTTTCACGATCATGGTGAACAAATGAACCTCCACAGAGTGTGTTTTGTTTAGTCATGTTTCATCTCATGTTTGGGAAAAACTAACACTCCGCACCACCTCATGCAGACAAAGTCCCGTGTAATTGTAACCGCGGTCTTCAGTGGACACATCTTGTATCCTTAAAAAGAGATACTACTGATATCAACGACTGAAGGAATGTTAGGATGTTTTCATTAAAAAAATACTTTTAACATTTACATGTTACAATTGCTTATTATACACCTCTATATACACTGTACATCTGAAACATTTCTAACAGTATAAATTAACATTCTTCTTTTTCAAACTGACATTGCACATAGGAAAGTGTAAAACGGCACTGAACAACATGCTGAAAGTTAAGTCTACATGACCAGCACCAGTCTTCAAAGGGACCATGAAATATCCAACGTGTACAGCTGAAGTGACCCGACTGTCATACTGAGAATTAAGGAAAGATTTTTTTGTACACTGTGTAGAACAAGTTCCACCATGAGAATTTCAAACACTAGGGTGGGGCTTGCTGGGGCGTACGTTTTGTGACTTTTCATATGCCCAAATAAACAAACCAGACAACTAAACTAAACAGAGTTATAATATCCAGAATACAGGCAGAATATCTTCCAAATTATTTCCTACAATTTCAGATTTCTGACCAATTTAAAACACCAAGCTCATATTTCGGCAGCAGTTTGTCTGCTAAACAGAGTGTTTCCAAGATGGGCTGGGACATTAGGACCAGTGTTGACCTTATAATGTCTACATAAACGCATAAAATCAGTTATACCTTTTGAGAGTATAAAACTAACTTCTTAATCTCATATTTGTTTCAAATATATATTGTATGTAACAAATAGAGATGAAATGAATTCATTGGGGTTTTATTGAATACTATCAGTACATATGTTTTGACTTTTATGTGTATTGGTTGCAAAAAAACCTCCGATATATATATTTGTAATCCACTACAAATCTAGATATCTGTTGTTTAAATCTGATGTGGAAAAAAAATTAATTATGTCCTATGAAAATATAACTTTGTATTCCAAATGGACCTGAGCTGGATTTTTAAAGCCGTAATCAGACCAAACCATCGAACTGAACCATGGACGTACCATGGTTAAAGGCACATTTTTCCTCCTCTGGTAGCTTGTTTTTTTTAATCACCTACAGGCTTCAGAGCTTTGTTATCACTCTTGAGTAAGAAGCGGAGTGATAGCTGTAGCACCCCTTCTTCAGTCCCAGATTGAGGCTTTAAAAATCTAGATAGACCTTTATAACTGGAGAAATTACGCTTGGTAAAGAACATTACATCTGAATTCCTACCAAACCTGATTTTAGATATGATAGTCACCTCACCACTGCATGGTTCACAATAATAAAGCCTCGCCTCAAACATACCTGCAAGTAAATAATTGTTTCTGGGACGATGTCTGCCAAACGAAACACACACTGATGCTCTGTAGAGTTCCCATACACACACATCCCTTTACGAGAGAGATCATTTTCTGTGAAGGTAAAGAATCTGACTGGCTGATAATCTTATGTCACTGTGGAAAGCTGTCGAGCTGTAGATTTGAAAAATAATCTTTCTGTTAAAGCATTATTACTGAAAGAAAACTGAATATTAATTCATGGGCTAAAATAAATATTCTACTTTTGTGTCGGGGGCAGTACCAAAGTGCAGACACATAGAAGGAAAGTCTCTGTGCTGGATGAAAACACCCACATGTAAATATCTGAAGGTGGCGTCTTCTTGAGAGTTTCAGTAAGCCACTTCCAGCAGTTTCGCTGACTGTCTGCAGGCCAGTGATGAAGGCTCTCACATGGTCTTCAGATCCCGCAGGTGACTTCAGGTCGTCGCAGCCTCCGCTTGTAGTTCTCACTCCTGTGGACGATTTCTTCTTAAGGGGCAACTTCACGAGGTCATCCACTAGACGTGATTTCTCACTTTCAAGCATTTCCGCTGTAGAATTTCATGTCAACTCAGACTTCCAAATGCCGCAGTGTGCTGCCATCAGGGAGAGTGATCTCAGTGCTCTAACAGAAGTCCACGGCACTACCGAGTCAGCATATTTCGGAAGTCTGAAACACTGCCAGTCTGGTTTTGGGAATGTTGGTATTGCCTTTGTTGCTGTTGCTGTTGCTGTTGCTGTTGCTGTTGCTGTTGCTGTTGCGCTTGCGGCTGTTGCTGTGTTTGCGGCTGCTGCTGGATGTATCCCACAGTGCTTTGCTGTGGGACGTTAGTGGTGTGTAAAAATGCTGGGGCAGATCCACCGTGTACGAGCCCTTGAGTCATCTGTGGACACATGAAGATATTCGTTTATTCTGGTAGCAACCCTTCAATACGTTTCACCATTGTCATTCACATTCTCCACACATATTTTTCAACTCATATTTTTCTTTTGCTCTTTCAACGGTGCTTAAAATGTTATACAGTATTTTTTCACATAATGCAAATCACACATTTATTTTTGAATCAATAACTTGACACTGTAATTGACCTGGTGTAACATTTATGCTTATTACACTCAGGTGAGACTCTGTTGTAGTCTACATTTCAAAAGTGTGTGAAGCTGCTCTTACACTTTACCCTTCCTCTGCATTTATGTTGTGCGTCGATCAGACAAAACAGTGTAAAATATCCATCACTGCTCAGATATTTAATGCACATGAACCATATTTCTACTGGCAGCAAAGTTCTTATATGTATCATTTGACAATGAATATATTGCTATTCTGTTTGCATAATAATAATAATTCATAATTCCACTATTAACATTATGGTTATGATGTTTTATAGTAATAATTTATTGTTCCACTTGTTTTAGACACTCTTCCTCTTCCTGACTGTAATCTAGTAAAGAAAGTTGTTCATAGTTCTCTTGTTAATCAGATCCACAACCTTTAGCTAGATGGTGAAAGTGAAACCAAAAATCAAATCTTGGTATCGTGTTGGTTCTGTTATTTGACCACTTCAGTATCAAACAGCAGTGATGCTGTGATACAGTTTCAACATCTCAGTCTGATCACCAACTGATTTGTGTGTGTGTCCAGTACAAGGTGTCTGAGGAGAATGATATTGTGTTTCCTCATCCTTGCTCCTCAGAGCAGATGTAACAGCTTTGAGGAAAACCTTTAAGCTGTAGAACTAGCGAGGATTGGGACGGACCCACTGTGGCTCATTTTTACATGTGCATCTCTATGTGCATATGTTTTTACGACTGTTCTGGGCCTACAAACATCAGTTGTGTAATACTATTGTTGTAGCCTAATGGTTTTTGTGGATTATTAGCACACAACCCTTGAAAACATGGAAAGCTCTTTAGAGAGATAATGTTCAGTCCACACTAAACCAAAACATCCACATCTCCTGTTTCCCAAACCTGACACACCATCTGCTGCAAAATAAAGTATTGTCTTTATATAGAGAGCTGTGGGTAATTACGTTGAGCAGCACTGTGCAACAATTCGTCATATAAGACTCAGGTTAAAATCAAGCATGACTGCAAAGAAGATAGATGCTGTACCTGAAAGAACTGCTGGGGCTGCTGTATCTGCAGGGAGTGCTGAGATGCCTGAGGCTGAGTGTGGTAGGCTGACTGGGACTGGGGTGTGATGAAACTGTTGTGAGGGATCATTATGGGGGAGGTGAAGACTGGAGAGGGTACGAGGACAGCATTGCAGTTGACCTGTTGCATGGACAATGAAGGAGCCATGATCTGCTGCTCCAAGGTATATCTGTATAGAGGGCACAGTGAAAAGCTCAGACACAATGTGACATAACACCACACAAACAGACCGATGTGTGTGTGTGTATGTGTGTAGCGTAATTAAACAGTTCTCACATGGTTTGGGAGATGCCCATGTTGCACTGAGAAGGCTGTGAGGTGACACTGCTAGTGGGAACCAGCGTCTGCATTGGCTGGTTGAGGAGCATGCTGCAAGAAATAAAATCTGTTACTGGAAGAACTCAATCTGTGCGATGAAAAACAGCCCATCCACTCCAAGCCAGCAAGAAAAGCAAGGACAAAAACACATACCAAGTTCCATTTCATATGGAAAAACCCACAAGTGTAACAGAAAAAATGTGCTCATTTAGAACCCAATCACACAGACGAGCTGCTAGTAAGAATACGTTTTCAAGTGTTTAAGGTCAGCAGAGGTTAGACTGTAACTGAAGGAAGATGTTTTTGAACTACATATGCTGATCTCGCTAATATCTTACTAATTGTGGTTTTGACTACTACACATGGTGCTCACCGTAGTTGTCCATCTTGACTGAACTCATCTGTGTGTCTTTGGTTTGCATCCTGCAGGGGCCTTGTGTTGGTCTGAGAAAACATCATGGGGTTGCTGTACAAAGGCATCGTCAGACTCGTGTTCGTCTGCACAGGCAAACTGACCGACTGCACCTGCCCGCTCTGTGCTATCCTGTGCTGAACCTTTGATCAAACGAGGAAAACACACATTGAGCTGATCAGATTTACTGCACACTTGTTAACAATATATAAAAACTACAGACATGCAATATGCAGTTATATCCTTCCTACATGAACGTATTGTGTAACAAAGCAGCAAATTTAGTTTAGTATTGTTGATGTTTTTCTGCAACAATACATCAAGGTGATTATTAAATTCCATCCGTTGCCTGACAGTCGACAGCCGAAACAGCAAGCAGCATGTGGCAAATAAACTAAATACAAAGCTACCACTCACTGGGATGTTTGCATCTTTCAATAACAGACTATTATAAAAGTCTGAATCCATAGTCTGTCTCCTGCTGTGCCCTGAGCCCTGGAGCAGGTAATGAGTCTTTACTTGCTAATGAATGAAGGTGATTTAATTCAACATTATGTTTTCCAATTTGCAATTTCCAAACAGCTGCATTTGGACAGGCTTTCTCTATACCTGTGTTGAAGGTGAGCTGTTTTCTCTCAGAAGCGAGTGAGGAGATGAATTGTGGGTCCCACAGCCTGGTGGTTTAAGGTGTCCTGAGAGCTGCCTGATCACTCGTGACTGGCTCTGCTGCACCGGCCTGCCTGGACCCTGCTGCTGTGGCTGCTGCTGGGCCTGGCCAAAGTCGTTGTGGATCGGCTGCTGTAGCAACATCTATCACACACAAAAACGTTCATTAACCTGTCTGTCATGTAATAAAAATAAACTACAGCCAAAAATTTATAACAAATGTTCTACTCCATGTCTTATAGAAAGATTGGACTTAATCTGTTCAGGGTGTTCTGTCTCATAGTAGTATGTTTATAATATAATAATATAATATTCATATTTATGATGAGGTTATACTGGCAAACAAATTGGGATGGACAATCTGTTCAGGTTTCATTCTGATTAGAAAACTGTAAACGTGTTGCATTTAAATGTGTGTTCTTGTCCCAAATCACAGCCCCATCCCTTCACAAACAGGAAGCAATAACATTAAACAAGCATCACAACCCTCCTGGAATCTCCTCTCTGCGCATGTTATGTGGGTCATTTAGTTGTCAGAATACGTGTAGCTGAACTGGTTAGCACTGGCCTCTTGGTGGGGCCATTTCACCATAACTGCGAGGGGCGACGTAATGTAAACTTACAAGATCAAGATTTTCCCTAATAGCTGATATTTACATTTTGTGTCACAGATTAAATTGTGTGGTCGCTGTTTTTTTAGTGTTACCTGTAGATTCGCCAGGTGAAGCTTCTCCTTGATGTCATGCAGCTCCTGCTGCTGCGTCTTAATGTCAGCCTGCAGAATGCGCGTCCTCTCCTCCAGCTGCTCTTTCAGCTGGTTCATTACACCGAGCTGAGGCTGCTGCAGCTGATACATTGACGACTGCTGCTGCTGTTGTTGCTGCTGCTGCTGCTGCTGTTGCTGTTGCTGTTGCTGTTGTGTTTGCTGTTGCTAGAAACACATGAAATCAACCAAATAGATCACTTGGGAACAGGGATGAGAAAAGCCTAGCAGTTTTCTTTTGTACTTGTGTTTTGTTTTTTTTCCCACACAAAGATAGTGTACATATGACATACTGTGTAAAGAAATAATCAGATGGAATGAGTCATGATAGTTTACTGTGTTACAGTTTTCTGTAGGTCTTAAAATGACGAGTGATGTTTTTGAGAAACAGACAATATGTAGAAAGCTACCACAAAAAACCCCCATTTCAGATATAATAGTGATAATAATTTTTAACAATTGTTTTTCATTTGCTTTTATAACCCAGCCTTATTACTGGGTCTGGAGACACACAAGCACAACAGATGATAAACACATACAGCAGAGGCAATCATAACAGCAAGATATTTACACAGGCAGAGGAGAGGAAGGCAACAGGCAGGAGAGAAAGTCTAAACACTAACCATTGTGGAGTGCTTGCTGCAGGTAGGAGAAAGAGGGAGACTCATTTGGGGAACACAGGTTTTTTGTCTTTGTGCCAAATTCTATGAGGAAAATGCGGAAACGTTTTAACACAACATGTGACATGATAGCGTGTCAACTTTGCGCAGTTGTTTCCCACTGACCATTTCATCTCCAAAGAGAGAGAGACACATGGAAATGTTGAATAATCTGACCTTTGAACTGCTAGGCTGGTGTCTAGCAGATGTCTTCTCTGTCCCAATGGAAGCTGATTGCCATGACGGTGTGCAGGCCTCAGTGTAGGAGTTCGCTGCTGCAGAAGAGACGGGTCACAATCAGTAACAACTAAATCACTGTTTTTCTTTGTCAAACAACAGCTACAACATTAGCACACTATTTTATATTCAAAGTCTTGGGATATTGCTTCTGTAGATCCCTTAATCTGGCAGTGATTTTTTTATCTGACATTTTCATACACACTAATCTTCTTGCTCAATTATGATACATATTTTTGAGTTTGTGAACGAATCTAGTTTAGAGTTGCATAATTACGTTATCAACAGCAAAATAAATACATAGTTTCATTAGTGCACTAGTTAAGTCAGTTTTAGAGCATGTATTTTTAACTATAGTACTGAATTTGTGTACTCATCACTGAAAAAAGCTACTATTCTTGTGCACTTACTAAAATATGCACTTACAATATTTATCACATACATGTATAAAAAATTATAATAATCAAGCAGTGGTGAATTAAACGTAGTGGTCGATCAATACAGTTTTATGTAAAATACCAATATGTTGTTGTTTCTTTCTCTTTTTGCATCAGATAAAATTTAACAATTGACAAAAAGATGTTGAAATTATTTCAACATAATAAGATTTGATGATCTACAGTTTGCTTTAGAAGTGATATAAATATAAATGCAGGAAATACCACTGATTTATTTTCAGTATTATTAAATACATAACTAATATTGTATTGTGTAATTAACATTCATATTTAATTATCGAAATTCTCCTGTTTAAAAAAGGTATTGCTAATAATCATGCCTTTCTTTCTAAACATAGTAAACATAGTCTTTCTAAGAGAAAAGTAAAAACAACTTATACAATGCATTTCTTTTCTGGTTGTATAACAATACTGCTGATTCACCAGCCCTTGAATGCCACATCATTCGGCCTCTGACCTAAACCCACAAACTATGATGCATTAACTGGTTGTTTTTTCAGCGTTCCTAACATAAAAGAAAGAAGGAAAGAAAAATCAACATTTTTTTTTGTTTTATGAGTAATAAAAATGAAAGTGTATGTTTGTGTGGGTTAAGGGAAAACAGCAGCAGCTACTATGTTTACTTTTTATGAACAGCAAGTGTAAATTAATCTGCCTCTTTGTATTGTTCATAAATATGCAAATGGGAGTGTGTTTTAATATATTAGATAGTGGGTGGAAGAGCAGCCTAAGTCAGAGCGACTCGAGGCTCAAACGAACAAGGGAAGCTAAAGTAAGCCTTGGAAACATTTCATCATGGATTCATCGTCACCCACATACATAAAGGGGGTGTTTTATTCACTTCTGGCTTAGTTAGTTCTACCTCTAACCACAAAAGAACAAGACAAAGGTCCAGCTGTAGGATCTTATCATTTTTCTCCCATTTTTCAGCTAAATTTAAATAACACAACAGTTCCAGGAGCAGGAGTTTTGTACATATTGACCTGCTGTTGAGTGAGTTAGCACTTTAGGGAACAGAGGATGACTCACACGCAGAGTCTGACAGCGCTGTGTGGGAGGACTTCCGGGAGCTGTGGGAGGAAACCGAACGTGCACCAGTGTTTCTGTCCCGTGTAGGGTCCAGCGTGGAACACATGTCCAAATACAGCTCCTGAGCCTGGAACATGCATTAATGTTCAAAAGAGAAGGTCAGCTCTGGATGTGACATAAATACTAACCTTGCATACAGCACATATTGTACATACAGTAGATGGGCTCTTACCTTCACAGAGGAAGAAGCTATCTCAGGTGGAGAAAGCTCTTCAAGGCCGAACGTTCTCCTCCTTTCAGCTCGCACTTCAGCATAACTGAATAACAGCAAACAGAGGAGGTGTGAAATCATCTTAATCCTAAACCATTGTAATATCTGACCAAATAATCTATGTCCTATACACATGACTAATCCCAGGCAGACATGTACATGCTACTCCCCTTGCAGATGTTAGAGCAGCCCAAGGCACAACAGTCAGGCTTACCTGACGACGGTGTGAGTACAGACGATGAACTCAGGTTTGGAGTTCCACTGGTGGTATGTGATGTAGTAGTGAGTCTGCAACCAAATCCACTGCTGACCTTTGGTCAGGAAGCGATAATAACAGGATTTACCCTTTCCGAACTGCATTACTGAGAAAAGAAAAAAGAATGGACAAATTAGCGCAGTGTTTAGATGTCACAAGTCAAAGCTTTTTCCTATGCACTAGCACAGTAACTGCTGTATTACCTCTTTGTCAGAGA
>JAUBNQ010000006.1:7204480-7216908 GCA_032353495.1 Ctenopoma kingsleyae
CAGTTAAGCTAAAGCATGAGCACAGTGTTAAACAAGTGTTTCAAACTGACTAACATCAACCATACCTTAATTATTCTGTAGATACCATGTAATCAAAACCCCTTTATTATTTAGTTTAGCTGCCTAAACATATATGAAGACATATGATATTTAAAATTAAAAAGAACATTAAATTAAAAATGTCCTCTAGAATCCCCCCTCCCCCATATGATCCACATGCTGTCATGATCATCAGACTTAGCCCTAACTAGCTCTTGGTTGTCCAATGATTGTTTGTAAGCAATCCAGAATCGATTCCTTTCTACCCCTTTTTTTTCTATTACACTTTTTTTCCCAAATTGAGCTTACAATTCAAAAAAGCAATTGCTGAGGGAAACACTAAGGGCTAATCAAAAACACAACTTGCAATGGTTGTTGTCAACATACATGTCCAAACTACTATTTACATACATTAAAGTAACCTACTGTGAAAATGTCTATTTAGAAATTACCTATAAAACGTGATGTTATAGATGTTATGCATCAAGAATCACTTTGTGCAGCTTAAGCATATAAAATATACAACACAAATTCATGACCAATAAATGACTTTTCTTTCTTCTTTAAAGTTTAATGGAGGAACAACGCCTGCTGCCACAACAGAACCCCTCCCCTCGCCTAAAGCTTGATCTATGATATATCGTACACTTATTAATTTAATTTAAAGCTCACTAAATGTATTTACTAGCTTACCTGAAGCAAATAGCAACTGTATATTTAAAGCTGGCATCTGGTGTTGCCTTAGAAAACTTCCAACAAATCTGTGTGTCAGAAAACCACTGTCACATCTAAGCAACAGACAGCTTCCTTGCTGCTGAAGATATAATCCTCCAATGCAAATGGAAGGACGTCTGCAAGGCCCTCGTTTTCTGTTCACTTTCACTTCTTTCCCCCTTCAAATACACTGCTTTCTGGTGTTTGAATGTTAAGATGTTAAGTTACTGTACATACATGCTGCAGCCGCACTACACTGTAAATTAAAATATAAAAGAATTTTGAGATCCTATAACTCTGCACCATTGCAGCACCCCGGCAGCCAACGGTTACAGCACATGCTGCATCATCATAGCGTCTCTGGTTTGGTTTTGACTGCTGAGGTTTGTTGCAGGCCATAACCTCTCTCTATTTTCCCATATATACATATATATTAAAAAAATCACTTATCTGAGAGATCCTTTATAGCTTATCAACCAGTGGGCGGCTCTTAGTTAATGATGGATTATACTGACCTCTCATGCACACAGGTTGTTTTTGATACCATTAGTAACTTTAAATTAACGACTGTAGAGAGCCTGGGCACGGATTACAACTGAAATTTCCCTGTAGTTTTCAGACACAAAATACCTGTTTGACATCAGTGACTGGGGTGTGGCTGGCATACATCGCAACCTCAACCGCAAAAGGACTGAAGCTGCAAAAAAATTCTGCCACATATGATTTGGAACGTTTCTTAAGAAACGATTTTCCTCTGTGCAACAGTAAAACTCAGACAGGACTGTTTTATCATAGTTGGTGTTTTAGCTGGACTCTACTGTAGCTCTACCAAAGAAGACCTATGTTGTTTATCTATATTCTACTGGAAAAGACATATGTAGTTATCATGCCCATAATGTAATGTTTAACTCCTAAATGAGAATTGGAACTTGCACAATTACCTCACTTCTCTGTTGATTTTCCAGGAACTATCAAAATATATATCAATATATCACTATGTAAACATATTGACGACTAACCCCTGATTTTTAATCACCAGAGCAATAGGTGACTCCTATCACTAGTATATTATTAATAAAAAATGCAACTGATATCAACTCACGTTACTTTCTGTAGTTTTCATCTTCCTAATATTTCAACACAAAAGCTTTAAAAATGAGCTGCAGGTCCTGTCTGCTTATCAAAAACATACAAATGATCACCGTAGATCAATAAACAAACTCTACAGCGCAAATCTGTACTGACCGTAAACAACCACTTCAAAGTGGGTAAGCTACATAGACTTAATTGTTCAAAAATGATCTAACAATGAAACACTGAGCAACAATGACACATCCTGTATGTAAGCAACATTTTGTAAAGAAAAAAACCAAAAAAACAAATCAAGTGCTAGGACAAACATGCAACGAAATCTGGACAACAAAGTTCCTGAACTGAAAACAATACAGTAAACCTTTATCACCACCATAATTCTTCGTTGTTGATTATATTTTTGCCATGTCTGTACATGACCAATTTAAGAGCAACAGTTCATAAAGCCATTAGATATGGCTTGTAAACTTTTAAAAGTGCCGCCTAAAATATCTTCCCTGCAATACCACAATAAATCTGCTCATAATAAATCTCAATTCAATGTTGTTGACTGTTAATGTTATCAAGAGGTTAGTGACCCGTTTTCACAGTATATGATGCAAATGTTTCATCTGCTCTCACACACATCAGAACATCGCCTGCTAATGAAAAAAAAGCTATCTGTAAACTTTCTAATAGCCAACAACATCCTTTAAAAGATTCTATAATAATGCCGCTGCGCTTGTGCTGATAGATGAGTTCAGGCTTCTTGATAATACATATACATCACTGAAATCTGGGCTACGGGTGTCTGCTTATCTAAAAGTTTATACTGCCTGACCACGTCCACCTGCATTGGCTCAAGCTCTCAGGTAAACACGAGCTGGGCCTGGACAAGCTTAGCTTCAGTGAATCTGGAAATGTTTGTTTTAACCTGTATCTAGGTCTGATTGCTTTAGCTTGGACTGTATAGAGTCTGAAATGATATGAACACAGTAGTAGTATAGCATATGGCATTATACATGTATGAACATTTATTTTTCTTTTTAAATCTTTTATCTTATCAAGTTTTCTGTTGTGTTTTGTTTTCTGTTCTGTAAAGCTCCTCTTTTAGTGATAAGGAAACAGGAAGTGCTCCTGTTGGTTAAACAGCTACAAATGAAAAACAGTGGGAAGCTAAATGAGCGTGGCCTCGATGACCCTTTAACTTCCCATTGACATGGTTTGGATTTTAAGAGGACCGTGCCCACTGCAAACGACAGTGAGTACGAGAAAACAGTGGTTTAGTCAGAGAAATGTGACCTCTTGTAGACTTAAAGCTGCCAGGTTGGGTAATATCACCTTGACCTGAGCCCGCTGAGAAATTATTTAATCATTTATTTTCCTGTGACATTTAACATTTTAGGATATTGCGTCTTCGAGGAGCCAGTGACGGAAATCCTTGCAGTGTTTTGCCATGAATGTCATCAGCGGTGGTTCAACGGAAAGAAAAGGAAAAAAAAATAGGTTATTTGAACCTTGTTACCAGGACACTAGATGACAGTGAGCTGAAAACATGTAAGCAGCATTCAAGAGCGCAGAGTACGCGCAGCGCTTTTGATCCACACTCCTGCGTTTGACATAATACATCTTCTGGGTCTCGTAGAAAAATATTAACTAGCTTTTAACTGGGGCTAATAATGCTGTCGGCCACCTTTAATACCATTTGCAAAGAGGCCACTCATGAACTTTGATGTTAAGAGGCAGAGGCAGCAGTATGACAGCCTTACGCGTCCGTCAGGGTGACGCGAAACTGAAAGTTTAAATTAAATCTCACCTACCTTGAAAACAGGTCTCTGGCAGAAATAAAGATCCACACTTCGCTTTCATCAATCTAGTCATTTTCTTAAAAAAATAACTACAGCATAGCAGCTGAGCGCAACTCCCAGCGTCGGACTGGCCAGGCGTTGAACGCGTTACATTGCGTAACAACGCCTAAGTTAATAACGTGCTGTTATTATTCGCCGGTGAAGCTGTCTGCGGCTTTGGCAGTCCTAATTTATCTACAACACACGAGCAAAATTTCCCATTCGTAGTCTCTGCTGGTCGCGGTCTATTTTCCAGGCGCTGCACTCCACATCCTCCGCTGGCAGTGGCTTGTAAACAGGACCGAGTGGCTGAGAGCAGAGAAAGTAGGTCAGCTGGTAGCTCAATACTCTGCTAACGACGGCAGCAGCATAAGCAGTCGGCTGTGCAACACAACCGAAAGAAACCTGTAGTGACCGGGCGGAGGGAGCAGATTGCAATCTATAACCCCTACTTAATGTATAATAACACAACACTTGGTGCCATTCAGGGGCCTAAATGTGGAGAGGGCGTCTGTATGTGTGATACGGGTTTGTAATGTTTACTCACGGTCTTAAATTGTGAATGGTACGGTCTGAAAAGAAGCCTAATACCATTCAGGCACAGAAGAGTGGCATGCAGCCTTTCATCTATTAAGTCACATTTATTTAGGAAGCACAGCCTGATGTAAACTCACAAACGTAAGGGCCAGACACTAGGAAATGTTAAATGACCAGAGTTGGACCTTACAGGTACTGTCAGTCTACATAAAGGCAAATCTCATACTGAGGAGGTGCCTGCCAACAAGACAGAGCAGATTAGCCTGTCTGACCCTGTTTAGTAAGTAAACCAGTTGTTTAAATCTCAGCAGGACAAACTTAACACCAGAAAGAAAAAGATGACACTCCAATAAACAAGACCAGAAGCTGAAGACTTGTTGTTTCCCCCCCTTGAGTACTTCCCAATGTACTTCCTATGTTTTCTTTAACAACTTCCTGGTTGCCTTTTCCTTCAGCTAAAATCCCAAATGTGGGTCAGCAGTCTGCATGACTAATTTCAAGGGCTCATAATGGCCCAGCTCCAAATATTTTGCTTCTGTCAAACGATCACACAAATGGCCACAGACACAGGCCTACATATCCACACACTGAGAACTTTAAATAGATTAAAACTACTGGAGGCGAGATTTTAAGACCATCTGTTTACTTTAAGACACTGTTTTCAGTCCGTAAGAAGGTGGTGACACTTCAGATGCTAAAATACTCCATAGCAATGTTTGATTGTAATACTTATCAGTAAACCAGTTCTGCAGTGACCACTGAATCTGCACAGTAGGTCAGCATTTGTAAACAAGTCTTGAATTATCAGTGATAAAAACCAGGAACCTGCTACTTCTCACTGTAGTCCTCATTCGGCTGTTATTACTGATTCTCAACAGATACTGTAGATGGTCGATTGTTATTTTTGCGACAAACCTGACTGTCATGCTGTGTTTTTAGCTGAAGAACAAAAGCTCAACTAAAGAATGAGTAATCTTGAATCCGTAGATATCTGTTTTTACAGTCTAGTCAAACAGAACAGCATATTCACACTAAGAGTTTGCAGAAGTGATTAGCAGCTCTCTGAGGCTGATCATGAGCAACGCATTGTTTTGGACCAAATGCTAACATCAGGATGCTGACGAAAAGTCTAGTCAGGGCAATTTATTCTGAGGGTTGAGTGAATGTCTGCTCTAAGCGTCACAATAAACCATTCATCAAAAACTGTTGAGATTTCAGTCTGGGTCTAAGCAGTGAATCGACCAACATGCTGACACACATCCACAAAGTTGAGCTGCTAACGTGGCTAAAATGTCTGCACCTTTCACCTGCTATTATTTTTTATACTGTCTCACAGTTGCCTTTTCTTTTAGTTCTGGGTTTTAAGGTGCTAAGAAACGTACACGTTTAAGTCCACTTGTCAAGCGAAGAATACAGACAAAAGGGGACATCGAGTGCTTTGACAGGTCAGACTAAACCTCAGAAAACCTTAAGTGCATGTTCCCAATTAGACAAATGGAGCATCACATAATGGAAATGGAGAGCAATAGCCTGCAAGTACCACCTGACTCTCTGAACATTTTTAGCAAACCATTCCTAAAGATTGTAATATACTGTCTCACTTTCAAGCTGATACAATTTCAATAAGATGTATTGTTAATATCATGTGTGCAGTACAGTCACAGGTGACAAAAATCGTTCTCTTTTTCCAACGTGATTTTAAAACCACACATTAAGCCTTGTCCACAAGATTGAGACACACAGTTGCAGCAATGCTAGATTTGCTTTGACTTATGTCTCAGCGACTGTCTTCCTGCAATGACTCACACTTTCCCACAGCTGATTCATACTGTAGCTATGGTAGTAGTCCGGATTTTGATGACTGATATAACTGATGACATGGTAGCAGTATGGTTCAACTCTAACCAGCCTGAGAGACATGGAGACACAATAGCAAGACCAGCTCCACTGGTCCTCCAGTGACTTTTATCTCATTTATCAACTAAATGATCATGTACATATCTGGAAGTTGAGTCATGGCAACTGGACTTCTTTCTTGTTAGGTCAAAACATTTCACTACTCATCCTCGTAGCTTTGTCAGACTGATGAAGCTTGAATGAGAATCTTTACAGACATAAATGATCATACCTTTGGGCTCAACAGACCCTTCACTCTGTCATTAAATATTTTGTATTACGGTGATATTAAGGTGATATTTCAGTTCATTTCAGTTGTACAAGTTTTTAAATTTGTGCAGTGCACTTACCCTGCACTGACCATAACCATGATGGTTAATCAAGCAATCTAAAATATTCTTCTTACATCAACTGGACTATTCATTATGTTGGAGTTTATGAACAAAATAACAGTAAATCACATAGAAGAGAAAATCTTTGTTCCACTGCTTTGTTTTGGTTGAACCGTACAGCCAGAATAAACACCAGACACCACTGAGGCCCCCCCACTACATTAGCCGAATTGAATTCCCAATGCTGGCCCTTTCATGTGTGGAGTTCCTACTGTGTGTTCACACTGGTTGTTCCAGTTTCTCTTATGTCTGAAATATATGAAAGTATGGTGGATGACAGACATTAAAGTGCTATGAAAAAGTATTTCCCCCCTTCCTGGTTTTTTTTCTTTGCAGATTTGTCCCTGATATGATTCAGATGATCAAACACATTTTAAAATTACACAAATATAACCTGATTAAATACAAAATGCTGTTTTTAAATGGTCAATTTCAAACCTGCCTGGTGCCATGTGAAAAAGTAAGACAAAAACACTGCAAAATATGGAGTCTGTCTGAGTAAACACCCTAAGCCAGAGTACTCATTGAATGACTCAGAATGGTTTTGCTGTCCTAATGAATATACGGAGTATGAAATTACTGCCCATGCATATGTCAGTAACCCTGCAACCAATGTCGAACGTGTCACTATTAACACTTTTTCTTTCAGCAGCAATATCTCTGGGGATTTATCGCATCAACAACAATTTGTGTCTTTATTTGTGGCCTCATTTGAAGAGTTAAAATAATTAGATTTCAATTATGTGTGATTACTTACTAGGGTGTAGCGAACGTCTCATTAACACTGACAAGCAAATCTGTGTTCTGGTTTTCTCCCACAGTCCAAAGACATGCATGTTAGGTTAATTGGTGACTAAATCGCCTGTAGGTATGAATGTGAGCATGAATGGTTGTCTGTCTATGTGTCAGTCTTCAGCTAGGATTGGCTCCCTCTCCCACAACCCTGAAGGACAAGCAGGTATAACTAATGCATGGACATTATGTTTTTATATTATGTTGACTGAGTCTGATTTAAATGACTACATTTTAACAACGATAATTTAAAAAAATATAACAAAATCTTTCAAACTCATTAGTTATGAAAAAAAGCAGTGCCGTTATTATTTTATTATTTTTTTGATATTATCTTTATTTCACCCGTTATCAACCTCATTTAGTTAATTTTTACCCGTGCACTGACTAAACAAGACTAAAACATGATTAAAATTAAAACTGAGATTCACAAAATCTTGAATAAACTAAGAGAATAAATGACTAAAATACTCAAATAAATTACAATTTTCCAGAAATAACTATGACTAAAACTAAAACATCCTGTCAAAATTAATAACCGACTACAGCACATTCCCACATTGCTCCAGTAATTGAAAACCCACCACAGAAACACATAAAAAAAAACAAAAATAATCCATAATTCACAGTTAAATTCATTAAAATAAGTGTGAAATCAGTCAAATAAGAAACAAAAGCAAGAAGTTACTCAAAGTTGTCTCATCTGACGCCATCCTGACACAAAATGTGGATTTTTATGTGTCTCTAATTTAATCATCAAAAAAAAAAAAATCAGTTGAACTAAAATTTTCTCAATGTCTAGAAGCAGGCAGACTTTTACAAACTGTACCATCACCTGAACACAGCTTTGATCATATGAAATAAAAAGTGAGATCTGACTTTTATATTGCCACAGTATCAGATCTTCAAAACCAAAAGCAGACATGAAAGCACTGCACAAATTACAAGAGCAAGAGAGGTAATAATAATAATAATAATAAAGACCAAAGACTGTGAATGAGTGATACAGGAAATCAAAACTTCAACAAAATCAAACAATCTATAATTAGACCACAGAGAGACATGTTGGTGATAAGAGGTAGCTGTCTAAAAACTCTGACCTTCAACATAGAAAACATACAACATGATGTCAATACACGGCACACACAAGAGTATTTACCAACCTGTCTAGTCTGTGATTGCTTTACACCAGAGAATACTAAACGGACAGGCTACCTTTTCCAAATTCATTCCCAATATTTCCTTCAAAAGGACCTGCAACACATCTGCATTGCCACCTTTAGTTTCTTCCCTCACTATCAAATCTTTTTCCCTCAGGTTCCAATAATGTGTATATAATACTTAACAAGTCACAGAGGACAATAATGTAAAGCTCTTAGCTTAAAAATTTACATCACAAAGACTTTCTACTGTGGCCTTTAATGGACTTCATAACAAATTGTCGGTACCTTGATAATAATGCTTTTTGAGCTCGAGCTTTAACCGAGTATTTTCCATAATTGACAGAATTGTTTTTAACAGTTACAGATAAATCTGAAGGCCGTCCATCATTTTGATAGACTGAAACACTGGGGGTGACTTTAAATACTGTAACTTTAAATAATTCAAACCCCTGCCAAGTTTGAGGCGAGTGTCGTACTTTGTGTAGTCTTTGACCTGATCTGCATGACCTCATTGTCAGTTTGCTTTGTTGCCGCCAACTTTTCAGTTTGTTGACGGTAACTTAAAAGATGTGGTAACTAAAAAGAGCACGTAAGCATCATCACTGACCTCGGCACCGCACTCAACACACGCTGAAGAGCCAAACACTGGAGTGCTTGGAGCGCATCTGTGCCACTGCGGGTCACAGAGGGGTGCAGCTGTCCCACTGGTGTGTGTAGGAGTTTGTGCGAGTGCTTACAGTATTGGGAAATCCCACGTTTGGAGTGACCACAAAAAGTGGTTGGTGTCTCTGTTCACCTTTTCTCCCCATGCCACTAAACACATTTTGTGGCATTCTTAATTTTTAAAATATTAAAATGAATGAATGAATGAAAATGAAATGCAAATAAATATATAACAAATATATATATATATAATAAATAACGGTACAGTATAAAATATATGCTCCCATAACATCTTATTGTGGAGAGGTGCTGTTGAAGCCTCCCATGAATTCAGAGCTCATTGAACAGCAGCAGTGCAGATATATTCACTTCTTGAAGTTTTTAAGGGACACTCATCCTTCTAACCAATCAGAATTGTAATTTCTGCTTGATTAGTAGGTTTTGCAGCTTCTTATTTATTGTAATCTGAAGACTAAAAGCTGAAGGGCTGTGCAGAGCGTGCAGAGCAAAGTGAAGCGGGTAGCATTTGGTTGAAGCTGAAATATCTCAGCAACTGTTGGATACCAATTATGTTGGTCATGACATTTCCTCTAGCATCACCATGAGGGTGAATATTATGATTTGTACAGATACATTCGTATAACTTTTTAAAGTGTTAGCAAGCAAGTTAGCATTGTAATTGTGACAGTGCTAGCATGCTGACGTAACTCAAAGCATTACTGTGCCAACATGCAGCCACACACACGGCTCTAGATATGATCTCATGTAAATATCTCACCTACACAGCTGCGCCTCTAAAGTGATACACCTAAGTGATTAACTTACTTACCTATACAGAAACAGCTTCCACTAGTTACCAGAATAATCACTGCCAAAATACAATGCATATTGTATACATATGGTGATAAAACATAGCAAGGAAAATTAACAATGCCAATGTGATAATATCTTATTCTGAAATAAATAGTTGCTATGCCAGTGACCACAAAGTATGAGACATCTAAGATTCATAAAGATGTCCCACATTTACTGCATTATTCACCATCCGCCTACATAGACATTAGTTCCGCTCTTTTATGTAGGTCACGCTATTGGATAATGAGATGACATTTAGTACTCATAAGCAGGCCTGACTACATACTGTAATAAAAGCTTACTGTTGGAGTCTTTATGTCCTGTACCTGTGTCCAGACTGCTTGCCTTCACATCAGTGAAAAAACTGGATTATTTTGATAATCACTCACACATTAAGCCATATCGCCTCGAGCCACATCTGTGATGCTGGTATTGATGATGTGATCGTGGTCCTCTGCTGAGGCACTGACTGTCATTAATTAGACAGTGGCACTGCTGTTCGCTCTGTGTTTCCATAGTAACAATGTGTGGTGTCTACTTTCCCTCAACTAAGGCAGCTATGTCCATCAAGGCACTGGTTACCATTTTCTTCAGGTCTAGGAGATTTTTAATATGCACCTCAGAGACTCATTTGTTAGTCTGATGAATATTAATAAAGTGTCAGACAACCTCTCTGGCTGCATGTTTCCCTCATTATAACAACCTAAACTCACTCTTAACGAACTGTAACAGCAGCAACACATGACTTAATACTGAATAAAGAGGTCATTTACTGTTGCAGCTCTGAATTCTTACTCCATGTTATATATATATATATATATATATATATATTTATTAAGGGATGTTCGATATTAGCTTTTTTACCGTTATACCGATATTGTCTAGCTCTTAATTTCTGATACCGATACCAATATATCCCCCTCATAAAAAACAGAAAAACTAAATCATTTTAGGTAACTAACACCACATATCTCCTATCATGCATACTTAAGGAGAAGTAGCTGAAGAGTTTGATGTGTATGACATTATATATTAAGTTTAACAAATGACACTAAAAACTGCCAAAACATGAGAACAAGGAGTGCAACAAAAAAAGTCAGAAAACATGGGGAGGTGTAAGGTGTGAATGAGGCATAGGGTACAGTCTCAAATCAAAGGTCCTATGTAAGTGAGTTAAGATAACCCTATATAGTCTTATTTTAGATTACTGGCAACAAATACGCAATAAAAATGTAAAATTTTCCTACTTTCCTCGTCTTTGTCTTCTCTCAGACAGATACGAACATCACACGAGCAGTACAGTAGACGTTCTTTCCAATGCAACCGAAGAAAATCACAGGAAATGGTGTATTATTTCTACATGACCATTCTTCAGTCCACCCTCACTGTTGGCTGGCTTGAAATTACAAAATGTTCAAGTCAAAGACATCCAGGATAGATTGCACACTCTACTGGGTACAACTCCAGATCTTATCTAAAAGCAGATAATAGTAAGGAAGTTAAAATGTGCAATAAATAAATAAATCACAGAATGGACTATTTTGGGGATATTTATTGCATCAAACAGCATTTTCTTCCATTGACTGTTCAATGGCACCGGCCATTAAAGGAACAAATCATAATGATCCTCTTCAGCAGTGCTTTCCCACGAGTGTTGTCCATCTCAACCAAGCAGCAGCGTCACACTAATCCTCCCCTGGGCAACAGCTGAACCCTTGCACTCACTGAGCTGTACTGGACAATCCTGTCACGGTGCAGGATAACACATCTTCACCTGCTGTGCAGTAAGGAACAAACACATGACCTTGCCCCAAGCTCTTCACAACTGTGCCTGTGTGCAGCTATTAATGTTTTTCTTTGCTTTGGTACTTTTTGTAAAACATAACAGCACTTCTATACATTGTGATAGAAATTTGCAGAGATGAAACACATATTAGACACTAAACTAATTATTAACTTACAACTTATCCATTGGCGGTAAAACTTTTAGTGTCCCATTTTAAAAAGTACATTTGGCTTCTTTCATTTATTCTATGTTGACTTTTTATGCCTTTTTTGGTCATGATTTGTTGATACTTTTCGCAAAGTACCTTTATTATGTGTAATTACGCATTCACCACACAGCACGACTTCGCCGTGGGTGGCTGCATCCTTTATATGAGAAAGCAGACCTATAAAACAAACATCCTTTCACCAGGTAGAGCTACTCTCAAATTTTCTCATAATTATATTCTTTCAACTATTCCAAATGAATCACCAAATTATTTCAGGCCTATTATTGTCTGCTGCTGCTCAGGAAAAGATGCAATTACCTAAGGCAGTGTGTGAGCAAATATGTGGGTCACAATTCTAGGGCATGGGAGGAAAGGGCAATGCAGCTCTTTCTTTGTACTGCTGTCTTGAGCTCATATTCATAGGTTACATCTTTGATTAAAGTCCTGGCCGTGAAAAGATACTAA
>JAUBNQ010000006.1:7224998-7251837 GCA_032353495.1 Ctenopoma kingsleyae
AGGAATCTACCTGTGACATCATCATTCTCATCACATAGTGATGTCATAGACTTTATTCATTAAAAAAATTCACAAACTTTACTTTACACTCCACTGTTACCATGGCAGCAAGGAATACTGAAAAGTGGCCAGTATAGGCTCATTAGCATTTCTATATTTGCATTCTGCCATTTCCAGTGGGCCTGATACTGATTCTTGGAGAACACCTTTGTCAACCATCTGAGAAACATCAATTTAACCAGTTACTGTGCTATGAACAGTTCTGAAGCCTGACCTTTTGGACTGAAGCCTGTAATTCTCCTCCAAGAAACTAAGACATGAGTTCACTGATAAATCTGTGGTAAATCTTTTAGACTGACAGGACAAGCTCACACATAGGCCAGAGGTCATTATGGTGACCAGTGTCACTACCTTCATGCATTGCAAGCACCTGAGTCATCTTCTACAGTACATTAAGTGGGTTTTGCCTGCCTGGGAGTAAAAGTAGAATTTCACATATGTACAATGGGCGCAGGAATAACAGTAGTGCTAAGGCAAATGAACTTTGAAAGTCAAAGTGAACTTGAACTAATGTTTATGTTCAGTTTAATATGTGCAGAAATTGCTTTTGCATATGGAGAGAGAACTAAAAGGAAGGTTATTTTGTGATACTAAAATGTTGCCTTTGGAGATGAAGACCAGTGGAGGGAGCATCATGATTTGGTGCTGCTTTGCTGCCTCAGAGCTAAGTTACTTTGCCATCATTGAAGGTAAAAACAATTCCCAAGTTTATTCAGGTATCCTACACTACAGTAACAAAATAAATCCACCTTCCACTCCACCATCCCCATCCACTCAGAACCCAGAACAACAGAGATGAGGGTACAATAAAATGAGAGTCATTGTTGGCAGACATCCTATGAATATGGCTGAACACCTGAACATTGCACATCTGACACACAGCTATGGTTAAGTTCTACACAGGTACAGCTGGTTATAAAATCAGAGGGTTCACTTATTTCTTTCTCATCATTGCCATAATGTTTGATGGTTGTATTTAATGAACATGTGAAATGTGTGTTTGGTTGTGTTAAGCACACTGTGTTGGTCTATATCTGTGACTTAGAGCAAGATTAGGTCACATTTTAGGACTCACTAATGCAGTTACCAATGTTTTCACATACTTCTCCTCGTCGTACTAGCAGCAACATGTTTGTGATTTTTACATTACATTTTACATTATGACACATAGCCACCTACAAAAATATCTTATAAATATGTATATAACTTCAACTCATTTAACTTCCTGAATTTTCAGGAAATAAAATCAGTAACAGTGTTCAATGGTGAAATCATTCTCTATTCCCTACTGAATGTTGTCAATTTGAATAACAATACGTTTTTACTTTAGATCAAATAAACAAACAGAACAGTATTGCAGTGTTTCGCTGGAGGGCGCTAACACAAAGCACCAGGTGATGTGAGAACAACTTGAGAAAGGAGGAGGCCATTCACTAGCCTGTTTTAGCTACACACACCTAGCTACTGTTAGCTAGCCGGCGGCTAATGAGCAAGCTAAAACATCAGTTTGTCTTAATGTCGCCTGTCTTATCAAGTGATGGCGAGAGAACAGTGTTCACAAACCGAAGCTGGTGAGTGCTGAGCTTCCCTTTGATTCGTGACAAACCATTCTGCATTTACACAGTTTACAGCTGTGTGTCAGCTAGCGAGCTAAGTAACGAGCGCAACCCAAAACTAGCTAATGCTAGTTCGTCTCAATAGGAACAGTAGTTACTAAGCTAATACACCTTCTTTCTTTTCAGAACTGTATTACCTCATTGCCAGATTTCTGCAGTCTGGACCTTGTAAAAAATCAGCACAGGTAACACCATACTTTAAGCAGAATTATTAACTCATACCGGTTATAAATCGCGAAATTAACCAGATGATGCTAGAAGCTAATGCTAACCGTGTCTGTTGTTAGATTCTGATCGAGGAGCTGGAGGAGTATGAGGTAGGTTCAGGAGCACCTTTCTGTTTTTATTCTCATGTGTTGTTTCCGCACTGCTGTCTGTCTGACACATTTTCGGCCAAGCTGTCAGCAATTTTGATCGTTGTTAAATAAAGCAGCGCGTTATCCAGCCGAGACGAAGCTAGCGATTTTGAGCCACCTATAACAGCTTTTCTTTTAACTTTAGTTGGTCCCTCAACGATGGAGTTGGGACGGGAAGAAATACAAACGAACCTTCCACGACTGGGTAAGTGTGAATTGTCACAGTAAACTTTTTTTTATATATCGCATAAGCCATATAACTTATATTGTTATCGACAGTTGTCTATTAGTGGATGTCTATATTTCTAATTGAGTTGGCCATCAACGATCAGACGCAATGGTAATATGTTTAATTTTATTAGAAGACATTTAAACATGAATATTAGTACAGGCCTGTTGATAAATTACCATATACTGGCTTTGCTATTGTGTGGGCTAGGGGGAGGAGAAAAGAGACCAGGTCGAGTAGTGATTGGGTGAGTCACATCCAGAGAGCTGTCAGTCTTCTGCAGGAGCCAATGAAATTACAGTTTCTTTTGAGCGAACCGGAACAAGAGTTGCGAGCTTCTCTGCCCCTCCCTCTTTATTTCCCTCTCTCTCCATCTGTCTCGATTGTTTCTTTACCTAACAAAACATACAGAACCATACCACGCTGCTAATGTTTACTATCTTCAAGAATTAACACAAAGAGGAACGTAAAAAAATACTTTTTAAGTTGCCTGTTTTATGCATATAAATATATTACTACACTATAAGTGTTATATAATTTATAATACTGCACGTTTTAGAATTTCATCATAGAACATGTTGTAAAAACAAACATACTAACATAAGATTATGTCTTTACATATAGAAAAATAATATATAAAAATAATATTACAATACAATAATGTGTAAAGGATTGTTAAGGTCTCTGTTATAGCTAAAGATAGTTAAATTGCCAACTTATGTTATAAAATTGGCTTTTGCTGATATATTGGTTTCATTATATATGTCTGCTGATAAACAGAAAAGAAATGCCCAATACATCTTTTGGTATGAACTTAAAAAATCTGGGTACATTTTAATGGTTAAGGTGCTGTCCCTAATAATCACTGTCTTTTTAATTAGTTGAGCAAAGTTGGATTTCATTAAATTTCTTTGATTTTATTTGGGCGTTCCAGCAGTTTTTGAGAATGTAACTAAGTTGATGTTTTGGTGTCTGATGTCATTTGCTGTATTTTTTAAAATGCTTTTTCCAATTTCTGCAGGTTATTTTGAACCAGCACATTCCTGCAGACTATCTGCTCCGTGTTTGTCAGAGGATAGGCCCGCTTATAGAAAAGGAGATCCCACCTAGTGTTCCTGGAGTTCAAACACTTCTGGGGCTGGGAAGACAGTCCTTGCTTCGTACCAATAAAAGTGGGCATTTTCCCTCCATCTGCCATAGTTATTTTGTCTCTGTAGTTATTTTCTCTGCAGTCCTTATACTGATACTGTTTTTATAGTTAACATACATAACAGTTTTTCCACTTTTATATTTATTGTGCATGTTTTGTTGGAAATTGTGTCTTTCCAAGTGAGTGATTTGTCTTTTCAATAATATTCTTCAAACCACTACCTGTAACCTAGGCTGTAGTCAAGTGTACAGTGGCTCAGCTGTTGCTGCACTCCATCGAGGACGTCCACCAGAACCTCCAGTCAGCAATGGAAATGCTCCCAATGTTGGTGTGTGAAAATGCTCTCAGTTTATACCCATTAAAATCACCCAGAGCTGCAAAACCAATTAAATCTGCTTTAAAGAACCTTTTGCTTCTACTAATCATTCTTTTGTTTCTTTATATGAAGTCTCCATCATGGGTGCTCGCCAGGCCACGGCTACGGCTCGTTTCGATCAGGCACTGCCGTCTTCCTTTTACCAACACATGAAGATACACAAACGTATCCTTGGCCACCTTTCCTCGGTTTACTGTGTAGCCTTTGACCGCACTGGTCGTCGGATATTTACGGTGAGTGAATTGGCCCAGTGATCAGTGTAGCACAACTTTTTGAAATGTATCTCACTAGATGTGTTTCAATCTATTGAGTCACATTCAAGAAGACAATTGAAATGTTGCAAAAGATAAAATTGCAAATCGTACTTTTCCTTTTTTCATAAGGATTGTGGTACACAAATGGACACTCCCAGATCATGGGATGAAATTCAGTCAGAAATCATTTGATAAGTTTGACCCTGGACAATTTTCAGTCAAAGGTAATTCTTATTAGAGTTATTTATTTGTTGCCAATGTCCTATGTTTTTAGGGTTCTGATGACTGCCTGGTGAAAATCTGGGCTACAGATGACGGCCGGCTCCTGGCAACGCTGCGTGGTCACTCTGCAGAGATCTGTGACATGGCTGTCAATCATGAGAATACTCTCATTGCCTCAGCGAGCTGTGACAAAGTCATACGAGTGTGGTGCCTACGAACCTGTGCGCCGATCATTGTTCTGCAGGCTCATGCTTCCTCCATCACATCCATACAGGTGAGACTGATGTACTTTAAAGGATTAGTTCAAACAACAAATTCCCACATCATATTAATATGAAGCAGAATATTTTCTGTTCTGTCTCAAAGTATTGTAACTTCATCAACTGTAATTTCATGTTAACTTGTGGTCAGTACTTATCTGTGGCTAGTCAACATCAACTTTCTCTCCATTTAGTTTTGTCCTGCTGTCAAAGGGACAACACGGTACCTGGCCTCCACAGGTGCAGACGGCATGGTGTGTTTCTGGAAGTGGCACTCACTCAGCATGAAATTCAAGTAAGTTTTGATTACTTCTGTTAGAGCTTTTATTTAAAGTCTGCTCTAGTCTTGTTCCACTAAAGTGGCTCTTTTTTGTTAAAGTAACTGAAGCATTTCTGTTTCTCCTCTTTCCTCAGTGATCAACCAGTCAAATTTGTTGAGCGGTCTCGTCCAGGAGTACAGGTCTCTACTTCTTCTTTCAGCAGTGGTAAGTGTGTTTTTCTATCTGGTAGCATCTCATTTTTCAGATGTACTTTTCCTAAAGTCAGGTACTATCAACGGTAGTTTTGTGCACCTTACCACAGCAAATAAATAGAGACATAGAGTGTGATGAAATAATTTGCCCAACAGAACAAATACTTTACTTCAATTCACTATAATACTTGCTGCAGATAGTGTTTTCTATTATCATATGAATGGCAGCAGAACATGAACATGTGGCTACATGTATATTGTTCTTTCTCCTGTTTCATTCTGTGTGATTGTTAATAGGTGGTATGTTCATGGCCACTGGTGGCACTGATCACATGATCAGAGTCTACTACCTTGGTGCTGAAACTCCAATGAAGGTCTCTGAGATGGATGCTCACACTGTAAGAAACTAAACACAGCAGCTGCTTCATTCTTGCTCCACTCTATTACTCTTCAAACCTCATTTAAATGAAGCTGCTTTGACTTTAATAAACATCTTCTTTCTCTGTTGTAGGATAAAGTTGTAGTCGTCCAGTTTAGCAATAATAGTGACAGGTGAGTGTGATTTCTGAGCTCTGTGTAGACTTCAAACTGTTTTTTGAGTGGGGTTTGAGCCTCTGACGTTGAATGTGAATGTGTATCCAGCCTAAGGTTTGTCAGTGGCAGTCGTGATGGCACAGCCAGGATCTGGCATTACCAGCAACAAGAGTGGAAGAGCATCACTTTAGACATAGCTGCCAGGCTACCTGGGTAAGAGAGCAAACAGAGTTACAGAGTTTCACGATGCCACTTCTGCATCTGTAAAGTGCTCAGTTGGTCACGTTCGATGTTTATTGTCTAGGAGTGCTGTTGCCAGTGGGGAAGATAAAACCAAACTGGTGGTGACCATGGTGGCCTGGGACCGTTCAGATAGGACGGTCATCACAGCAGTGTCAAACTACCTGCTTAAAGTTTGGAGCACAACCACTGGACAACTGCTGCATGTTTTGTCTGTGAGTGGCTGTTTATTCAACTGTGCAGCTCGCTTGGATGAAGAAGACGAATATAATGAATGTTTGTGCTGTTTCTATTTAAGGGCCACGATGATGAGGTGTTTGTGGTGGAGGCTCACCCATATGATTCCCGCATCATACTCTCTGCCGGCCACGATGGCAACATTTACATCTGGGATCTGACCAAAGGAGCCAAGATCCGAAATTTTTTCAACATGGTAAGTGATCAACAATGAGAATAACCCACTACTAGTGTGTTTTATATAACACCTGAGCCCATATTAAAATATCTTTCCAGATTGAAGGGCAAGGCCACGGTGCTATCTTTGACTGCAAGTTCTCAGCTGATGGGCAGCATTTTGCCTGCACTGACTCACATGGCCATCTGCTCATCTTTGGCTTTGGCTGCAGTAGACCATATGAGAAGGTAAGGGGACAACTGTTTGTTGCCACATATTTACTCTTAATGTTTATGCACAACAATTTTGTAAAAGGGAAATTATTCAGAATCAATATAGTGATGGTCACATACAATCTCTGCAGTTTTTATCTGCTTATCTCCCCCTAGATTCCTGATCAGATGTTCTTCCATACGGACTACCGACCTCTTATACGTGACTCTAATAACTACGTCCTAGATGAGCAAACGCAGCAGGCCCCACACCTAATGCCTCCACCTTTCTTGGTGGATGTTGATGGGAACCCTCACCCTCCTCGTTACCAGCGCCTGGTACCAGGAAGAGAGAACTGCAAAGAGGATCAACTGATACCACAGCTAGGATACATGGCTAACAGTAAGCCCAGCTCGCTCACTGCCTTCACTGTTTTTACTTTGAAAACATGCCCCACAAATTTGACCCACCATCTTCCCCTTTGTTGCTTAGGTGATGGAGAGTTGGTTGAGCAGGTACTTGGCCAGCAAACAGCAGAAAACGGAGAAAGCCTGTTGGACAATCTCATCAGACAGTTGCAGAACGAACAGGATGAGCGTCAGAATGCAGAGCAGCAGGCCGAAGAGGCAGAGGGTGTGTTCACGTTTACAGTGATTTACAATATGACGGTGTTTTGCTGGGCTTTGAGACATATTTTACCGTGGGAAGAACCTTTAAGTGGACACAAAATTTTAATAGTTAAGTGGCAATAACTAATATTGCCAGAAAGTGTGTTTGTCATTGTGCCCCGTAGTCACAACAGACTTATTTCTTCTTACCTTTAGCTGGTGATGCAGCAGAGCTGGTAGCCTCCTCTCTTGCTGTTGGACCTCGGAGAAGTGGGCAGGTGGACGGGGTGTGGCAGATGCAGCATAATGCCCTACGTAGTCAAGTGGCCACCGAGAGGGACCTGCTGGCCTGGAGCCGAAGAGTGGTGGTCAATGAAGTGCCACAAGGGATATTCAGGTGAGGCAGGGAAATGGAGGGAATTTCGCTAGATTCAAGGACACTACTGAGAGAAGATGAATGTCTGTAAGCAATTTTCTGCATTTTATTGTAAAAATGTATATTTTTCTATTAGAGTTTCAGAGGACTGCAGACAAGCCAAAGGTGACATGGAATGTTCTCTATACAATGCTGAGAGGAGGAAGAAACCAGTAACCTGCATACCCAAGGTGCCTTATCCTGCATTCCACAGCTGTCAGAAATATTGTCTGTTCCGATTCATTCTTGCCCTCCTCATTTTCCACCCTTCTTTCATGCTTTATAGAGCGATCCCCTGACTTCACGCCTGCGCTCCCTGCGGCCGAACAAGAAAAAGCAGCAACGTCATGCCTATCAGACCCGATCAGCTCAAGTTCGCCGTCCTGGGACCAGGAGTCGAAATCTTAGCAACCGACGCAACTCTGACAGTCAGATAGACTCAGACAGTGATGCAGAAGTATGTTCCATCCTTCTATTTTAGACAAGCATCTCCTACAGCATGGTGTTTTTTTGAGAAAATCAAAAATTACTGCAACTATCATCTCTAGATAATCTCTTATTTGGCATTCAAATAATAAAGTTGCTTGTGTTTGTTTTGACAGGCAGCAGAGCAGGTGGAGCAAAGCGATGCCTCCTCTGATGGGGAAGCTCGGTGGCAGAGTGAAAGCAGCTCCAGGTAAATGCTTTGCCTGAATAGTTATTTTAAGACGTATTTACTGTATAATTGCCCACCTAACAAAACTTCTTTTTTCATTCACTCAGTGACTCTTCCAGTGAATATTCTGACTGGACAGCTGATGCTGGGATCAACCTTCAGCCGCCAAAGCGACCAACCAGGAGGCCAGTACAGACCCACGGTTACAGCAGCTCTGAGGAGGAGGAGGGCGAAGATAAAGGGAAGGAGGCCCAGAAGAGGGAAACCGAGAAAAGGAAGAAGCCCAAAGAGACCAAACAGGTGAGTTAACATGACTTGCGGCTCCAGCAATGAAAACACTGGTTGTGTTTTAGGTTTTAGAAGCCGTCTCATTGTAGCCTGATCAAAAAATACAGGAAAAATTCTGTTTTTAAACATTGTGTTGTGACAAAATGTGTATACTCAGAAACCTACATCCTCTCTGGCTGGACTTGATGCAGAGGAGTGGCTACCACCACCATGGATAATGGACACCATCCCACGCCGCTCTCCATTTGTTCCACAAATGGGAGATGAGGTACAGATTATTACTCATATCGAGCAGAAAAGTATATGATAATATACCTAATTTATTATAATCACCATTCTCTTTTTGCCCTCCAGCTCATATACTTCAAACAGGGCCATCAGGCCTACGTCCGGGCTGTCCGCAGAGCCAAGGCCTACAGCGTAAACCCTCAGAAACAACCATGGAACAGACTCAATCTCAGGGTGAGGCGTTGTTTTGTTTAAAAGTGTTGTGTACATACTCAGCATGAAAACAGCAGCCAACTTTTCTAACTTTCTGAAACTGGCAATTTGAATGTCATGTTCAGTTTCACCTGCAGTTTGCCAGGTGTAAAAACTGGCAGAACTCCTAAACCCCATCCCTGTGAATGAAAACAACTTGTGGTCAAAGAATGTGGCAAGATACTGAATCTAAATACAGCATTAGTGTACAGATTACCACCATTAACCGTTAAATAGATAAAACATGTATCTGTAGCCACAGGCTTAAGTTTTAATTATGTTACTGATGGGTAGGTGAAACCTTTCCTTCAACTTCTGCTTAAAAAATGATTCACAAAGCTTATAAAAAAAAAACAGATGGCAGCCTTAGAAAATTGGGGCCACTGCATTACTTGTTAATTTTGAGAAGTTCATTGGTCCTGATTCCTAGCTTTTTATTTTTTGGATTTTCTGCTGCTCCTTCAGGACCAAGAATCTGTGAAGGTGGTTGGAATTAAATATGAAGTTGGACCTCCGACCCTCTGCTGCCTAAAACTGGCTTTCTTGGATCCAGTCTCAGGGAAGATGACCAATGAGTCGTTCTCCTTAAAGTGAGCATTCATATTCAGTACAACACAATATATGACTGAAATCCCATGGTAGTTTAAGGACGTGTGTCATGTATTCATTCTGCCGCCCCCCTCAAGGTACCATGACATGCCTGATGTCATAGATTTTCTGGTACTGCAGCAGTTTTACAACGAGGCTAAAGAGCACAACTGGCAGCCAGGTTAGTCAGCCTCCAGTTCTGTTTGAAGTGATGTTTATTATGTTCACTGTCGTGGACACCATCCTTCATTTTCATTTGGTCTTTCTCAGGTATGAGGTTCCGCAGCATCATTGACGACGCCTGGTGGTTTGGCTCTGTGGAGGACCAAGAGCCTCTGCAGCTAGAGTATCCAGACAGCCTGTTTCAGTGCTATGCAGTAAAGTACGTGTGTATCTCTGCAGATTTGTAATTGCTGGAGGAGTAGTGTACACCAGCATAATATATCAACAGTGCTTTCCACGAATATGATGTTCTTCTTTGCTGAAACTGATGTCACTTTTAATTAACCTTAAATCAGAATCTCACACAGGTTTTTTTTCTTGATTTATCAGGTGGGATAATGGTGAGCGGGAGAAGATGAGTCCCTGGGACATGGAGCCTATTCCAGAGGAAGGTCAGTACTAATCATTTGACGATAAATCTATTTGTGTGATTATTTTATGTGTAATTATGGTTTGTTAGATTACAGATGAAGTCAAAAGATTTTACAAAGTTCTAACTTACTACATAACTACTACTTAATACATAAAACAGCAGATGAATATACATACTGTTATGAACTATTTGTATTGAACAATATATAAAATTCAATTGTGAAACATTTACTCTCATTACTTTTATTTAAAAAGTAAGTAAGTCTATTTAAAGCTCAGCTCAGCACCAATGTGCTCTCCAGACAAAAGGGCTCATTCTTTTTCGCATTTCGAGACTTCAGTAGGCTCATAACGACCACTTAATGTATACTCTTGAACAGTTAACAGTTGGAAGTCTTCAGGCTATACCCTAGGATTTTAAACCACCTGCTGCTACTTTTCAGCTGACTTTGTTTACTTTTTGACATAATTATACAGTTAAATAGAAATGGTCGTTTTGAATGCAACAGGCTGTCAATCTCATAAAAATGTTCTTTGTTCATTTTTACTCAGATTTATTCTCTTGCTTTTCTTACAGTAGCAGAATGGTGAAAAAAATGACATTTAAATGTGAATGTTTTTGTGTTTTTCTTACTAATTCTAATGCTGGAGATTGAACAGTGGTTTTTCTACGTACTTTGAGAAATATTTTATCAGGATTGTGTGGAACATTATTATTATTATTATAATTATTATTGTTATTAATAATTCTTTATTCAGCTAAAAACTACATTATATTCCTGACACATTTTGTGGCCCCATCAGCTGCGTTACCAGAACATGTTGGTGATGGAGTAGAGGTGGCTGAGGAGGAACAAAAAGCTCTGCTTTACAAGCCTCAGGAAGGAGAATGGGGGGCTCACACACGAGATGAAGAGTGTGAGAGAGTCATTCATGGCATCGATCAGCTTCTTACACTGGGTAGGTCACGAGAAAGGAAGATAACTTAATAATTTGTTTGTTATCGTTTGCCATGTTTGATCTTGTTTCTCTTTGTCCACAGATGTAGCTAAGGCATTTGCGTCACCAGTAAATCTGCGGGACTACCCTCTGTACTGCACTGTGGTGGCTTACCCCACTGACCTCAGCACAATCCGCAAACGACTGGAGAACCGCTTCTACAGGTGATGCAGCACACGTAACTTCACTCAGATACATTTTCTCCTCACCATTAATTCAGCACCTAAATCCGCGTCTTGACATATGAGTGTCAAGTGTTGACTTTCTTCTCTGCTGCAGACGAATCTCTGCTTTAATGTGGGAGGTGCGCTACATCGAACACAACGCCCGCACTTTCAACGAACCTCAGAGCCCCATTGTAGCATCTGCCAAGGTGGTGACTGACGTTCTCCTGCACTACATTGGGTAAGACTCCACTGATTCACTCATGTTGTAGCCACCTCGTTGATATATATCGATATATATATATCGTTGACACATGTGTTTAATTCCATGGCCCTCTGTCTTTTTTTAGAGACCAGAGCAGCACTGACATCTTGGATCTGTATCGCAAACTGAAGTCTGAGATCAGCAGTGAAGAAGACGCTGAAGTGAGGGTTGGGTTATTTAAAGTAAGCACGTGTTTATGATCATTGTTTTAACTGTTAATAATAACAACTGCTTGTATTTGTACCGCTGCAGGCTGAGTTAGACGTGGACTCAGACACTCCAGGAACCTCTACAGGACATCGGGTAAGAAGGAGCCCACCAATCTGCCTTAGTCACTAAAGCCATAAGCAGTAGTTTCACTATTAGTTAATTTAATTTTCTCTCCGTCAGGGAGCCAGCGCGAATTCTAAGAAGCGAGGTGTGGTTTTGGATGTGAAAGTATGGCGAGCTCAATGCAGAGAACTTCTACGTCGAATGATCGCCTCCCCGGATTCAGAACCATTCAAACAGCCTGTGGATCTCTTCGAGTATCCGGTAAACCAGTCTGGATCAACCATTACTTGACATCATAAAACTCTTAAGCCCAGAAAATACTTGAAATAATAGCAGTAGCTAAATTAATGCAGATCACTGTGTACATAAACATTTTTACTCTGCTGTTTTTGCTCAGGACTATCGAGACATCATCGACACCCCCATGGATCTGGGTACAGTGTCGGAGACACTTGTAGCAGGAAATTATGAAAACCCGATGGAGTTTGCAAAAGATATGCGTCTCATTTTCAGCAACTCCAAAGCATACACACCTAACAAGAAGTCACAGGTGAAGTACTGATCCTCAGATTAAAAAGCATTGTCGGTGTTTGTCAGACAGAACAAAGTAATAGTTTGGTTGTATGATTAATAACTTAAGTTTTTTATATCTAGATCTACACCATGACCCTGAGCTTATCAGCCTTCTTTGAAAAACACATCATCTCCATCATCTCCGACTACAAGTCTGCCATTCAGAATGAACGGCGGACTCGCCAGAGACTCAGTTACAGAGACAGATTGCACAATGGAGGCAGCTCCCCACCTTTAAGTCCACCCCCCAGGTACTGAGCCTCATTCACAAAGCTGTCACTGTATTAAATGATCATTTTCATTTCAATGTGTACAGGGTGTCTGTAGCTCAAATGTGCTGCAGCAGAAATACTAGGTTCTCTTTTTAATTTAAGCTTAGAATTTATGTCTAAAAAGGTCATTCAAGGCATTAAATTTTAGATGCCAAAGTTGCAGACAGCTTACTGTGTTGATTTTATCCCAGATGATGTTTATTATTCTCAAATGTTTATTTTCTTTGTTTCCTTATGTCCAGCTCTAAAGGGAAGCACAAGTCAGGGACGGTGTCAAAGCCAAAAAAGTCCCAGACCTCAACAAATAATCGTTCTCAGAGACCATATCAGGGTATGACTGCTGTTTTTAAATCCTTGTGTTGTAAACTGTTGTGGCGCTGCTGTGTCGGTAGGAATATTAGTAATTAATTACTCCCCCAGTCAGTTTAGTAATGCTTTATAAAATGTTTTACCACACATTATGGTTCAGTGGTATCATAATATGAACAGTATTTCCTCTGTTGCTGCCAGGGTGTGCAATTGAAATTTATTTTATTTTAGAAGACAGTTCTGTATTGTCACCAGAGGTTGACTTTTCTGATTCTGAGTAAAAACACTATTTGATGGCTTTCCTTGACATATGGAATGAAAAAATAACTTTTTGCTTACTACATAATTCTGTACATATTTCATAGTTTTTACTATCTACTATATATAATATAATAAAAAACAAAGAAAAACTGTGTCACAGTACAGATGCAGTTTTGACACAAGTTTAAAGTCAGCTTGCTGTACAATAATGATTTGTATAAAACAGTTATAGAATCTTCAGCAATTCACACATTGTTGATGTAGTCACTGAAGATTAAGGACAATGCTGCTGCATTATTGTGAACAGTAATGTGATTACAGTCATGATTAGTAATTAGTTCTATGTTGTTGCTGTAGCTCATCAAAGCAGCAGTGTAGCAGAAGAAGAGGACATGCAGCCTTCTTCCCCAAGTTCAGGGACGAGCAGCAAGAGCAGAAACCAAGGATCCCATCGTATGACCCGAAGTCAAACATCTCCAGTGAAGAAATCAGGTATTATAAGCCATACACTTAATATGTAGAAAGAAATATAGTGTATCAGAATCTTTCATTCCAGTGTTTAGACGCTAACAGTTATGATGTGGAGATCACCCACTGTCCCCTTGTGTTGCATCAGGGCACCAGTGTGACTTGCACCTAAGTAACAGCTCCAGGCAGCGCCCCAGACGAGAAGCCTTGCAATCAGACGATGACGAGGAAGCATCTGGATCCAACAGTTCCTCATCTGAGTCATCCTCCACCTCGTCATCTTCCTCTTCTTCATCGTCATCCGACAGCTCTGATTCTGATGTGGAGAAGTACGTGGAAGGGGGAGATCACGACTACAGCAAAGCCCCCTGCCTGTCAGTACGCCTCTCTGCTAAGGGTAAAGTGGCAGCTTCGGGGAAAAGGAGGCACAAAGGAGAAGAGGATATATTACAGAGACCTAAAAGAGCACGAGTGCAGCTACCAGTCGAGGTGGAGGAAGATGAAGAAGAAGATGACGAAGAAGAGGAAGAGGAGGAGGAAGAGGAGGAGCAGCAACAGGTGCATGTAAGACATGAACAGGATGATGTAGAACAGGATGATGAAGAGGAGGAGGAGGAGCCAGAGGAGGAGGAGGAACCTGAGGAGGAGGAACCTGAGGAGGAGGAGGAGGAAGATGATGACGACAGCTCTGATGAGGTGCAGAGTGGGCCTGTGGCGGCGGCGGAGGCAGCAGCAGCTAGCTGTCCGAAAGGCCGGTCTCGGCGGGTCAACACACGTAACCAGGGCCGTAGGACAGTTCTGTACAGGGACGACTCAGAGGATGATGGCCATGGGTCGAAGGAAGACCCCCTCAACCTGGGCATGTCCCGCTCAGGACGGGTACGCCGTATGACTGAGAAAGCCCGTGTCAGCCACCTCATGGGTTGGAGTCACTGACACGTAGCCCCTTTAGAAACCTCAATAAAAACTATTAAACATGAGTACTTCAGGGATTTTTTTCTTTCTTTTTGTACAAGTGTGCGTGTATATAATATATATATCTATATATAAATGATTTTCTTTTTATCTGAGACTGCTTGTGACTCTCACACTGGTGCTCATTACATGTTGCCAAGGAGTTTTCATCCCTGGTCAACTGCTACTGTTCAACATGGACCCTCTCCAGCTGGACTAACTCACCTCGGCCTTAATGTTCAGTGGAGGAGCCTTTAGGATTGTGCACTGCTCTTCTGTTCCTCATCCAATGTGTTTCATATCAAGTACTAAAACACTATCTGCTCCCACAACTTTTCTTATTCCTGATCACCAAAGAAGGATGTGGAAATGCCAAAAAGTGGTGCTCCCCTTTTTTTTTTTTTCCCTTTTCAACGAGCAATTGTGATACTGTCAAGCTGGTGGTCACTCAGGACCACATCGAGACGCGCAGGATCACTAAAGCGCTCTGACGTCAGCTTTCTGGTACTTGGTCTTTCTTCAAAACCACAAGCCTTAGTTGTCATAGCTCACACACAATTCAGTTATTTTTCTGTCTGTGACTGGAGGCAAGACTGGTGAAGTTTGGGGAACAGCAATACTGAGGATTCAGAGTGAATTTGGTTGCTAGAATACAGTACCATATCCCTCCTGTCCTTGGCCTGTGAATGTTGAATGTTTTTTTTTCCTCCTGCTTCCTTTTGCTGGTGTTTTTTTTTTTTTTATTATAAAGATGGGGGTTTTTTTCTTGGGTAAAAAAGCCACTGTGTCCCGTTTGTACCTGTAGCATTGTAGGATCTGACCCACATCCATTCATAGTTGCTTCTGTGACTCCTTCTGACCTGTTCAGCATGTGCAAAAGCATAAAGGAAGTCTGGCCAGCTAACTTCCATAGAAATATTTATTTTTCCATTGTCTTATATGTAGGTTACTTTAAACTATTTCATTTGTTAATAGTAATGAGGATAAGGAAATATTTGCACATTTATCTACTCCACATGGCAGCTGAGTAAATATATTAGAGAAATTAAATTTAAAACCTCATGATATTTGTGTAATAATGTTTTGAACGGTGCCAGCACACACTCGATTCAGTCTTTTTTTTATTGTTTGTTTTTTTTTTTTAAGTTTGGCATTGTTAATTGTGTTTTCTTTTGGCCTAAAACAAAGGTAGCAACCATGGATCAACCCTTAGTTAATGTGTAGTACTTTTTTTTTTTTTTCTCCCCTTGTTTCTAACCATCTGTGGACTGATGGGTTTCTAGATTTGGGTAGATCAATCACACACAATAGCTTTTCTGTGATATATAATCAGGTGTCAGAATCACTGTTTAGTGTTTCTGCCTAGTTTTAAAATTGTGATTCCTGAATGACTCTAAAATCTGAAAATCAAAATGGATGCATCCTATTCTGTTGCACAAATCATGTTTACTTTAACGTGTGTGCAGTTGTCGGTTGGTAAATCATTTGAGAGGCATCCAGTCAGGAGATACCAGAAAAGATGACTCATGTATTCTCATTTCAACACTGGGTGCTCTGATTGAAACGCACCTCCTCATCGCTCTGCCTCTGTTGTGGTCACTGAGACCTCTGAGGTCATTCCTCTCTTTTTTGGTGGGGGGGCTGGAGAGTTGTTTGTGTTTGTGTGAGCTTATGGGAGATAAAACATAACTCAGAAACTAGAGTCACCTGAGTGGCAGCATTAACTGGGGTCTTGAAATTATTCTGGTTGAGATTGAGAAGACTATGATTCATATTTTGGGATCTTATTTTCATATAGTAGATGGCTCTTAGTCTTGCCTTGAAGCATCAGATTAGTGACAAATAGAACAATAACATTCTACTGTAGGTGGAATCAGTTTAAGTGACTGTCTTTTATACACAATGTTTTCATTGTATGTGTTTTTTCTTAATAAAAAAAATTGAATTTCTCTTAAAGTGAATTTGTGGATTGATGTTTACATTTTATTTTAGAGCATTTTCTATGTCTGTGTCCGTGTTGAGCCAGCACAAGAGCTGTTTTACAGCAGTAGGGCTGAGTCATCGGTAGTGCTCACAGTGGGTCATAAACATGCACCAAAGGCAAACATTCAGGAGTTTCAGAATACTAGGACTGCCTTTTGATTGTGATCAACAGTCATAAAACTGACTGTACCATTTTCAACTGCTTAACTGCATTAACACACTGAAAGCTGGGGTGAGTCAGACGAGGAACAAACAAGGTTGAGCTGTGACGCACCGTCCTCTGCCACACCTAGAAACTGCAGAGACGCAGGAGGATTATGGGAATGAAAGTGGATCAATGCATAAAGCTGTAAAGGTCACTTTAGAATATGCTAAGATATAAAGCAAAATGTATAAGATGTGTGTGTGCAGATATAGCGTCAAATTAAGAAAATTTCATTTTTTTGTTGTAAATATATATTATTTCAATGCTGAAAATCAGTCGTACTTTGTTTGGATTCTCATATGCTGATAATATTAAGGGACCACAATGTGTCATGTTGAGTTTCTAAATTAGCGCTGTAAATATGATCAAGCAAAGATTGTGGGAGCCACCTTCAGGATCAAAATAAGATCAGGATTAGGATTACGTAGTCTGAATGTGTGTATACTGTAGATGCAGCAAAATACAAGTGATGCACGAGTTTGTCATGAGATAATGAAATAGCCAAATAACAAATTACTGAAAAGTGTGTTTAATATAGAATTCAAGAACATTTAAACATAAAGCTCACCAAATGTAGTATTTTGGGGTGCATGCTACTGTACTGTGGGAGTGATTTTAGTTTTTTAGACAATATTTGAAGCTTTCATTTTGGATAAGAATATGATATTCTTACAGTATGTCAAGGAGAATGAGGACCAGCAGAACCGTGTGGGTGCAGCTTAACAGAGCATGCAGGTTTTACAGTGAGTTTAAATGGAAAAAAAAAAAAGTGGATCAAGAAAAAGAAAAAAGAACATAAACAGCAGCTCCTATATTGTAACAGATCAAGCACATGTATTTAAGTATTTTAAGTTGCTCAAAGTAACACTAATGATGTGATCATACGCCATCATTTAATATAAATGCATGAAAATAAAATAATGCAAATGACTGGCCTTGTAGCTCAATGAAAATAGAATGGTAACAAGAAAAAGACTACAGACAACAAGTGGTTGAGTTTGACATTTATTATCACAATAGCACAACAATCTGAGCTACTAGATATCATCACAGGAATATCTGACGTTCTCTACTGGTGAAACAGTTCCTTAACAATGCAGAGGATACACAGCTTCTCAAGATAATAATAATACATCATGGCACTACTGCACACAGTATTTGAGATGTCCTCAATATTTGAGTTTCACAAGCATATCAGAAACACGTTCATTACTCTACAACATTTATGTGCATTTACATTGTGCTTCAGTCTCAGATTTAGTGTCCAAACCTGTTCTTAAATTGTCTTTTTTTTAAATACTGGTACATGTACTTTAGCTACTGTATGCATACACAGTGAACAAACACACAGGGACAGAGTGCAATGACTGCTGGCTGCGCCGTAACCTGCTCAAATAACTGAAATGTGCAGCAACACTTTTTGCACACAATGGCAGGCAAAACTCCGACAGAACTGACATTCACTACGTCCACTACAACAAACAACTGTCACCATTTAATACACACAGAAAGTCTACTTATCCTGTTGAAGACGGAAAAGGTTACTTTGAGGAGGAAAACAGAATTCCACTATTTCTATGTATTTTTCTTCAAAATTAAGTGCAGCGAAGTCCTTCATTCCTTAACAGTGCCATCAGGAGGCAAATCCTTGTGATGTTTCTTAGATGAGGAATAAGAGATTTTATGTGACAAAATGCAGACTGAATTCAGGGAGGCACACGAGCACAGTTCATTACTTCTAGCACAATACTGATATGTTTACAACGCAAAAGCACTACTAAACACTCTTTATAAGACAATAACATTTTTTTACTGAGTGCGATCAGAGCAACTCTGAGTTCAAAATGCTGAGGGACTGTATCAAAATTATTACTTGATGGATGAAGGGGTTTGTAGTTATTCTTTTGACTGATGGTAGAGGAGTCTGATTTAGACACATTTTTAATCGCACACATTACACATTTAATAGCTTTTTTTATAATGAGTAACGTGTTTTGACTTTCTGTCCACATCTTAACAGCTGTTTCACGACAGATTTCCAGATTTTGGTTTTTATCACAGGTTTTTTCCACTAACGTGGACAGTGCTGTGTTAGAAAGAGGTGATGCTGGGTATTTATGTAAACCAATCAGAATCAAAAATCTGTTGAGAGTTGGTGGGATGTTTGTTCATGTTGCCAGTTTACTGTCAATAAAACTGACACACGCATCTTCCTGATCAGATAGGTTAGAAAAGTTTTACAATGTTAAAAACTATTAGTAAAGACTGATAGTTTTTCCAAACTTTAAGTCTAATCGTTGCTAATTTTGTCTTGGATATATTGTTACGTTTTCTTTTTGGTTGTTTTTTTAAGTTAAACATAACCAAAAACCTTGGTAATTTTCATAACGATTCTAATGGAACTGAACTTACGTTCTTACATTCAAAAATACAACATTATGGAAATACCACAGCCAGTTTTGCTCATGTATCTCCTCAGTGAACAGTGTCCTATTTCTATACAGTGAATACAAAGGTATAACCATGTACTGAATTTTACTCTACAGAAAATGATGATTCACCAAACACCTAGAGTATGTGGGGGTTTAAGCCCCCCCCAGGAATGTTAAGGATTTATCATTTACCAAACTAAGATTTTTGTTGCTAACAGGTGTTTCACAGATTATGTTTTCAATTGATCTTGTATCCATGGAGAATCATCACATCAGAACATTCTTCCCAACAGGGGAGGATGACCAGTATATAGTCCTGCCAGAACTGAGCTGAAAAAGCTGTAAACAGCATCCCGCTGCTTCGATGAAATCCTCTCTATAAGCTGTCTGAAAAGTGGGCTCTTAGCATTTCTTTACTTTTCAAAAGTCTTCATCTTGAAAGGGTGACATTCTTTGCTTCCAGACCCCTTTCAGTTCTGACCTTTCATGATCTTTCATGTCATAAGCAGGAGGGATTTCAAAGCACTAAACAACGCTGTGCCTGTCATTGCCTGTTGTTGTTAAAACTGCCATTTGTGACTCTGCTTGCAGAGCACCATGCTGAAAGCAGCCTACATGCCTGTGGGCATGTCATCGTGAGCTACACCAGGCCAGTCTGCATGTGGACATGTAAAGGGTAGGGGTGATAGACGAGAGGGGGCTGTGCCTGAGTGATAAAGTAGCTGCTGTAAATCGGTTCTGTCATGTAAGGGGCTGGCTGATAAAAGCAGGTGACATTGGCTGTGTTGGGGATGGCGTTCTGCTCGCCCAGCACTCTCAGAGCCAGGACTGTGATCATATTGAGTGTCTGTCTCCTCTCGTGTCCCATCAAACACACTGTGCTTTCATCTATCACACGCCTCAGGGTCATCAGGTAGTCGTACTTGCTCGTCTCTTCGTTGCCAATGAAATGGCACTGCAGGTAGGCCTCAATCTTCCGCTGCTGCTCGCTTACGTCTGGGAAGTCGATGAAGAAGCGGGAGCACATGTATCGCTCCAAGGACTTGATCTCTGTCTCGCTGGCTGGCCTGAAGTTCCTCACCAACAGGTCGCTGTATTTTAACAGGCCCCCTCCTCGGATCTCCTCTGGGTTGTGGGTGGCGATGAGACGGTGCCGAAGGTGGTCCATCGCCTGTTCAAAGTCCCCATACATGCACTCTGCTTCGACAGTGATGGTGGGCTCACCTGCTGCTGCGGCCCATGAGCTTGACCCACAGTTTTTTGGGACAGTGTCTGGCAGCTCAGGTTTTTGCTCATTAACTTGTGGGGCTGAGGCTGCACATGTGCTGCTTTTAGTCTCTGAATCAGGAGGCTTCTTTGAGTGTTTGGGCTTAACAGTTTGTCCTACAGTTTCAGCTGAACCAGCTGCATCCTGAAGCGTACTGGTTGAACTGCACGTGGGAACTATAAGGGTCTCTGTAGCCTCAGACTTCTCCGACTTGAGGTCTGGTTCATTTGAGTGAGAAACTTGAGCACTATCCAGTAACGGAGGCTTCGGTTGAAGCTGTTTTGGTATTTCTATGGGTGGAAACAGCTGTGTTGTAAGATCCGATAAATCAGTCAGTAAAGACCATTTTTCAGGCTTACTGATCATCTTCCGTGACATCTTTCTTTGTAATTTCGGTGAGGGGCAATAGTCTGGAACAACATCCTGGGATGTGCTGCAAGTTTTCTTAGCTGGAGGAGGGAAGGAGAATTCAAGACATGAATCTTGTACAATCGGGGTACTTTCATTCCTGCAGATTACCGAGTCTGCTTTGAACTGACTAATTTCATCACAATTAACTAATTCCAATGGAGATGATTTTTTGGTTTGTGTTACAGACACTTGCTTTGACGTTTGTGACACAGATAGCTCTTTTTTACTCTGTAGCTTTAACCTCTCCGTTTCCATCCCTCCCTTTTCTGCACTTGCATGTGTCGTCAGCGGATCTTGCACTTCTGTAAATAAGGTTTTAGGTGATGGAACTAAAGGATAATCACTGTTAAATGGTCCTTTCTCTTCTCCATTTTCTTCAGATAGCTGAAACACAATGTCCTCTTCTGAATTAACATCCTCAATGCCATCCACTTCTTCTTCCTCCCGCTGCAAGCTAATGCTCTCAGGCTCTAACACCAGCTGTGCCTCATACTTTCCATCTACATGCTCAACTGCTGCACCTGGAAGCTCTTTTTCAAGCACAGAAACGGCTTCATCCTGGCTCGGACTTTCTGCACTGGTTGCCATTGCTGAGTCTTTTTCAGTATTCTCTTCAACATCCCGAGGAATGCTCGATTCCTCTCGCTCTTTGTTTTCATCCGCGTTGTCTCTTTTAGACAAGTTCCCAACATTCAATGCCAAATTTCCTCCTTGTTTCCTTTCACTCTCCCAGTAGGACTCCAGCATACGGTCTAATATTATCTGGAATGAGTCCACGCTGAACTCAAACTGCCTTCGCAAAGAACTCACGAATCTGAGCCCCAAAGTTTTAGCTCTGTTGTTTGACAGCGAAATAAGGCTCCACCTGTCGTGCTCATTGAAAACTTTCACCATCTTTTGCACATAGGCTTCCTTCATTGTGAGGCAGGTGATCTTTCGCCTGTTAACGCCACAAGGGAGGAGGTCTCGCAGGCTGCCCAGCACCACCTCCTTAATCACCTGGAAGTCTTCCTGTCTGGGCAGCTCCACTCCAAAAATGATGTCTAAGTCTCTATAGCCCATACCGTTATCCCTCACCAAGACATGGCTGGCAGTTGCACCATTAAGCCGTATATCTTTCACCTGTATGTCTCTCTCAACCAGCCGATCCTTCACCACGCGAATGATGTCTTTCGCTCTCACTTGCAGTGTAGGAAAGTTTCCTCGTCCATGAATGGGGATTACCTCTGTCAAGACCTTGTCCAGAGCCTTAACTTGTTCAAGAGTTAAGTTGTGGAATCTCTTCTCAGTTTGCAGCTCCATTATCCTTACCTGTAAAAAAAAAAGGTCTGATATATGTATCACATTGCGGCTGATGATGTCAGAAATAACAGACAACGAAAAACTGAAGAAGTAAAGCAGATTAGAACTAAACCATTTTGTCTTCTTTGTAAGATAACCTTTACAAATGGCAATGTGTACAGAGAACACATCCTTTTTGCTCACAGTGTCTGTATCATCCCAGCACCTACAGCATCTACATCCTTATCTTTGAGAATATTTTTCCCTCATTTGTTTATTTGAACGACTTAGCCTTTGAAGGCGTGACATTTGCCCTTTTGGTTTCCCCTGCTTCCCAAAGTTTTAAATGTGCCTTGTGTTATTTTTTTAACCATCTTTGGTACAGCCTCTATGTAACGCTGTTTAAATTATAGGTTACATTTGAAATTCAGCAGTTCAACTTTAAGCAGAAAAGGCAGCAACATACTGGAAGTGAGCTGTGAGGACCGAAGATGTCTCGGTGATCAACTCGTCTGACGTCCTGCCACTAGATGGCAACAGCATTATAACATATGTGGCAAAGTAAACTGGTATTGTAAAGTAAATGCTCAAATACAAGTGATGCTCTGCAACTAATTTCATTTTCCCGTGTAGAAAATCTCAGTGCACTTTCGCAGGGTAATTCAACATCAATTTTATCTGCAATTTGCAAATAAAATTGTCAAACAGACGACTTAATATTTGATAGACGAATTGCAATGTATTTGTCATGACACATATTTGCTTCAATTAATCTAAAGCAAACAACACATTTGTAAGATTTGAGGTGAGGATCTGAGGTGTAAAATAAAATTGATCCAACTCTGTTACAACCCCTCCCACAATGCATTGTGAGCTTTAAAATATATATATTTTTCTGCCAGGGATACAGCACATTTCAGTAGCACTGTGAACGTCACCAGCTGTTTCTCACACCGTTTTACTTGTTGGTCACACTAGATAAACATTCAGTAGCTGCCATGTTGAATTTCTTCCATAATCATGCACCCATCTGTTAGTTACAGGTGACTCACCTGTCAGTCATTCACGGCTGGGAGCTACAGGGACAAGCTTTTTGATAGATAGACACAGCAGGATAAGTGCTATAATGTTGCAGTTATCCACTTCACTGCATTATATTACTAATAAACAACATGCTGTTTTTGACACTGTGTTTGTTCTTGTTTTTATAATGTAACAAAATTGTATTCATAAGAGAGAGAAAAGTACATCATCACTGAGCTAGATGGTCTCATTCACTCACTGCTGAGGAAAATATCAGATTTTTAGTCTGAATGAGAGACTAGTTAAGGACCCTCAGGGTGTTCTAAACAATAAAAGCTCTCATTATCCAGTATGCTATATGCAATAAAAGATACTGAACTTGATATAATGTTCTTTTAATGATCTTTTTTGCCTTTATTTTATGTATTTCATCAGCATCTGCCCATTATGCTGAAATATATACACATATCTAATAAAGAGATCAAACATCTCTCATTTGAATCTCATAACAAGGAGCAAAAAACATTACATAAAGGAGCTTTAGTGTTTACATTTAGGTGTACACTTCATGCACTAGAGAGAGAAATTTGGCTCAACAACTGGTTGCATTGCTATTTCTGGAAAATATTTTTTTGAGATGTTCATGAGTCAGTGCAAGTAACTGAAGCCTGACAGAAAATGTGACGATGCAAAAACTTTCAGGTTATCTGATATATATGTATCACTTGATATTATTATATAGTATTTCTGATTCCAGATTCTAAATGTATTAAGCAGTGATTATCATAATCTATATCAAATACATTTTTTAGAATTATTTTTATATTGTTTTATTTCAACATTTTATATTTGTTCGTTTAGTCTGGATAAAGATAAAAGATAATGTAACTGTTCCAAAAAAAAATACCCACATATTAACATTTTAATTAATTAAACAAAATAGAATAGCCAGAGTGACTAAAGCTTAAAAACACGATTTATGTCAGTGAAAAAAAAGCTAGCTTCTTTTATATGTATTTTTTTAAGCTTACCTGGTCTTGTAATGTACTGATCACCTATTGAGTGTCTAGCATGTGAACAGCTTACTACATGTTCAGCCTGTGTTATTATTTGGCGTCGTCGGTGTAAATACACTCAGTGGCAGCAACTCAGAGAACACAGGGAAGCATGGCTCACAGCATCCTCTAGTGAATCTCATGGGTTACATCAACTCGGTCCTGCAGCAAGACTGCTCTTCTGCCACTTGGCTTCTTTATAGATAAGACTATATGAGTCATACAGCCACTGAGTGAAGCATCACTCGCTGGCTCTCCTGGATTTTTTTTCCCCTTTGCGCAAAAACGACACAAAATGCACCACTTAGGTGGCATTTGGAGTTGTGACATTGAGCATATGTTTAACCAGCGACAAAGGTAAATGGATTATGGGAAATTACAGACTATATGATGCAACCAACGTTGCCGTGATCGCATTTTTAAACACTAAACATTGTGCACAGGTCACTTGTTTTTTTTTCTCTCTCACAGTTTCACTACAGCCATCAGCCTATATGTTGTCCTCTGAACTCTGAAGTGAATGCTGCACATGCATCAACAAACTGATTCGCCAATTAGTTCAAAAATAATCCAAGAATAACAAAATTCCAAGGTGCATCATATTATTTACAATACATTTATGCAGCTCACAAGTTGACAGCCTGCACAATTAAATGAACAGGTTCATGTTTCGACTAAAACTCTATAACATGCTGAAGAGGGAAAACAGTGAGGTTAACTGCGTTTTGACAGAATCAGATACAATAATAGAAACAATTTAAAAACTCACCTGGTTTATGACCAAATTAAAAAGGAAAGTAAAGTCAGAGCAGCAGCAAGGGGAAAGAAATAAACACCGAGATACACAACAGGTTTATCCGACCCCGTTGGAGAGGTTGATGCTGAAGTTAACACGGACAGTTTCCCCTCAGCGCAGGAGCACTGTTTCCATGGCAATCAGGCGTCACGAAATTTACGGTAAATCACGACGCTCGCTCTCTAACTACCAAGTGACAGCCACTCAAGTTTGGAACAAACTGTGCGACTTAAGACCATCCACAAGCATCTTAACAGTTTCACAAAGTTTGACTTTTATTGGTGGAGCACATCCGACATGTCAGACTGAACTACCGACGTGCCACCGCACTACCGAGCTGTTGCGGGGTGAACATCACATCAGACGGAGTGAGTCATCCTCTCTCCCCGCCGTGATCCACACCGTAAATCTAATCATCAATCAGCCGCTTTCACCGCCCACCACTCCACCGGCATAAGCCCACGTCCGCTTTTATCTGGCGGTACTCACTCAGGTAAAAGCAAGAGAGCACACACACGGACAGAACCGTCAAAAAAAGTGTCGCTTTGTGATGTTGACGGTTTTTTTTTTCTCTTTTCATTCACATTTTCAGAGGAGGAGGGGCAGCTTCCTCGTGACGTCGAATGGAATACCGCCACCACGTGACGCTGACGTCGTTCGTATTTTGGTAAGACACCAGGAAGTGCGGAAGAAGGTGAAGACCGAAACTCGAAATCCAGTCGATTTTCAGACAACTTTTTTGCTTTATTTGGCTGCTTTGTCTGCTAGTTGTTCATAAAGATTCGACTGTGTAGTTGTTGGATTCCCGAAGAGCTGTCTCAAGATGCCGAGCATGGAAAGTATCCTTTTGAAACAGTGGTGAGAAGTGGACGCAGTGCTGTGGTAAACGTCAATAAAAGGGCTAGAGAGCGAACATAACACGATACGTTAGAGCGATCTTAGTGATATTCAGATGTGAAACTATTATAAATAGGTAGTAAATTCACCGAAGGGACAACTATGACCTTACTGAACAGCCTGAACATTTCCTAACAAATTTCAGGCGTCGTAAACAGGAGAGAACTGGGGCTGGAGGCCTTGAAAGCTTCGTTGCTAATGCTGCAGCGGGGAATACCCAACTGCTGACAGCTGGAGATTTACAATTTGGCTTTTTTTATTATATTACTATTTGAAATATTAGGTAATAAAGGCAAGAACTGATGTGTGCTCGGTATGCTCGTTTAATTGGACCTATTTCACCCGGTAGTCGTCTTATAGCTGTCTTTAACAAAGCACCATGAAGGTTTCACAGAAACTACACCAACATAGGCAAATTACAAAGACAAATTACTACTACTAATCTGTATTCACTGTGTAGCTACAAAATTAAGAAATATTTCTAACTTTAAACTATACAGATATTTCGATGCTTAGAAACAAGTAATATTTGGAGTTGTTTTAAAAACCTATTAACAATATTGTATAGATTTAACTTTTTACATCTTACGATCTTGATAATGAACCCCTAGGTTGTTTTATTTGTAAGAATTTCAACAAAGATGCATAGTAATTGGGACATTGAAAAATCTGCTTGTCAGTGCTCTCTGGTGGATAAACACAAATTATGCAATGGAGATACTGTTGCTACAGGACTTCAGACCGTTTGTTAATTCTGTCCTGACATTTCTTGTTACTTATCAGCTGATACTGATAGGGCAATATCAGCAGATATATCAATGTTAAAGATTTATTGGTCTAGGTCTACCTTAGCCTAAACATTGTCAGACTTGGGGTTAGTAAGAAATAACATACACCTGGTGGTTACTAACTATGTAAAGCAGGCAACTATTCTGGATCTACAAAGT